>WEKY01002105.1:380036-569852 GCA_013390045.1 Picathartes gymnocephalus | reverse complement strand
TTTTTTTACCAGAACCTCAGATAATCTGAAAGAATAATTTATAGTTGCCATAGGAGGCAGGCGGGATGCAAAGAGGTCAAGATGTGAAGGGGGTATTAATACCTTTTTGTTACATTGGAAGGGAGGAGAAAGATCTGGGGTTTTAGTATAAAACCCGTTTTTCTTGTTTGCAACAGAAACAGGAAACTTCAAGCTAAAAATAGCTTAATTTAACTTAATTTGTGACGTTTTGAGAGAGGAAGGTGCAGAGCAGCAGAGGTAGTTAACATATTCTCCTCTGCTGATTGTGTCTGCTAACCAGTGGTTGCACTTCTTTCAGGATCTGTGATGGCTCCCACTGATGGTCACACATCAGCAAACTGCATCCAAACTAAAGTGGTAGTTACTCTGAAAAAGCCTGTCCATCCCTACTAACTCTTCTTATATTCCATTGGAAGTTCTGGATGGGCTTAGAAATTTACTTAATGCCAGCTGCTGAAATTCAGGTTAAAAATTCTGAAGGTTGTTTCCAGTGTAGAAAGATTTCTACACTTCAAAATGCTACAAGTGATTTCTTGTAATTTTATTCCTAAATTTGCTTGGTTCTTTAGTAGTGTGCATTTCCACTGAAAATTTCTCATTTCCTTCCTCTTCCACCCCAAAATCTTCTAATTCCTTTTCCTTTGAAGTTTATGCTCTAAAACCTCTAGTATCCTTCTTTCCTTCTTTTCTCATTAAAACCAAATGAAGAAGCCTTCTGCAAGATGGCAGTATGTGTGGGTGAGGCTGTAAAACTTTAATGCTTTGTCTGCTAATTTAGGGGAACCACTTGCAAACAGAAACAGTGTATGACATCTCTGCTTTTTTTTATGTACTTTATTGTGTTGTGGTTTTATTCAGTGATTTAGGAATGCATGTTAGTGTTCATTGTGCTGAACAGCTACACTAAGCCTGCATTATGGAAGGTGGTAGTCTGAGGTTATTGCAGTACTTTACTGGTCACTTGTTTTTTGTCGAAATACACAGTTCTGCTCAAGTCAGATGCAAAGTGTTGGATGTAATCTGGGCTAATCAGATGAGATAATGTAATGATGCAGTAATGTTCATCTTTGTGGATACTGACATGCTCTTCATCTGGACTCTGAGATTGAGAGATCTAAGGGGCTCCCTAGTAGAGCTTGTTTGTGGAGCTAAGATCGCCCTTCTTTTAACTTTGTGAAATTGCTACATTTATTATTATGTTAAAAAACCAGCACTTGAGGAGTAGCACTTCTGTGTATGGTAAGGCCAGGTCTCAGCATGGAAGTATTAATAGCATTAAGTTTTAGATTTTGATCAGGCTCTGTTTCACATCACTTTGGGCGGTTGTAGTCATTAAGATGGCAATATGGACAGTTGAAGTCACTCAAACTGCAAAATACAATGTAAATACTTGGGCAAGGAGTAAGGGAATGATTCAGATTTCTGTTTTGCTTATCTCTCTTGGTATAATGTGTTTTCCATCAGTGGTTTAAAGTTCTGGTTCAGTTTATTACCACTTTTCCAGTCCATGTAGCATGTTTACAGATGAATACATCACAGAAATTGCCAATTACAAATTTGCCTGTAGCATAGCTATGGAGATCATGGGGAAAATACCCAAACCAACAAGATGCTATTCAGAGAATTAAGATTAAATTTGATGTTTTCATGCTGGCCTTTGGGCACCTGCAATAGCAGTATACCATGCCTTGCTTTTGTAGGAGAATAAACGTAAGAATCTAAGTAGAGATGTATGCACTTCATTACAGTTCCAACAGGAAGGTAAATGACACAATGGGTTTCGATAACGTTTATGTCAAGTTTGTTCAGCCCGACTGTAACATGCTTCAGGATAAATACGAATTTGCTAAACTTAAAATGGTCATGCTCCCTCCTCATTGTTCTCACCTAGCTTTTAAGAAAATGGCCTTGAATTTTTCCCTTTTTTATCAAGACTAAGAGCTGGATCTGTGTGTCACTGAGCATGCAAAGTTTGTTTTTGCTGGTACAGCTCTTAGCAGTTAATGACCCACCTGAAAATTCTGTCAAAACCACCATACTGCTTTGCTGTCGCTGGGAATACCCTCTGCTTTTCCCTGCTCTTTCTTTTAAACTCTTGCTTCTGTAACATCATAATAGCTGTCATTTCGACCATGTAGGGATGTATCTTGTGGAGTAGGAGGTTTATTCGTGCTGCTTACTAAAATGGATATTTTTAAATGGAAGTAAGGACAAGAATTATTTGCAGCATCTGAGATGTATCTTTACTATGAGGTATTCTCACAGCATTATTTGCCTTTAATTGCTGTTGAGATAGTGTGCTTGTAGTGTTCTCTTAATTGACTTCAGAAATTTCTATGCTCAACAGTAGCAACTAATTTATAGGTCAGTACTTTGTACAGGCTTAGGGTTTCTTTTTTACTACACGTTTGAGTTCAGTGACATTGAACTGATTTGCTTAATTCACTGACCACTTGGTACTATGATACCATCTTCAGTTCTCTGTTGTCAGCTTTGACTGCCTGGAATGAGAAAAGACAAGGAAAAATTCCCTCCTTTATTACTTCAATAGTCTTTTATATTACTTCTGAAAGTATTGAATTGCACTATTTCAGAGCCAATCCCCATGGGAAATGCTGGCTTAAGGAGTTGGGAAAACTGCTTGTTTCTACCCCTTGTTTTGTCTTTTGTAAGAAGTAAAACCAGTAAGTCTGTCATTTGTCGTGTGCCATCTCAGAGCTCTGGGAATAGCAGCTGAAAGCCTTTTGGAAATCCAGCGTACAGTTACCAACTGTAGTGCTTATCTCACTCTGTGCTGGTGCCTCCAGTTTGTGAGTCACAGCTTTCTACTCTACTGAGCTGCTTGGACTCCTTAATTACATGGTATTCCTGTCTCCCTGTGTTCTGTTTTATATAGCAGTTGATACAGTTTGCCAGTAGAAATACTACACACAGCTTTCAGATTGCCCTGATTCCTCCCAACCACCTCAGAAGTTACCACTGCAGTAATCCATTCTCCTTACTCTGTTATTATGATAAATAGAACTCGATATGCTGTATGTCACTGTTGATAATTTAACGAGTTGTTTTCAGTTTTCTTTAGAGGAATGTCTTCTTCCTGGAACTTTGTTGATGTTGTGGTATCCATTTTGTTTTAATTGAAAATCTTGCATGGTCTCCTGCCTCCCTTTGGTATCCATATCCTATATCCTTGCCTCAGAAGTAGCTTACAGTCCTCATACACTGATTTAAATGCAAATTGTTCTTGCAACCCTCCTGGCTTAGACTCAAGGGCAAACATAGTGTTCCACTTGTTAGGCAGTGGGTGTGTTCTTAGGGACTGCTTGATTAGGTATGTCATGTCAAATCCACTGCATCTGACTGTGCATCGCAAGCTCATCTTGGGAACCATTCTGGTAAGCATTTTTCCATGAAAACCTGTTATTTGAAATTAGTGTTTCCTAAATCAAGATTTTCTGCACTTATTAGTGAGGTTATGGGAACATGTTAGTGGTGAAGTTTTGGAGATCTGTAGAGGGTAAGAGCAAATGTGATGTGTGAAGTCACTGAGCAAGCAGGCAGAAGAACTAAGGAGCTGGGCAGTGTAGTTCAGCAGTGGACTTGGCATTTAGATGACTTGAGGTTTCCATTCAGAAACTGAAATTTCATATGGAGTTCCTGCTCTGTTCTTACTGAATTTCAGTAAGTGGTTGCTGAGACCTTGTTAGCTGCAAGATCTGTTTCTCATCACAAGCTTTGCAGACTACTGGCATCTTCCTCAGGAGTTTTGAAGATTGATACATTTGGCATTCACTTTGTATGGGATTTGGCTGAGTTGAGATTTGGCAGCCTTTGAAGCATGGTCTAAGATGCGTGGGTTTGATACAGATTTGGATTAATTTTTTGTATGTTTATTTCCTAACAGGCTGCTTGCTAATGGCTTTCCAGCTGCAGCTGTGGCTTTTAATGGTTTTGTGCATCTTTGCAGGAATTGATTTGCGTGCTTTTTGTAATGAGGCTTACTGGAAACATACATGAGTGTTCCCAAAAACTGGTATGAAAATAAGCACAACCAAATGGTAAGAGAAGATTTTGGTCAATGGCATTAGGAGTTTAACATGACAGTGCTACTCTGTGGTGCAGAATGCAGGACTCTGTTTCAAGGATGAATTATAAAATCTTTATCTGGGAGAGCAGGTCCCAGTTGTGTTGTAGCTCTGAAACTGGAGTGTGCTTTTATTGCTGGAAGCAGCATGTCAAATCTGTCCTTTCAAAATGAAACTTGAGAAAACAGACTTGCATATGTGCACAAGATGAGCAGAAGCTGATTGTTGAATGTGATGTGTTCCCTGAAGGTCCCCTCTTGCGAACCTGATATCAAGCAGTAGGATACCAGTGAGGTTTCTCTGATAATCCAAAGGCAGCCTACCCTTTGGAACCTCCAGCAGCTGGATAGCACATGTGCTTGTTTGCTACAAAGCTGGGAACCCTTAGCACTTTGGGGAGAAAAAAGTGTGAAATCAAAGAGAGTGCTAATTGGGTATGTGCGGTGCACTGAGTCTGACTTATGCCCTGACTTCTGTTGCCCATAAGTTTAGCAGATACCTCAGATTTGGTCCCAGAAATTTGGTGGATGATAGTGTAATAAAACTTAAAACCAGACACCTCCCAAATTTAGGGCCTCAGAAACCCAAACAAGTTGAAAACAAACCAGCAGCACTTGTCCCTCCACCAAGAGCAAAAATGGTACTAGCTTTGACTTCACTGGGAAAACTGAACTCATGAAGAGGCATCTTTCCTCTGCAAGTCAGAGGTAACTTTTCAACGGCAAGCAACACAATTTGCAGAGGAGTGTCTACCGGGAATATTGACAAGTTTGTCACAGCTTAAAAGTTACCACATTTGTAGGGAGTTTTCTACCCCAGTTGTCTCTTGTCAGTGAAATGTTTTCTGTCTGTTAACACTTGCCCCTCTGTGCATTGGTTGTTGAATCAAGCAGTATTATTAGCTGTTGATCACATGCTTGCTATAGCAGACATAAAGCTGTAACAAGAGATTATTATCATAAAGTCAGTATTTTTACCCAAGCAATTATCTAAGAGTGGCAGATGGCTGTTATCTTTTGACACTATTTTATAGATAATTGAAATAGCCACCATTTAATGTAACTGTCTGCTTTGTTGCACACACTGTGAAACAGGTAACACAAAGCTCTCCAATTTTACACCCCTGATCTAGCAGAAGGAAATAGATGATATATTATCACGTTTGTTAATTCTCCCCTCTCCCCACCCAAGGAAATGAAATCTTTTGAGGGTGAAAAATTGTCCAAACCTTCCAGCTGATGCAAAACCAGACATTGAATATTCTCTGGTAATTGCAAATTTTTTCTTATGCTCTTTCGTCCAAGCTGGGAAGATTGCCAGCTCTTCGTTCTGTAGCATCTGCCCTGACATTATGAACTAGGTTATCAGCTATGCATTGTTTTTTGAGATAGGTGCTATGAACTACTTCCCTGTAATCTGGCTAGTTACTTCCCTGTTCCAAAGACTTTCATTTCCAATGAGGTAAGTCTCGGTGTAATTCCTGGCATAAACTAATTCCTTCACATAATCCCTTACTCAGGAAACATTGCTTTTGCCATTTTAGACTTAAAGATTTATGATTTATCAAGGCCTTTCTGGTTTTAAAGAGGTATTTTCATGAAGTTAGGCAATATTTTAGCTAGATTTGGATTCTGAATGCAGAATTTAGAAAGCAACAATAAATTTCCCATTTCCCAGCCATAGAAGGGCAGAAAACAAATTTATTTATGCCCTGTTTAGGCCCAGCTCATATTTCACCTAGCGTAATAAAAGTGCAGACTTCAGTTCTTCTCTTTTGGCAGAACAAATGATATGGAAAATTGAATCTCAACTTTCATACCACTGAGAATACAACTTTCTTTTTTAGTAGCTTCTATCTGCTTTAATTAATTGGGTGTGTAAGCAGCTCTGCATTGAAACTGGGCAGGCAGGTGAGGCACAAAGGACCAAGCAAAGGCTTGTGTGGCATTTTTTTATATGACACAGTCCTCTGCTTATATGCTGAAGGAGAATGTTCTCCTGTAGTTCAAAATTCTCCCACAGACAGTTCCAGCAGGCTGCTGCAAAGTTAATGGCAATGAAGAAATGAACACATTGCCAGGAAGAATCTCCTTTCTGTAGTTCAACTCCTGGAGAAAGAAGCCTCCCAGAATTTTTACTTGAGGTTTATAAAAGTGACAGAAAGGGAAACTGTCTCGTGTTTTTTGAAAAGGGAACATTTTGAGGAGAATAATGAAAGCTGTGGCTGTGCAGTGCAGTGGAAATGAAGGGAACAGGCTCAGACTGAGTATAAAGAAAATGGTTATCCTGTGTATTTTTTGAGCTGGCTGTCACATACTAAGGGAAGATGTGACAGGATTTTGTAAGGCAAATAATTTTCCATTATCCAGTAGCTAAAATGAAGAGTGAAAAGTAATTACTATGTCTAAGATAACAAGCTCAAAGGAGAAGTCTAAGGCTGCCAGTTGGTGGCAAATGTCCTGAACAGTTTTATGTCAAAGTCTGGAAAAGGCCTTGCTGCTGTGGAACAGGCATGTTCCAGTCATTTGGGGAGCCTGGTATGCCAACCTTAGCCCATGCTCTTTTTGGCTGGCAGTTCTTACTATTCCTCCCTCTCTATCACAGAATCTTAAAACCCTTGTGCGTGGAAGGGACATAAAGGTCTAGTCCATCCTGCTGCTCACAACTGAGTCGATACTCTAGTCAGACCAAGAACCACCTCTTTGAGGTTCTTTATTCTGGTGCATCCCATTATCCTTGCAGGGATTCCCCATCTCTCCTGCCCCAGTCCTCAGCAGCTTCGTTTTGCCTGTTACCACTCATTTGCCAGCCTCACACTGAAGAAGTGAAAAGACAGTCAGTTAACCTGTTAATGCAGAATTAAGGTTAAGTGGCAATGTCTTTCTTTGCATTCTGTGTTCAGTAAAATTCAAATTCCTAAAAAGCATTGTCAGAGGAGGAAGATGTCTGCTGATTAACTCATGGCTTCTTGGATCTGTATGGAAGCACTTTTATTTAAAATATTTACACCTAATGCAGTATTAGCTACTTTTTGGAGCAAGTTAGCAAAACTGGGTGTATAAAGCAGGTTAGTTGAAATAAGATTAGCTGTGGAAGAGGAAATGGGGGCTATTTGTCAGTCTCCACGTTTGTGAGCAGATTTAGGAGATCACAGAATCATAGAGTGATCTGGGCTGGAAGGGACCTTGAAACCCATCTAGTTCCAGTCCCCTGCCTCAGGTGGGGACACCATCAGCTAGACCAGGTTGCACATGTACTGTGAGAATTCTAATGAAAATAACTGCATGTTGAAGTATTGGTCTTCCTGCTGTAGTTGAGACAGAAGAAGATTTCCTAGAAAAAGGTTTGCTGCCTCGTGTTGGCCAAATGGCGTTCTGGTTCTGGGGTTAATGTGGTCAAATCAAGGTTGAAGGCATTTATTCCACTGTACTTCAAGAAGTTGAAGTTGATGAATTTGTTAAAAAGGTAAATTACCTTCTTGGAAAAAAAATCACCAATTTTGGTTATAGCTACTTGGGTGAAGGGAATGTTCTTCTAGGAGAGAATTGTTATTAACATCATGATTACCTGGGTTATCAGCAATTACCTAGGTTCATAGCCCATAGCTGTGTTCATTCTGGAATTCAGTAGCAGTTGAAAAGGGGCGGGAGGGCATATTGGCAACAGAGTTTGTGGTTACAGTGATTTCTGAGGATTCAACAAGAATGCTGTGTTTTATTTACTTCCTCACTGTCTCCTCTCTCCTGTCCTCCTACCATTTCCAATTCCTTGTTTTTCTCTTCTGGTCCTACAGAGTATCAATAAATAAAAAATTCTATGTTGCCTCTGTACATTGTTGAGGGGAAGCATGAAGCATCTCCTGTAGGTTTAGAATAAAAATGGAGCTAAGCATTCTTAGGTGATTGTAGCCAGAGAAGAGAAGTGGGCAGTTCTGAGGCCCAGGTCCTTGCAGACCTTCACATGTTTGCGTGGAGGAGGAGGTGGATTGTCCCTCAAATCAGCAATTTCTTCAGCTGGCACAAGAAGGGTGTGTTTGAGGGCTGGGCCAAATGAAGGGACTGGGGCCAAGCTCCATGAGTGCATGTCCCCCCTGCATGTTGCTGGAGGGAAATGTTTCCTGGGGCTTGCAGCCCGGGGGACAGCTGAAATCTGGAGAACTGACCCCTGCCCAGCTGTAAATGTTGACACGTTTGCTTTTTCTGGCTTCCCTTTATCTCTGGCCTATCCCAGTGTTCATGCTGCTGGTCTGCTTCTTGTCTGCCTGTGCTCTCTCCAGATCCATACCTAGATCCAGGTTGGCCTGTATGCTTTCACAGGGAACTTCCCTGTTTTCAGAGCTCTGAGCTTGGCTTGTGTAAAGCTTTGGGAGAGGAGAGACACTGAAACATGCTGAAAGTCTAAATTGGTGCTTCCCTTGTTTACCCAAGGTCCTGAAATACATCTGGATGCCAAATGGGGAAGCTGACAATCCAGAAACCTGTCTGTAGGCTGAATTTTGTGCCCATGAAACGGAGGGCAAGGACTGAAGCACAAGCAGCTAGCCTCTCAAACCAACCAAATCTTATTTGTAACCATGTTAAAAGGAATGAGGGAAAGAAATTAAACTTTGGAAAGGTTTAATATTACTCTAAGGTTATCACTTATGCAGGGAGAGAAATTTTCTGTAGTCTGAAACCTTTATCAGTCAGTTAAACCGATAATTTTGGGCTGCCAACTCTGTAATTAGTAGATACTTATTTAAGACATATTCGTTCTTTCTGTTTTGGTGGTGATGTGGCAGAGAATTTTGGGTGGGTTTTGTTTTACTGTGTGGATTTGGTTGTTTTTGTTGCTGGGTTTTTTCTGTGAGTTTTTTTGTGTTTGTTGTTTTTTTTTTTTTTTTTCTTTTTTAGCTTTCATGAGTTTAGATACTGATGTTTCAGACTCATTCTTGCATATGTGAATGAAAATGAACCTTGAGGAGAAGCTGCCAACTCAGTCAATGCTTTGTTCACCCTAAGGTAAAACATTTGGAAGAAATACACACTTCAGTTAGTACTTTCTGGGAACAGAACTGAAGCAAATTTTTCAGACTACAGGTTGAAGTTTCTAAAAACATAAAGTATTATGTCTCTTTTTCCTGAAAAATCATCTGTAGGGACTTGCACAGATAATGATAGATTCTGAAGAACATTGCCTTAGGGGGGTGCCTTTATGCTATTCCCTCTTTTCTCTCCTCACAGTCATCGTCCATCCTTCTGTTGTCTTCTAGATTTCAGCTTCCAGCCTCCAGCTCGTAGTTTGAGACAGACACCATATTTCTGTTTTATGTCCCATGTTACTGGATACTCCTAGATATTACCTTTTTTCCAAGTTAGCCTACTGTTTCCTGGACCACTCTGGCAAATTTTGTAGACATGTTCTGTCAGGAAAATCTGTCCTTGAGCCTAGTACCCATTAATAGGAGGCATACATGTTAACTCAGGAGGCTTCTCATGTATGTGTGCTTGATCTTTCTTGGTGTCACAATTCCCCTTTCAGAGGGAGGTTAAACTGTGCTGAAAAAGTCTGCCACAAAGGGAATATAAATTCATTTTCTCTAGCACCTAGAAACAACAGCCTTTGCACCCAATAGTCTGCATCTATTAATTTCTGGTCTTCACTGAAAATTTGTTCAAATGGGTCCCCATGCTCATAATGGAGAAACTATTTTTTCCCCTTATATCAAGTCCCAAGTTTGCTTTGCTTTCCTGCTGAGTAATTGCGTTTGTGCATCTTGTCAGGGTTGGTCTGGGTGGCAGCCCTGTCCTCTGGCGTGTGAGCCAGCTGGGCTGGCTGCTCAGTGTCACCTCCAGGGCTGCTCAGGGTGTGTTCTGTGTCTGGCCTCCTCATGTCCCTTGCTGAGGAGCAGCTGTCCCAGTGCACTGTCCAGCTTTGTCCTACTGCCTGCTGCTCACCTACCCAGCTACTGCCACCCTCCTTTCCCTCTGGGAAGGCTGGGGACACTGGCACAAGTGTCCTTCAAGTCAGGCATAGCCAGAGCACTGCCCCCATCTACAGAGCCAGTCCTTCATCACTGGGAGCAATCAGTTTGTCCATGCTTCATTTGCCCCTAGTAGTAAATCAGTACTGTTTGTTCCTAATAATCTTCTTGTCCTTCTGGTGCCTGGAAATGTTTTCCTTGAGGTCTTGCTCCATAATTTTTACAGGAACTGAGGTGAAGCTTTAGCCTGTAGCTTTCTGGATGCTCCTTGCCTTTTAAAGTGGACAGTAGACACTGCACCACTTGTTATGGCTCTGTGTGTCTAAAACCGGAGCATTCTGGAAGCGTGAATGCATTTGGCTAAATACCAGATAATTGGGAACCCTGCCTGTCAGTACCAGCCTTGGTCTGAGACAGAATGAGTGTTGTCAGATGGATTAGCAACAAACAATATTAGAAATTATCATTTAGTTTCTTAGCTTTCAGATGAAGACTGTTGAGTTAATACAATTAGAGAAGAAAGAATATGTATTTTCCTTGTTCTAAGTAATTATTTTTTCTTCACTTTGCTATTAATTTAAAAATTCTTCTCTTGAAATTGCCAGGAACTTTGGACGTTAAGTGATTACCAGTAATTTTATTTCTGAGTAGTGACTAAGACGCTGTCTTGGTTGTAGAATATAGATATTTTATTAGAAGAACTGCAACTGCCATGAAAATCTGTTTTGTAAGATTGCTGATGGAGATTCAGCCTTGAGCATTGTCTGAACTTCAGTATGTAGCAAAAGGGTGAGAATTAGATTAACTTGGGGATTTTTGTGGTGGTGGTTTTTTTTTTTAGGTGTTTTTTTCTTTTTTCCTCTGATCTGAATACAAGAAAGGTGATAACAGGGAGTTGTATACCAGGACTTGTACTTTCCACTTAGCTGCTTTGTCTTAACTTTGGCACTAAAACTTGCTCAATCTAAGTATGAATGTTCTTCCCATTTATTTGACTTCAGATATCTTTTTGGAGCTCATCAAAGCATTATGAGTCAGTGGGAGCATGTCTTTTGCCATAGTAGGTAGTGTCATTGTTGGAAAACTTGGAGTCCTTTTCTGATGACCACGATAAGGTACCGTGCGTAGGGAATGGGAATTATCTGAAAGGAAGCTGACTTTTTGTACAGAGTTTCTGTGCTTCCCATTTTATCATGCCAACAGATGGGAAAAGATAGAAATAATTTTTTTGGCTAAACTGTGACTGCATACATTCCTAGTTCTGTGATTTAGGACTTGCAGAAAAGAATGTTTTATTTTCTGTCTGGTCTTCAGGAGACCAAATTGAGTTTCATAATGCTTCTTCATATACTAAACTTTTAAAATTTTCTAGTTATTATTTTTTTTCTTTTTTCATTATGTCTCCATTTAGTTCACAGTTTTATTTTTTTAGCTGAGCAGAGAAAGTTTAATTAAAGTGGTTCAACTGAGGCCTTATCAGTGCCAAGTGGAGTGGAAGGGCATCACCTGTCTTTTTCTTAGATGACATGCAGAGGAAGAGCTATTGATTTTGTCCCAGAGACAGTCTGAGTCATGGCTTTGTCAGACAGCTTTATTAGCCATTGGTTAGCTCAGCTGAGACTGGATTTTTGGCCATTTTTGACTAACACCAAAATCCCAGAGGGAAATCAGACAATGCAGTGCACTGCTCGTGATAATTGCTGTGGCAGCCATGGCCGTTTCCTTAAACGTCTGTCCAATCCACTGTTACAATTAACTCTTCTACTAGACGTTGACTCATGACAAAGAGATTGTCCATCATCCTAATCTTCCTTTTCTGCTTTGGAAAGTAAGATACTTGGCTGAAAATCAGAAGTTGACCTAATGCATTTGGTATAGGAGGAGGAAGTATCTGTAAGAAAGATAGAGGTTAAAACCATCTCAGTTGGACTGTGATCAGTGCTGTTTCTTTTCTATTAGATCTCCTAAGGCAAATATATAAGCTTACTTGTGCCTTGGGAAAATGAAGTTAAGCAAAGTTTTATTGATTGCGAAGTAGCTCATCTGGGAGAAGCTTCAGAACGTTGTGAGAGGCTGCCTGTTGGCTGTGGGTGTTCAGCAAGTGCTGCTGGGCAGTGCCCATGCTGGGGACAGGCTCACTTTTGTGATTTTTGTGTGTGCAGGTTGCACATGGTGCCATGCTGCTAAGACCTTGGGAGTGTGTGACACAAATGGCATTGGGCAGGTTCCCAGTGACCCCTGATGTGTGGCCATGGACTGATGGAAAAACGAGAAAAGCTGTTGCACTGCTTTCCTGGTATGAATTGGATGGGCAGTACAAAATTAATAAAACCTGTATCTCTTTGTCATCTTTGGAACATGGTATTGAGAGCATACATCACAGTCTAACTTATATCCAGTTCTAAAATGGCTTAAAAGTAGTCTTGCCGGTTTGGAAGGAAGCTGCTGGTGGGAATCTCAGGCTTACAACACACAGGTCTAACTGGATTTCTGTTGAGCATCTGCTCTCAAGTTTGCTGTTTGTAAAAGTCTTGTTTGTGACATCCCTTAGAAGGGTGGGAAACTGGGAGCTTTCCACCATGTTTTCCATTCGTATACAGTATGTCCACAAGGCCACGTGCAGTTTTATTTTTTTATATAATTCCCCTGAGATTGGTATTATATGAAATAACCAGGTAACTGTGGTTTTCCATTATGGAGATTTTGCTTGGTACATCCCAGGAGAGCCCTGCCTTTCTGTTTACAAAGGATTAAGCCCTTTAATTGCTGTCTTTGCTGGACAGTGTTCTTCACACCAAGGCCCTTAAAGTGGTGTTTGTACTATGCATTCTATCACTGTCTCTAACACATGGACAGTATCAAAACTAACACAGTGGTGACACATACTTCATCATTCTGGATGTAACTGTGGCAGCAGAAGTGGGGTTTTTTTAGTGGTTGCTGTGCATATCAGACCTCTTTCTCCATCGTTGTGCACATTCACAAACTGGTTTGTTTGGAGGCCTCCCCCTGTGGAAGCATGCAGGAAGAGATGCCTGGAAAAGGAAAAGTGAGTTATAACCTGTACAGCACAGGTTAGAGCCCGGAACATCTTTGTGCACCTGCTCATTTGGCCCCTTCTTTCCAGCTGAATGTGTTGTTTGGCACTGGAGGAGCTGAGGTAGCTGCCAGTGCTCTGAGTGGCCTGTTTGCATGGAGCTGTCAGTCCACGGATGCAGCTACCAAGTGTGCACATGCTGAACACACCGTGCTGACACTGTCAGCATTGCTAAACTCCTCTTTTTCTGCACACCGTGGGGGTGGTGACATGGATCTGAAGACGATAGGGATGTTTTGTGTTTACAGAGGCATTCTGTGTTGCAGCCATTTCATAAACTGAACCAGAATTCATAGCTTTTTGCATAGGCATAATCCCAAGATAGTCATGCCAGACCCAGTTAGTAATTTAGGATTACCTTATGGAGTGTTTTATCTGTCCAAGTTACTGTGATTGTCTAATGTATTGGATAACATAAAACATAATTTAATACTCATGTGCAGAATGGCAGTCATGTGTATTAACAAGGAACCTGTAAGCTCTGAATTAATTCGTGGCTTAGTGCAAGGGAAGTTTCACTGGTATTTCTGAAGACAGAACAGATCTATTGCCTTCACAAAGTGCACTTCTAATGTTCTTGTAGTTCATTCTCTTGAGAGACAAAGCAGATTGTAGATCTGTGTAGGGAAGGAAATTCAATACCAGCACTAATAGCAAAGTTTTTAGGAAGTGTTTAAACTTTAAAGCACTAAACATATTATCATTTAAAAATGTATTTTATGATACTACCTACCTCTATGCTGTAAGTTAAGTTTTATATTTCCATTACTCTGCCTGAAAAAAAAATACATCCTTCAGCATCGGTTGTATAGAAGAAAATATTAACATACCGCGTAAGTGTTCACTCTGTAGTTCTTGATATCACTGTCTTCTAGCTTGATTTGAATCCTTGCTTGTGCTGGTTTCCCACCAGGTAACTAGCACGAGTAAGGTTTAGGACCTGTCTTAAGTTCCAGTATTTTCTCCTTCATCTTTGTCCTTCCTGCTGATGTTTTTTTTTTTTTCCATTTCTATATATTTGAGTATCAAACAATGGTTTGGTAAGCACAGATAGAACTGTATTATTGCCAGTTGAAAAATTTATGTTTAGAAAGACTGGGTGATAATTTACTTTAGAGTTTTGATTTAGCATGAGCATCCTAAGGCATCCATGTAAAAGAAGTTGGTTTAGTTGTTGGGGAATTGTCATTGGAGACTCATCTCATTATGGAAGATGTCACTATGGCTTAAGAAGGTTTCAACAATAGAGTAGCAGCTTTAATAAATTTTTGTTTATTTTGCAAATCTTTACTTTGTGTGTAAGGTTTTGTGGTTTTCATGTTTTTATAACACTTTGACTCAGTATTGTTACTCTTGCGTATAGGGGACTACTGCAGTGCCTTTGAATTCTAGGAATCAGTAAATTGTTAGAAGAACTTCAAGGCAGTTGAGTGTAGGTTTTACAGCCAAGCTCAGCTGTGTGAGGGGTGTGTGTTAAAGCAGTGCCCTTGTGCTTGCAGAGAGCCACATCCTGGAGGACGTGAACCGCTGCATCGTGGCGCTGAGGGAGCAGGACGCCGAGGGCCTGGAGCGCGCTGCTGGCGCCATCCACGGCCGTGCCGCCAGGCTGGCTCACATCGTGGCAGGGGACATGGACAGCTACGAGCCCGGAGCTTACACCCAGGGGGTCATGATGCACGTGCAGCATCTCAGCAGGGCTGGTAAGGCTGATGGCTGGAGCTTTTATAGCTGTGGAACCTGTCCTTCGTACCCTGTGTTTAAAGGGAATCCTGTACGTCACTGGTGTGGTGCACTGATGATTCCCTCGGGGGCCTCTACTCTCCTTTTAGCAAGCTGTTGAGTTGGGATGAGACCTTGCGGTTCAAAACTCACTTTTAAAATTTTGAGTTATATGATTTCTGTGAGGTTTCTTGAGTTACGGAGGACTGTTACTGGGGTTCTTAATGCATGTCACAATATTTGGAGGCTTGTAACTAATGAGGCAGCAGCTTCCCTCTTTGTTGCACTGGCCTCACCACACCTGCTCTAAGCAGATGAAAGGCAAACTCAGAGAAGCAGTTGCATGATTGTACGTACTTCACTTTAAAGACTGTTGAGCAGTAATCAGATGTCCCAAAAAGTCTTCAGTTGTGCAGAACAAATCGGAAGCTTTCTGAAATGTTTACTAGTCTCCTTTACATTGCCATAATATTAAAAAAGAGGCCATCCTGCACTGGAAAATGCCTGTACTGGCCACAGGAGGTGTAACTGCACTAATTCTGTAAGCGATTCCTGTGTTTTTCATAAATGAATCTCTGGCTTTTCACAAAATATACTAATTAAAAGAAAAAATTACCTGTGGAGTTCCCAGTGCTTCCATGTTTTCAATGGTTGCAAGTCTAATAGCTGGGCAGTTAAACTGCTCCTGAGAGATTTTCTGGCTTGTCTGTACATCCTTGGAATATAGGATTTGGCTTCCTGAACTCAAAAGTCTAATTCCTAGCTCTGTCAATCTAAACAAATGTCTAGTGCCTTACACTTGACTGACATTTGCTTTATTTTACCACAAGAAAAGACAGGAATTTTGTTTGAGCTTTCTCTTAATAAGTTCAAATATGTCCAGGACAGAAGTGTCCTCATGTGAACAAGAGTAAACTGACATTGCAGTGAAGTGGCAAAAGAGACAGAAGAATAGTGGAAAGAGTTTGAAATAAGCTTGCCTGGTTTTGTCTTATTTTCTGATATTTTGACGAGAAAATTGAAAAATTTTCACCATCGCATTCCTTTCTCCATTATTTCTGGAAGTACTGTGACAAATACTGAGGGAGGCAGCCTAGGAAAGCATCGTTTTGTCTCATGTAAAAGCTGAGCCTGTTTTTCTTGAAAGGGATAGTGTTTAAAGGCATTAGAAGTTGACACTGATTTCTATTCTGTTGCCTTGCTTTGACAGTAGTATATATAACATACCTAAACCTGTCTGTCTGCAGAAGACAGGGAGGCATAAAAACTGGTTGTGGTTGGAATGTTTGCTTGTTTCAAGGGACATCAAGCATGGTCACATCTCAAATAACTTCACAGTACTTCAAAGAATTCACTGTCTTTGTTGTTCCCTAGGAGTGGAAAAAAGACATCTTTACTTCTCATTTTCACCTGTATTTATATGATCTACAATGAACAGACATTGAACTGTGTGAGGGCTGCTTGGTTCTGTTTTATTTTACTTTTTTAGCTTACAGGTAAAATGCAGGTAGGTTGCAGCCCGCAGGTATAACCTAATACAATTCTATCCCAGCTGGATCTTCCATGTCCAGCTGATTTGCATGGGGACGCTTCATCAGGAGAGAGCTCTGTATTTATGCTCTCATAACCTCCTCAGGTAGCTTTCACAAGTAACCTCGGGCAGTGAAGGGTATCCTTTATGCCTAAGGAAGAGGTCAAGTGCTACTGATGAGAAATCATTTTAGGCAGAGTACAGAATCAGTGAAAACAAAATTACAGGTAAGGAGCGGAGCGTACATGGAAATAGCAGAGAACTACAAATGAAAATGGAAGAGTAAATGGAAGAAAAAATAGCAAAGATACAAATTGAAGGTAACAGAAGGGAGAAAATGTGCATAAAGAGGAGCAGATATATTTACTGTTTATTACAACAAAGATCAAGGTTAAATTGTAGAATATATGAGGTAATTTATAAGAAAAGAAAGAGGTTTAATTCTCTGCATTGCAGTATGTGAGGAAGGAGCAAAAGATCACTGAATCTGTGTCTTCAACTGGAAGACATCACACATATTTAAGATGAAGTGAGCTATTCAGCAGTATATATGAGTATCTTAATACTGCCACAGTATGAGTATTAGAAGCTGGAGCTTAATTTCTTAGCTCTGGTGTACATATAAGCTGCTGGTAGCCAAGTGCATGTCTACAGCACCGTACAATGGAGTTTCTGCTTCTCAGGTGTATTTATCCTGTTCCTTTTTTGTACCCCTTCTGTTTCCCTGAACAGGAAGGAAAACCCCAAGAAGACCTAATAACAGGCTCTGTAAAAGCCCTGTCTGTGGCATGGAGTTGAGCTGTTAGAAGTTAAATAATACCAGAGCTGAAGGTGTCTTTGCAGCCGTGATATCCCTGGACTTGCCTGGAGTGTGTGCATGCAGTGCCTGAGGATGTTGTGGTTATGTGATCCTACCGGCTGTGTTACCCAGCAGCTGCTTTGTGCAGGTCACTGCAGGGACACGTGCCAGGGGCGTGGGTTAGAGAAGGCTGCTGTCCACAGGCTCCATTTAGAACGTAATGAACTGCAAGACTCTGGGAAGAGAGTATAGGATCTCGTATTGGAGATAGTTATAGAGGGACTTTCTGGTCAGAAATGGTTCTGTGACTCTGTAGTTGCACTGCCAGGGCCTGTGCAGAGTTTCTGCTGATGCCCCGGTCCTTGAGGCTGTGGTAATGGGGGGTGCAGGGATGCTCCCAGCTCCTGATGTGAGGGAGCGCTGTGCTGACTGTGCCCTTGTTCTGCACCACAGGGAGACCGGGCTGTTCTGTCCCCTGCTGCTCTCAGGGTTCTGTGGGAACAGAGTGGAGGTGAGTGAGTAGGAAAGAGAGGCAGAGCACTCCAGCCAAGGCCCCAGTGCAGTGGTTGTAAGTCAGCATTAAGCACCAGGGCCCAGGGTCTGTGTGAAACCTTGGGGGCATGAGAAGCGTGTTCAGCCGTGGGGTTTGTGTTCTGGAGGGCAGTGGGTTTAGCCTGGCAGCACCTATTTGGCTGTACGAGGGTAAGGTAGCTGAGCTTTGAGGCTGTGTTCTGGTACGGTGAAAGCTGTGTAAACTTTACTGCTGGTGCCTCTGTGGTGCCTAATGTCTGGCACTGTTCGTTAGATTGAAATATGCAGGTTGTTGCGTTTTGGTAGGGTTTGTGTACTGTTGTATCAAAGCAAAATGAAACCTTTAGGAACTCTGTTTATGAAACCCTAAGGTATTTCTGCTTCAGAACTGGAAGGGTGATCATGTTCTGTACTTCTAAATACCAGTCTCCTCTGTTATTTTATTGCCTGCCAAAATCTGGAGCAGTTAAATTTACGTCAACAATTTATATGATGGCATATATATCTGTTGATGCAGTAAAAAGTCTATATTGTAAATTTGGTCTGCAGTTCTGCTTTAATGCCAAAGTATAATGATATACGTATATGTGTAAATCTATATATAAGTTCTTTAGTTACTTAGATGTCTACAGTTCTTGTAAAAAAACAAGGAGAAGGGTGGAGACAAAGATGGGAAATATTTTAACTGTCTCAAGTCTGCAGTGGGCCAGAGACATTAAGCTTTTAGACCTCTTTTGGAGTGCTTGGGTTTGTGTTCAGTGATATTCTTTAAAACCTTCACAGGCCTCAGTTACCTTTTGGCAGGATGTTTTAACGTGTTACTATGTGTCAGTATGAATGAATTTATTTATTTACACTAATGCATTTATTTATTTATTTCCTGGTCCTGAGATTGCTATTTTGATCTCCTTCCAGTCTCCCCTTTCTGTTCATAGACCCTTCAGTGTGGGCACTTGTACAGCCCTATATTAATACTATTCTACTACGCCTGAAACAGAGCTTTCCTTTACTGTGACTTATTAATTGATTCTATAGGGTGGATTAAATCTACTGCATTGCTTTCCTCTGGGAAAAGGTCATTTATCTTAGCCATAAAAAGACAGTGATGTTTTCATGATACAAGCCTCCTTCCATCTTGGGCTTTCTATTCAGCTTTTCCATTTCTTGCAAGCCTCTGTGCAAAAGGTAATGGCTTGTATTTTCCTGGCTGCTTCACTTGCCTTTTTCTATTCCAGTTTACAGGTTTGTCACAGCAGCTTATGTGAAATGACTGTTTCCTTTGTACCCTGCCTCAAGTAGTCTGCAGTAGGGATTGTCGGTTCTTCAGAAATGTGACTCTTTCACCCAAAATATACCCTCCAGAGAGGAAATGCAAGAGGGGGTTGTGGTCCATTTTCTCCTGCCCTCTCTGACATTTAGTACTTACTTTATCATCTTTTGGCAGAGCCACCTGAGCCAGCATGGGGAGAGAGAAGCACCTCCAGAGACTTGACTGGCGCTTCCTAAGATGTCTTCAGATAGTATCATTAGATGGGATGAATGGGCTCTTGAAGGTCCTTAGCTCTTGCTGTAGAACAAAAGATACCAATATGACCAGCTTTATTCTAAATTATTTATTTAGGGGTAGCTAAAATAAGGTGAATGAGCCTTCCTCATTCTGTGGGGCACACAAAACATCATAAGTTTTTATTAATTTAATAAATAATTAATTTTATTAATTTAATAATTAAGACAAGTTTTAAATGATAGATATTTTTCACCACTTGTTCTTCACTGTCAGAATGAGATCTAAAGAGAATACTTGCTGTTTGAGTCTCTTTAGTATTAGTAGTGATTTTTACCCTTGCTTATGAAGCCCAAAGACTGCTGAAGAAAAGGACTGACTCCTGTCACTTCAAAATATATATATTAAAAAAAATCCCCATAACATTTGAGGAAGGAGAGAGGCCTGAGCATGCAAGCTTATGGAATTGGTGAACTTGTTGAATGTGTGCACAACCCAGACAAGGAACAGCTTATAAGAAACTATTCAGCAGAATTATTGTAAGGGCTAAAAGGAAAAAAAAAATGGACCAAGAAAAACACTAAGGGTATTTGCATGACTTACTCTAAAACATGCTTTATGTATGAGTTACGTGATGATTGTAAGGCTATAACTTAAGCAATAACTCATTCTTGTGGCTGTTACTCTGTTACAGAGTCAATAACCTCCATTTGGTGGAGTCTGCAGTGAGGCTTTTTTTTTTTTTGCAGGGCTCTGTTCTGATCATTCTGTGAAATTCTATTAAAAATGTTGAGTTTAAAAACTGGTTTTTGCTTCTGATGTGAAGAATGTTCTGAAAAATAGGGGGAAATACCAATATTTTCTGTGTTCCAGGTAATCAAAAAGTGACCCTGAACATTTGTAATTCCTTTTTGCCAGTCTTTTCTTCCTTTCCTCTAGCTCAAAAATAGCTTTGCTTCGCTGTCAATAACAGTAATGCCCATGTTGATTATAGGAACCGTGTGGGTGTTAAGGTGTCTTTAACTATACATTTGCCCCTTTAAAATGCTGTTGCACTTAGTAATCATTTAAAGCACTGAGAGGAAACTGCTCCCCCAGGCCTTGGTCAGTAACAGCCTGAGAGTGCCCAGCACAGACACTGCTCAGGGCAGTCCTTGAACACACTCAAGGTCTCCAAGAACTTTCCTCCTCCTCAAGACAAATCTTATTAGGAGCAGCATCTAAAATGCAGAATCGTTGTAAAACAAATACATATTTCTGAAGGTAATAACTTTGTTTTTGTGGTATTCAATTGAGTTTTGATACTTTTTTGGTTGTTAGGTCATTTTCCTGAATTAGGATCATGCTTCCTTCCTTTGAAACCATGAACTGTTAGATCTGGAAATGATGCAGTAGCTCTTGATGGGGGGAGCATATGCATAATTCAATAGGATTTATATATGCCTGCGTATGTATGTTTGGATTATAAATCTGTTAATGTAGTAAAATTGATTAGACCTGAAAAATTGCAGTAGCTTTTTATTCTTTGACCTTAGCTCACTCTTAAATTCTTCATAGAGATATTTTCCTAATCTGAATTTACAAAAAGCACCTTTCACAGTTTCCATTTTTGCATGGAATACATTTTTGTGTTTTATAGTAAAATTTGCAATTTTGTGACATGCCCTATCATAATCATAAAATTATACGATCGCCCTGCCTCTCTCTCCAATAATATTTCCAACTACATGCATCTAACTCCACTCTGCTTAAGATTTTTTTAGTGATTCCTTTCTGGCAACATGCCCTTAGCTATGCTTCCTTCCTTAGAAACAATGGCCTGTTAGATCTGGAAATGATGCAGTAGCTCTTGATGGGGGGAGCATATGCATAATTCAATAGGATTTATATATGCCTGCGTATGTATGTTTGGATTATAAATCTGTTAATATAGTAAAATTGATTCTTGCTGAAATCATAAATGATCAGCTTGTCTTCATTTTGTTCACCTTGTCTCAGTAAGTCTGTCCTCACCATTCATGGCAGTATTTGGAGAAGTGGCATTGAATGCAGTATATACCAAATAAATTTCTGTAAATAGGGCTTCTCCTCACCTTCTGGGGACCGTATTCTGTTTTCTGCCAGAATCCCACTGCTGGGCAAGGTCATCTCTGAAGCTGGTTCTGTTTGCAACAGGCTTTGTTTTGTGAGAACACCAGACCACCTCCTCAGTTTACCCAGTGCTATTAAACAGCTGCAGTTGTTTGGAATAACTCAGTAGGCAGCAGACAAAGTGTAAGGAATGTATCCATCAGAATTGAAACATTTGTCATGGAGCTTCATGCAGGAATGTACAACTGTCTGTCACTTACACTCTGTTTTGGTTGTTGTCAGGCATTAAAAATTCAAAGGCAGACAGCTCCAGTCAGCAGATGGGAAGGTCTGTATCCTGGGTATTGTGCAAAGAAGTTGTTGCAGAAAGCAGTATAAAGTAGCAGCCTTGCTTTGCTCATGCAATACTGGGCCCTGGCAGCCAGGTTAGGCAGTAAACTGTAAATGACCCTCCTAACTTTGAACAGGAATGTTTGGCGTAAACCTATAGATGTTTAAACAGCTTGTTTAGTTGGGGATCTTGGTTTTTGTTTTTCCTTACTGATCAATTTTAAAATTGCTTCCCTGACCTGAAGCCTCAAGTAGCATTCCTTGTACCAGAATGTTAGTGTTTTCCCAGGAACCTTATTTTTGATGTTGAGGGAGGCTTAAAATAATTGCCTGAAACTCATTCCTAGATCTGAAGTCACAAGTGTTTGAGCAATTCTAGATGATAGCAGCATACTGTTGATTTTGATATGCTTATTTTTTAGGAAGGGAAGGTTAGATTTCAGGAAATACCATGAAGCACATCTCAGGAAGCATGGTAAAATAAATATTACTTAATCATAGTATGCCAAACATCAAAGTTGATACATGGAGAATAACAGGAGTGCCCGGATGAGATGGGAAAGCTCTAAGGATGTGATCCTTGGAAGGAGGATGGTACTCACTGTACATGTCCCAAAGTAAGCATTGCCATACTCAGACGTTTGGGGAAAAGCTTTCTGGAGAAGAGAGGATGCTGAGGATGGGCTCAGCCTCAGTGCAAGTGACGTGTGAGAAGGGGGAGACACAGAGTTGAATGTGAGGAGGTGGCAGCCAAGGAACAATGGATAGAACCCTGCAGCTTCCCGGGAGAGTTGCAGTGACTCTGGTGCCACTCACTCTCAGTAGACAGGTGGCATAGCTGAGGGCAGTGGCCACAACCTGCAGCAGAGAAGTTCAGGGAGGCTGTGGGCAGAGCAAAGGATTTATTCACTGTAGTGCAGCACTAGAACAGAGATGCAGTGACATTTCTCTCTTTGAAGGTTTCCAAGACTTAGCTGCACAAAACTGTGAGTGACCTGATGTTGTGTTGGTCTTCGGTCTAAGGAGATGATATGCAGAATCCTTTTCAAATGACGTATGTAGGATTTTTCCCTGTGTTTGACACCAGCTGCACTCACATAAGAGCCATCTTTTCTGGGTAATTAAATGTTCTAACATGTTCATACTCTGCTGTAGTAATCTCAAATTCTGAAGAGTTCTTTCTCTGCTTAGTGACTTGCTTGTTATTAGAAATACATACTGTTACTATTGAGAAGGACTTTGAGTGTAAAAACGCGTGCATATACTTCATTCATAATCTGCAAATTCCTCAGGATGCTAATACAGACCTCTTGTATGAAGTATCATGTATTAAATGATGGTCAAGCATAGAAGCATTGTAAATGGATGCAAGCCGTCAGTGTGGTTTAGTCTGATACGTTTCCAAAGAGGCAAAGAAGCATTTAAAACCTGTAGGTGCTCTGTTTTTCTAAGTGTCTGTTTACTTCTCAGTGTGCTCTTTTCAAACCGTGGTAATTTCTTTTTTTTCCTGAGAGCTAATATTAAAATTTTCAGCAGTGCTCCAGATTTCTTTCAAATAACAATGTAGTCCTCTTGTGTTTATTTAATTTGTTCGTTTGTCTTGCTTGTATTTTATTCTCTGAGATGAGTTAAGGCAAGAAAGAACCTGTACCTAAAAACACCTTTAGTTTGTATCTTAATAGTGTTAGAAGCAATGCTAGTTTTATTCTGTGTAGTTTTACTCAGTTTCTAATCTAGTTTTATTCAGTTTCTAGCGGTTGTTTGTGAGCTGATAACTGACTTTCTTGAGTCTTTAATAGTCTGCTCTTCTGTATCTTGGAAGAAAATTACTATTTTTGCATTGCAGGTTGGGAGGAAGCTTTCTTGTAGTCAGTCTTTGTAAATTCTAAACCCCAAGTAAAGAACAAAAATGTCTTGGGAACCTTTTCAGCCTTTCCATAGTCTTTCCACAGAAGTGGATGTAGCAGGAAATGTAATGGGCAGTCCCTCTCTTGCCTGTCAGCAGTCCCCTGCAGTTGGAGTTCTCCCTGAGTGTCCCTGCAGCACAGTCAGTATGTGTTACAACTGACACTCCAACTGTCCCTTCATGTTCTTGTACAGAACTTTCTTTACCTTTCCCTACTGATGCTAGTAGTGTTAGCACTAATAGCCATAAATATTGCTAATTTATTTAAACACTAGCTGATGGAAAGATTTCAGGTGAATACTGAAGACTGTTCTCTTTCATGTTACTGGTAGGCAGTTGGGTAAGACGAGGTTTCTTTGTAGGGCAGAACATGTAGTGCAGGATGCAGTTTGGTCAGCATATACTGAGTGCCAACAGCCCCTTCGTGTTCTTGCTTTGAACCCTTAGAGAGAGCCGCTCGAGTTTGTCACCTTGGCCACAAACAAGTTCCCCATTGGTATTTCACCTTCTGCAGCTAGCAGATTTATTGCTCTTCAACCTTTGTATGCTACAGTTGAACATTCTCATTAAATATACCAGCATCCCTTTCTCACTCTTGATTGTAATCCATTTCAGTATACCATATTCTAATAAAGAAAGCTTACGTGGTGGGCTTCAGCAATTAGAACCTCATTCCAAATCCACTGCCACGATTGCCACTGACTCCTGTGGTTGTTGTGCAGCCCTTGGGGCCCTGATCTTTCTGACTGGTGCCAGTGTTTGTGATCCCAAGGAGCAGGGTCCCACTGCTCTGAGGGGTGCAGCAGAGGCAGGGAGCACACACACAGTGAGTCTGTCACCAGTCACTGCCTTCTGAGTCATTCTGAGGCTAGCTCTGAATATTACACTTAGAGACACTATTTTTCTGGCACCATTCAGAAAAGTACCTTTTCTGCAGTTGACAGCATTTATTGGTATTTCACTGTAATTAAGTATTTGAGGATTTTGGCTACCAAGCTGTATTTTTCTTGGGCTTACGTTTTAAATGTCAGCAGTCTTCCATGAAAAATAATTCTTCTTGATTAAATTAGTTCAGTTATTCCAAGTTACTATTGTAGTAGACATAATGAAAATGTAGTAACCCTTTTCCCAAATATATTTTGTCCAATGACATTTTGTATTGTATGTTTTTGTTGTTTGCTCACATATGTAAAAAACATGGTATCTGACTCTGCCTAAAAAGCTGTATTAGTCTGATGTTTCCCAGTGGGATATACAGTTTTTTTTGTCTTCGGGCCAAAGAAAGCTTGGAATCTTGTGCAGTTTTATTCTTTGTGGCTAATTCAATTACTTTCAGGTTTTCTAGGTTGATGCTACGCCCACTGGGAACCAGATTTCTAAAAGGACAATATTTCTAGTAATCTACCAAAATAACTGGCTGCATTTCAAAATCAGATGTTTAAATTGTTGTCTGTTAATGTTTTGAAGACCAACTCATTGTCAGCATAGTTATATTTGGGAAAATACCGCACAGTTACATGTTCTGAGCTTCTGAAATGACACTGGTGTGTCCTGAAATAAAGTAACTGCAGTACCTGAAAAGCAGAGAGTACCAAGCACTGATAAAACTTCAGCACCACTCTCTGCTGTGTCCCCTCACTGAAGGACTGTCTGGGGGTGATTGACAAGTTAGTGTGTTGGCAACTGCTGCACTCAGTTGTTTATTCCACTTTTCTCCCTTACAGGATGACTGTAAGGTTTTTGTGAGTTAACACCATTCTTTAGCTTAGGTGGTTTATAGCTCAGTGCTTCTCCAGTGCAGCCAAACAAGGTTCACAGAGAGGGGTTCATGATGGTTGGAATTTTAGTTTTTATTGAACTCTCAGAACTTTTATTCCCCACTTGAATTACTAAAAAGCTGCTATTTGCTCAAGTAGTCTTTCTTATATAGAATGAAATCACTCTCCCCACAAGGACCTTAATTTCCTTTTTATGGCATTTTCTGTGTCCTGCTCAGTCCATTTGGAAAATCCCAAATTGGGAGTATTTGATCAGCAGCCCATAGAAATTGCCTGATATATTGTCTCCTTGCTCTTGCTGGCTGAGCTTTGGCTGTGTTTGGGGTTTTTTTAGGTATAGACTTGGGTATTTACTTCTGTCTATGTGTGTGCCATTCCATGTAGTGCAGATGCCTATAAATGAAACCCAGGGACTGCACTTAGAGGAAGGAAGGGCATGTTCTGGACTGTGAACTGCATTGAGGAGCATTGGTTGTTGCCACAGCTTATGGATGCCCTACTATAGCAGAGGACTGATGAGACAAGACAGGCCCACATGGTTCACACTGTCTGCTAAGGAATGAAAAACAAATTCTGAGTTCCTCTCATCTGTCCTAGGGGGAAATGTCATTCTCATCTGGGATCTCATGGTCAGTCTGTCCTTGAGCATGGCAGCAAAATGTGTTAGGTATAAGGCTTCAAAAAAGGAGGATTATGTAAATGATGTAAATTATCTTCCTGCTCTTTTGGATACTGTGACCTGACTCTAATGAGTTCCTTCCACGGGGAAACTGATTTACTCCCTCAAAACCATGGCCACAAAGAATCCCTTTGAAGACCCCTGTGAGGGGTGTCACTGAAGCCTTGAACTGTGATGTTGAGGTGCAAGGCACTGCTTTAATTCCCAGGTGCAGTGTTCCGTGCCTTTGCCAGGCTCTGGAGAGGACTCCTGTGGAGGGGAATTCCCGGGATTCCGAAGTCCCTGTGCCCGTCCATTACAGGGAACAGGGACTGCTGTGTACATCTGAACTGTCTTGGTGCAAAGCAGAATAGCTCTGTGCTCCAGGTAGAAAGCTGAATCACTCTCGTGGGTGTGTTTAGGGGAGGAATAAATTAGGGCCGTTTCAAAATTAAAAGCAGCAATTTACTGGATTGCCATTCATTAATTATATACACTGCCAATAATTAGGTCTCACTTGCTATCAGTATTTTCTTGTATTCAAGACAGTTAACTCCTAAAAATTTTACCCTTGTTAGCTGTGAAGATCTAGTACCACAAAACTACTGTGGTGCTCAGCATAGTTTATGTATAAATGTCTGTAAACATACGCATACAAAAAATATTTGATATCCATTTGTATATAGCTAGGTAATTCTCTAAATACTTATACATATGTATACTTATATACATGTATACATGTACTTAAATATATACATATATATAAGGGTAATATATATGTATCTGCTGAGCTGTGTGCTTGTGAGTCTGCCAGCTCTGCAGGCTGCAGAATGGCTCTGCACAGCTGCAGCTGGCACAGGTCTGAGTTAGAGATGCAGCTACTGATTACATTTTGCTTTTATTGGGAAACTTCTTATGTGCATCAGGCCTCTGCCTGGGCTACTTGATGTTGTATTACACTGTCATTATGCAGAAACTTTAGCATGAAATGCTAAATTCCATTAGGATAATTTATACATCTTTATGCTCTAAATAGTCAGGGAGTGGGCACGATGGGGGATTCTGAGATCGTGCCTCTCATACACTGGCCTAGGATTGAGACTGCCAGAGGAATATAAGCTGTTTGAGGTGTTCTGAGTTCCATAAATAGTTCATCCCTTTTCCTGCATATAACCTAGAAGCTTGTTACCAAATAAGGTGATTGGATATGAACGCTAATAAAAGGGGTATATCAAATGCATATAGTCACAAAGCTCCTCTGCTTCTCTCATATTCTTACACATTTATATGTGTGTGTATATATATGTAAATGTATCTTTTGGAAAGCCATTGGATACGGTGCCAAAATAAAGTTACAAATTTAACATTGTATCACAGAAATAGAGGCTTGAATTAAGGGTCTGTACCATAGTGCAAGCAGCTTCAGAAGCAGCTTGATCTTCATATTAGGATTGCATTATGTGGATTTGTAAGAGTCACAAGTGGTTGGAGTTTCAAAACCTATTTGTGTTACTCAGCTTAACCTTTTGCAGTGAGTGCACAGTACTCTTGTAGTAATTCCATTATTATTTCAGTGTATTTTGGAATATGTCTAATGAAGCTATGAGACAGTCTGTTCCATTCTGAATTGCATGTTGGGTGCTGGGACTGAGGCTGCTGCCAGGAGATGCCTTTTATTTCACATGGTGTCCCTTAACCAGCACAATTGCCTCAGCTTAGATCGGTTTTATTTATTTTTTAAGTCTTTATATGCCATTCTGGATTGACGTGACATTAAGAGGAGACATAATACTTAGCAGTAAAAGTGGCTTACTGGAAATAGGCAATGTTCTTACCATCTGAAATTCTTAGATACCTTTCCAGAGGAAATTTACAAATGGTTATGTTTTAACCACAAGAAGTGCAAACGATTATTTGATCTCAAAGGGCATAATTAAATAAAGAACTACTGAATAAAGGCTGTGTGGCTATTAATTAGATTTCTTACTTTCTCTGGTATTACCTTGCATTTAAGAGGTGACTGTGTTTTTAATCTTTCCAACCGTACGTTGCTTCACTTCCACTGAATTCTTGTGACTGGAAAAGTGCTTAAATCCTCTGGAAGCAAGCTGTGTATACCCATCACACTGAGCTTCACGCTAGGTGATCACGTTATGGAGGAATCATAAAATACTTGAGGTATGCACCTCTTGTGTCAAGTTTCTTCTCGTGCTGCCACTGCCTGTGCCTTGGTGTAGGTCTGGGTTGCACACAGCTCTTTTCACTTGCCTGCCTGCCTGTCTGCACATCTGCTTTATTTCAGTGCTCTACTATCATGCTAGTTTCATGTGAAATCCATCCAGGAGCTTTTTAGCCCGTACTTGACCATACTTCTGTCTTCAGGTGGGATTTTGGAAGTTTTCTTGCTCTTAGGGTCCTAATTCATGACTAGTAACTTACCCTGATTTTCTTGTCTTCGAAAGGAAAGCCATTTTTTCCTCCCAACTTGCCCAGATTTGTTTTTTTAAAAATGATCTCTTTATAATGACTTTTGTTTGGGCACAGAAGATGTCTGCAGGTGGCTGAATGCCCTAGAGTGTGCTGTGTTGAGAGGCCACTGGAGCTGAGTGAAGCCAGAGCTGTGGCAGGGTTGCAGTGTGCGTAGCTGGGCTCTGAAGCTGTGCCACAGAGAGCTTCAGTCACTGCCTGTGCTCTCAGTTCCATTTCAAAGCTGCCTTTGAAGGAGTTCTTCCCTCTGTTCTAGTGGGAGCTCTCCTGCCTTTTCCCAGTCTGCTGGCACCACTGGGTAAGTTCTTCACAGTGATTGTACATGCAGATAAACATTGGAGGGAAACGGGTTATTTACCACAAATTCTTCTTCTTGAGATAAAGAGTGGGGGTTTGCTAGTTTCTTCCCTTTTTTTCCCCCGAGTGGAAAAAACCAAACATTTTGAATTAAAAAGTAATTTTTTTTCTGGTCAGTTCTAGGAGGTCATGACTGTTCATGTCTGCTCAGGTGTGTTTGTTTTGTTGGGATGTTCTTTAGGTGAGTGTTGGATACATGTGGACAGTTTAGCTTTGGAGATGGTTGCTTTTTTACTGTCCAGCTGCTTTGATGGTGGCTGAAGTGGTGTTCATCACTTGACACAGCTGAATTAAAAGGTACAAGTAGAGTGGCTCATGCTCTCACCTGTTGTCAGTGGCCGCCTGCAAAGCTGAGAATCTGTTTTCCTGATCATTTTATTATTAAAAACAACAGGCACAGAGTTGCTAATTGGAATAAAGGGGTTAGTGAAGTTTAATTTTCTGGATGAAGAGCTAGGCCCTGACAGCTATTAAACTACAGACTGGGTTCATTAGTTGGTTTTGATTGAAGATGACAAAATCAAGCAAAAATATTAGAGGACTATGAAGACATGGCTACAAGGAAAAATGAATAGCATTATTTAAAAAAACAGAAGAATTAGGGAACACTTGATGAATTTTAAAACAAACTAAGTTAATTCCAAGAATGTATTTTTGATAGCGTGAAATATTTTAATTACTTTAGGGACTTCGAACATTATGCTTATGAACATATTGGTATTTCCCAAACATCCTCCTTCCTGTACCTTACCCCTCAGGGAAAGCAGAATTACAGATGCTGATACTGAAATTTGCTCTTAATTTTTGTTGCAGCAGAAACAAAACAGAACAGAAATAAAATGAACAAATAAAACAAAAAAAATCCCCACAAAAATTTAGTACTTTTCAGTTGTCTAACCCTTGATATTTTTAATTTCACTTGCTTAATTTTGCTTTTGAAGGACTGAAAAAATGAATCCTTTCCACCTGTTTTCAGTAGCATCCACTTCTCCACTATATTTAGACTGCCTATAAAAAATAAAGGCAAATACAGGAAAGATGCGCGTTATTGGTGTAATTCAAGTCCACTTAATGCAGTATTTCAGAGGGTTGTCTGGCCATTTGAGGTCTGTGAAGTGTTTTGGATGTCAGTTATCCATGGGTAAGAACTCATATATGCACAAAATTTTTTTTTTTTTTTTTAAGTCAGTGGTTGGGAGTGCAAATCTGAAATAAATCCCAGTAACTTGAGTTTGAGGGAGTTATCCTATCACTTACAGGGGCAATGACCAGGAAATAAGACCTGTTTGATAGCCCAAGTGTATTTTCACGCTTCATTACCAGATTGGTGTGTACATATTTTAAAATTACAGTGTAGTCTTGTGTTTTAATAGTCTGTGTAAAAGTGCTGTTGCTGCAAAGCCCCTTCTGAAATGCTGCCAGAGGAAGGCCCTGAGGTGGTGGTTGTGTACCCAAGTGCAGCTTGGGTTGCTCCACTTGGAATTACTTTGATAGTCTAGGGGCCAAAGTCTTTGTTTAACTGCAGGGGGAAAAAAAAAGTCATGAAATGGTGTATCCTAAAATGGTGAAAAGTTCTCACTTAGTGGTGGTTCTTTGATTTTTATTTTTTTTTTTAAACAGTAAATAGGTGCTTGTTCTCCTTAATTATTTTATTTGGTTGCAAATGAAAATTGTACCTTGTCTTTTTTCTGTACTGTCTAGAAATCCTTCCACTGACCTTTTTGAAGGTGGGACAATTCGAGTGGTAATCTGAAGAGGGGAGCACTGATTTTAAATACTGTTTTTCACATTAGGTGGCAACAACTTGTTGGCTCAAAGACAGTGAAGTTACTGTAATTTGAGAATGAATTTAAATGTCTCCAAGGGTTATGTGGGTTTCTTCATTAAAGTTAGGGGGAAAAGCACTATTGGGGCACCTTTCCTACTACTTAGACTGTAAGTTGTCAGGTTTTCTAATTCAGAAATCTGGTTGTCTTCAGCGGAAGCTTGGTCTGCCTACAAATTTATTATATACTCCAAAATTTGCCTGAATTGTTCCACATTTATTGTATTAGTAGTATTGCTTTCATGTGCTAGGAATTTGTGAATTGCACAGTGTGAAATTGAGAAGGGTGGAACACAAACAATATTGTAAGTGTTTGAAACTCACACATTGCCAGAGAGAGAGCGCTTTAGCACCGTGAGGTTTGTTATTCCTGTGGAATATTACACAAGTTGAGTGTTATCCTTCTGCTTTTCTGTTTCTTCTTTTTTCTGTGCCCTCAGACTCCAAGTGACAGGAAATGAGTTTGGTCTGGGCTTGTTTGAGGTCCTTCTGTGTGCGATGGATTTTCCATCTGCATTCCCTCCGTGTTCTGTGCTGGGTTTCCTTTGCTTGAGGTTGATGTGAAGGGTGGAGGAAGGTACAGTGCTGCTGGATCACTGTGCAGAATCAGGCCGTGGAGCATCAGAAGGAAATGCCCAGGCTGTTCTGGGTGAAGCACAGGTTAATACCAAGCTGACTCTAAATGTACAGTTTGTTTCATTCAATCAAACAAGATAAGTTGCTCTGGTAAGTTCAGGTTACAATTGTGGGACTTCCTCAGTTGAAGGAAGAATAAGCATCAATCTTCTGGTAGTTACATCTCCGTTCAGACTGAAAGCAGATTCTGAAATGGTGGCAGTTTGTTCAGCAGTAGTTCCAGCTTTGAGCCGGGTTATTCATCCTGATTCTTTGGGTAAAATTGCTATTGAAATCACCAACAAATTTTTACAACTGCTTACCCAGCTCCCCCTTTACAACTTCCTTCTTCTTTGTTGTACTGTACAAGCAGGCAAGCTTGTGTGCTCCCCATGGGCATTTTTGTAACTGTGATAAAAACTACAAATGTATTATCACTTAAAAGTAATTGCACTATTACTGTAATGCTTTCTACAAAATAAGGTTTTTATCAATGTCAGGTGTTTTGCCAGAAAGAAAGAATGTTACACGTTCTATCATTTTTATTCACGCTGAGGTTTGTTTGTTTGTTTTATAGTGATTCCAGAGTTTATTAGTCAAGTAAATACTGCATTGGAGAGCTTAAGCAAGAACACAATGCATCTGTTTGATGACAACCAGTTTGTGGACGTTTCCAAGAAGGTGTATGATACGATTCATAACATCAGGTGCTCAGTCATGATGATTCGGGTAAGTTTGTAATTTGTTCTTTTCATACTCATATCTGAAATGGGTCAGAGTGTCAGGGCCTGTGTTGCTCATCCGTCCCTTCCCCTAGTGACTCAGGGGCTCTTGGGTTTTTTAGGATTACAAAGTTACTTCTGTTTCTCAGTGAGATCCGAGTCTTCTGTATGTCCAGTCCTCTTAGGCTTGAATTCCGTGATCTTGACTGAGCAGTTCTTTCTGGAGTTTTGCATTTTTGGGAAATTGGGAAATGCACTGAGGAGTGTAAGAAGACTTCAGTCAGTTTCTGTGAAGAGGCAAATACAGCTCTGCAGGAAGCTATTTTCTCAGAGTCCTCTGTAGTGGGTGTGTGTATGTGGACAGTCACTCAGGTATTATGAGGGGAAAATCCTCAGATGTGAAGAAGAGACTGTAATAGGGCCAGGAAGTGTCCAGTGTGCAGTGCATGTACTGTGCACCCGTGAAATCAGGAGTCACTGCACAGCACCTGAGTGCACAGCAGTAATAGAATGGGTTCTGTCAGGGCCATCTTCCACTGCTGCTTTGCTAGTCCTGACCAGAGCTCAGGAGATGTAAAACAAATCGTTAGAAAGGACATGAGTTTTCTATTTAATGAATACCATTGCTCAGCCATGACCAGGGGAAGGTTTTTCTGAGGTTTGGTGAAATGTCAGTTCCTCCAGCATCCCTTAGAGATGATGACTGCTAGCAGAGAGTGCTGAGGAAGCCCTAGCAGTCCTTTTCTGAGTCAGGATGTATTTGCATTCCTAGTCAGATACGTTCCAGACAACGGCAGTTTCCTGGAAGAAGCTTCAGTAAATCTGGTGGTTACTCAGATGTACACTGTTAGCACAGTAGCCAAGCTGAGGCAGCGAAATGTTCTGTGGCCAACGTGCTGAGAGTGCCACAGAACTGCACCTTGCTGATTACAGGGGATTGATTGTAAGGCTAAATTACCCTGGTAAGAACTCGTTGATCAAAAAATAATTGAGAAATGTAAATGAACAAGGCCACTTATTCACAGGGGGCAATTTTTCAACATGGCAGTAAAAGCAGATATTCTCCAGATCAGTTCCTCAGGAAGCATTTCAAACATGTAATTACACGGAGAGAATGTTTTTAAAAATAGAGTTCCCAACTGTAAAATGTTGCCCAGTACTACTGTTAATGCAAATTATGAGCTATGCATTTCAGTGTCTGAGCTTAACCAGAGATACAGAAAACCCTCATTGCAGTCCTGCAGGAATAATGTAACACTAGAGAGCAGCTCCATAGTGGCAGGTGTGTTGTACTGCTGAGCTGTAATAGGAATGCCTCTGGAGATCAGGATGCTTTTCACTGTTCACTTGCAAGGACTGCTTGATGCAGTGGTAGCTGTTGCTTGGAAATAACTAGATAACTGTTCCAGGGTGTATCCACATTTCTCAGTCATTTTTTGACTCTAAGCATCCCATTTTTGTTGTTTTAGAGATTTTGTGGGCTTGATCTTGCACAGGAGCATTTGTACATTATCTGGATAACATTTTAGTCAGGATAGTGATGTGACAGAAAAAGATTGGATTAGATAGTACAATTAAAGGCAATTCTGCTATGTCAAATATGTAGAAAAGTCAAAGGAAGCAGGTGGATGGTTTTTGAGACAATACATACTAAATGCTGTAGAATGTTAAAAGGAATGGTAGAACTTGTTAAAAAACTTGTGTATGAAGGTGTTTTTAGTTGAAGAATATGAGACAGCTGGATTGAAGTAACAGCTAGCAATATCCCATTAGGGTATAAACTCAGTGGAAAGAAATGATTTCAAAAGAATAATAAGTGCTGGTAGCTGAAGCACTAATAGTCATCCTAACAATTACACCAAGAACAGTGGAAACTAAGTCACCTAGCCAAAAGTTTCACAGAATTGTTTGTTCTTTTTGAAGGACTAAAACTTGAACAGCTGGTCACTTATTTGAGAGACAAAGAAGAGGGCAAAAGGTTCATACACTCAATGCAAAATGCTTCTGCTATTCTTATGTTTATGGAAGCAGTGAGTGAGGAACCCATGATCCCTAATTTTATGAGAAGTGGAGAATGTGTATTGAAATTGCTGCTCTTAACACTTCAAAGCATTTATTGAAAATCCTTTCCACTGAATGTGTATTCTCTGTGCTGTTTCTCTCAGAATTCTGGCATGGAAGACTGTAGGTTTCCTCTAGAGTTTATGGTGTTGGGCTTTTTGAGTTTGTTTTGCACCTTATTCCTTGATTTCCCTGCACCCCGATGTATGGTATATCCAGACCCCCTGAAAACTGAAGCAAAGCATTTGTTTTTCTTTTCTCTCTTACCTACTTTTATTTGAATAAGCTCTTCACTGCATCTCCAGTCAATTCCTAATATTCCTGTTTCTTTAGTGAACTGTGTGTTTTAATTTCTTTGGAAAGTCAAACTCAGTTGAGCTACACATCCAGGTGTGTACAGCATAAATGCTTTTTCATATGTTTTGGCTTTCTCAGAATACTTATGGCATGGATTCCCTTTTTTACTACTTTTGTTGGTTGCAAATCCGGAGTAGTTTTTCATTCTGTTTTAAAGAAATGCAACAATTCATCCTTAACAGAGCTTGTGAGTTCTTCAGTACACTTGATTTCTCTCTATAAGAGACATCACAGCAGACTTCATTATCTTATACCCAGCAGAGTTACAGGAATTTTTAGAACATGGGCCTGTAGGACAGGAAGGTAGCAAGTGGTGAAAACCTTTCAGCCAGTTAATGAGTGTCTAGTTCAAATTCTGCTATGGCTTTTACTAACAAGAGAATTATCCTGCACGTGCAGGGTTTTCTGCTGGTTTTTACTTCTGTAGTCCAGGTGAGTTAGATCCTGTCCATTGCTTGCAGTAACAGGCATGAAATGAACCTCTGTTTAAAAGCTAAAGAAAACAAAGCAAAGCAGGGAAACCTGTGAGAAAGGCAGACATTTACCATTTGTTTTTCTACGAGGGCCTTGAGACCTCATGGAACAGACAGACAAGGAACAGTTCACATAGCCTTGTTAAACTTCACTGTTGTTGGTCTGAAGTTCAGGAGTGGTGCTAATCCATTGCAAACACATATTGAGGAGTTTGATCAAAACATTTTTCTTCATCTTTGTCTATCCTACACCAGCTGCATAAGAGGCAGAACCTTTGCAGCAGTAGTTAGCCACTTGGTCCTGCACCTCTCTGCACTTTGTGGTTGTTTCTGACCTAAGTAGGTCAGGACCTTTCCTTCCTCAGCTCCTTGTCAGCGTCAGTCCTGTCACCCAAAGATGGATGTGTTTGCATGCAGTGTGACTGCAAAAGAACGTATTCATGTGGTGTCTGTAGAAGAGTGCAGAAGAAATACCTGTTGTCTCTTCAGGATAGTGGGACACCTCTTCCTTTTTCAGGTTTTTATCCTGAGTCATGTAAAAGGGGAATGTTACGTTTGTGCTGCAGAACCCAAGTAAGAAGTGAGGTAAAACTGTTTAGTGCCATGGTCAGCTGTGCACAGCTGCAAGTCAAAGCTTCTGACAGCTGCTCGTCCCCGCTGTATTACTTGGCTTTTAACATTTCCCAGGTCACCATCACCAACCTCAAAGTACCATTATGGGAAAACTTACAGCACTATCCCACATAGGTTACATTTCATACCTTAATTCACCTACATAACATATTTTCTAAAAATGTCTGTGTTCTTTACAGTGTACCTGGGAAGCCTTCTTGTAATATACAAATACTTGTTATAATTTACATGAGTATTAGCATCATAGAGTCAGTCATTATTATTATGAGTCTACCTTGCAGATATCTTATCAAAATGCTCTGTACTGAACAGTTTTGGGACACACTCAGCATACATTTCAATTTAACATGCTAACATTTTAAAAAATGCTAATCTCCATTTACTATCAGGAGAGTTTGTCTTCCCAAATAAATAAAGCCAGTCCCTCTTTTCTGGCAAACAGCTATACATATCAATTTGCTTCTATTTCATGTTTATGTACCATGTAACAAACTCACAAAGGTCTCAGTTTCATTAGTTTAGGGCCTTTATTATTGTCAACAAATGAGATGACTTCTGGTTCTCAGTGTGATAGTGTTGCTGACTTTGTTGCTTTACAGAGAAAAAAGTGCCACGATCAGTAGCGTATCTGTAAATAAACCTCACCTCTTGTTTTTTCCTTGAAAGTTTTGTTCATTTGTCTTCACGTGTGGGCAGGATGTTACCCTAAGAAATAGCTTTAGTTTGGAGTTGCCCCAATTGCCATGACAAGCACCTGTTCTTAAGAGCTGAGTTGTTTCCACAAGGGGAAAAATGTTTTTTGTTAGTAGAAATACAGGTAGTTCATTGATTTTAAAAACAGGTAGTGTATTCACATCTAAGGTGGAGGGGAGGGAGACAGAAGAGGAAAAAGCACATGCTTACCCTTCCCTTGTGGTGTGTGTTTGTTGGTGTTGTTTTGGTTTGTTGGTTTTTTTATTTTTAAAGTCAAAAGACAAGAGGAATTACCTGGTTTTTTGTGCTTCTACGTTTCTGCACTTTGAGATTAATGAGTTTTAACTTTTTGTTTCTTTGTACAGCCTTTTGACTGCTGCCCCATTCCCATGCTCCAGCCATTTGCTCAGGCTTCACAGGGAGATTCCTGATTTTAGATTCTGGGTTCTTTTTTGCATACAAAATGAACAGTGACTAGAAAATTAAGTGCCACCTTTATCCTCTTATGTGCAGTTCAAAAGTGTCTTTTCAGGGCCATGTGCTCCATTGTTTCTGTACAGAGAAATCATCCAGTAGTAGAGGGATGTCAGAAGAGGAGCAGGACATAGAAGTTGTGTGTTGTTTTATGTATGTGCTGGAGGAGCAGACTCTCTCTAATTGCAGCTGTAATAAGCCTGGAGAATGCACTTGATGTTTCAGGTGAGTCTTGTGTACAGGTCTGATGGGGAAGATTTTTTCTTCTCCAAAGCAGCTGCTCACCCTGGTGACCCTACAGACAAGTAAATGGAAGTGGGTATTTAGAGGACTTCCAGGAACTCACCACTTGGATAAGGCCATGTTCAAACCTGTTTTTTCTGTATGTTAACATGTATTAGTTTTTTCCCCCATTGCTTTCTATTTTTAATACTACTCAGTTGTTTTCCATTTTTATCAAAGTATTGTGGTTAATGGAACCGTCTTTTTAAGGCAGAAATACTGCAGTATCTTTTGAACTCCATCTTTTCACTGTCACGTTTCACTTGTCTCACACTTTTGTCAGTGAGGGGAAGGACAAGTGTGCAGAGGCTCACAGAGGGAAAGGACCTCAGGAGATCAGCTGGTCCAACCTGCTCTTGAAAGCAGTGTGTTATCCAGGGCCACTGTCAAGACATGTCTGACTTCACTGTTTGCTTTTTCATTTTACCTATTAGAGTTAGAACAGTAATGGGAAATGGATGGATCAAACAAAGCAATAGTGTGTGTTAAACTTACTTAGAAAAGGGAGCTGCTTGCTACACTGCATGCAGCTGCTAATCTATAATACTTTCACTGTTGTTGGCTGTGTTTATGCCTCATTGTTTATATTCAGCACTGGAATGTGTGACTCATCTTTTCCAGTTAAAAGTGGAATTTTCTTTAGCCTGCCTTAGGTTTCCCGTTTAAGTGGCAGCTAATAGAAAGGATGTTGCATTTTGTTTAAGAAAAGAAAGAAAAAAGGAAAACCTTAATGGGTACTTACAGGCAAAAATAAGAAGTGATTTCAGAAATTCTGATACAGACACAGTGGTGGTGGTGTCAGCTGCACACTGCATCCATGGCAAGATCCATGTGCAGTTATCCATCCTGGCAAATCTGTGTTGTCTTCTGCCCAAACTACTCAGCCGTAGGCATCATGCAGGGCTGTGAAATAAGAGCTCCTCAGCAGCAAATTGCTACATGGCTTTCCATGGAAATCTCCTAGTGCTGGGATTACTGGGTCACACACAGGAGTCAATATGCTTATGGATGGCATAAACAGTTTTAACTTAGACACTGCTTTAAATGTCAATTCTTCCTAGTCTGGGGATTAAATTACATTGCAAGTGTCACACAGGATTATGCTTTTAATTGTTCACAAAATTACCCTTCTCTTTCACAAAGAACCTTCTAGAATTATTTGATAGCTCTGGTTTAGTGGCTCATTGGAAACTTAAGCACATAACAGTATTTTTTCTGGAACATTAAAATCTTTGCTAAGGGTTTTTTTTTTTTTTTCTTCCTCAGAGCAAGAAAAAGTGATGTGTGTTCCTTCCTTGCCATTTGGTGCTGACTGTCTAATATAAATTATATTCCCAGAGAAATGCTGTGAATAGTATGCTGTTGAAAGGGAAGGACTGAATTGCTGGAACCAAAACTGGGAAGCACAGTAAAAGTGTTACAAATCATAGATTCTCTATTAAAATACGCCTCCTGCCACATGGCTCACTGGAGTATGAGCAAGGCAAGCCTGGGAATGGTGGCTGCAGCTCTGAGCAGTGAGAGAGCTCAGGCTGTGGTTCTGATGCTGCAGTCAGCCCTGTCAGTGCTGGTGCAGTTCTGCCTCAGATCTTTGTTGTTCAGGCTGGATCTGCTGTGTTTCCCTGCACCACTGTGATCTGTAAGGTCCATGGCTTCATTGAAATTTCTCAGCTGCCATTATCACTGTGGAATCTTGTATCTGGTAGGATGGATTTTGTTTGCGTGGCGCAGAAAAGCGATGAGGTACATCACAAATGTGTTCAGAATGTCACTGGACTTCAAAAAACTAATGATAATGGTATGTGTTAGATTGTGATCTGAATTCTGGCACAAGGAAGAGGAGGGTAGCAGTGCTGGGGTCTGTGTCATTCTGTGCTTTGACGTAGCTGTAACAGTGTCACATCTGGTCCTCGTCGTGCGTGTCCTTGCTGATAAAGCAGTGTGACAGTGGAAAAGCTTTGGGATTAATTGCTTGTTTATTGCTTCCCTGAGTTCTTTTGGTTTCTGTTTTTAGAATTCCTAAGTATTCCATGGGTATGTATGAGTTCAGGTTCTGCTTTTAATGATAGCATCCTTCCTTTTGGTTTGGGTTTTTTTAAATTAATATTGCTTGCCAACTTGAATCACACCAGGTTGTTTTCTTGAAAGTGCGCTCAGGGTTGGAATGCAGTTGGTGAAGGGAGGTGGACATTAGGAGTCATAGTGATAACAGGGAAACTGACTCACAAGAAAAAGAAACCTTGGAAAAAAAATTCTTTGGAGAATTAAAAAAAAAAAAATCCTCCACTGAGCCCGACAAGTGGAGGATGATATTTGTGAGTCCTGTTTACCTGAAAAGATTCTGTAGAGGTTGACAAAACTGATGCCACCTAATTTCCTGAGAAACCCTGGGACATAACAGCCTGTTCTTAAAATAGAGACAAAGGTGTCCCTTCATTATATTATCAACAAAATCAGTGTATATGAGTACTGAAAGAAAGTGTGTTGCAGCAGGGGAGTGCTGTGCATCCTCTAGCGCATGAATTGAGTTGAAATTGCTGTTTTACTGCACCATTCCTCCAGTGTAACCTAGCAAACAGCAACCAGGCCTCCAAGGTAATTGCTATACCAGATACTTCAATTATTAGGAAATTGGAGCAGTAATATTAATTTAAAATTAGTTTGTTACTCCAAGTGCCTTGTGATCCTGGTCTTCATGAAGTAGTCTGCATAAAACTACAGAAAATAGAAGAAAACCTGATTATTCAGCAAGTTGGACATAATTCTTTTGGAAAGTAAAAGCCTTCTTTTTTGCTCAGCATGGTCCAGCATGAAATAGCACATGAGAAATGATCTTATGGGCCAGTGTGATTAGCCTTTGAAATCTACTGCAATCTGCTGCAATGTTAAATTGACCCACAGAAGGAGTCAGAATTCCATGTTAGGATACAGCAGAGCATGTCCCCATGAGGGATAAAGAGCTGCTGGAAAGTATCCAGAGTGAGGCCATGGCAGCCTGGGGATGCACACAGGTACTGCTCTGTGCCCCTGGGAAAGGCTTTGTCCCCTGACAGCCGCCTCAGGCAGCCCCTGCAGCCAGAGCAGCTGCGGGCCCGTCCCAGCAGTCTCAGCCCTTCCTGCCCTGTTCCAGGGTTCCTCCCTGGGGTCCTGGCCAGCACACGTGGGACACTGTGCTCATTATTGCCCAGCCATTGAAGCTCACTGGCTGCGTGCTCTGGCACTGCAGACACGGACTTGGCCACAGTAATCGGTGCCAGCCACTGGGGGGCTGGCAGCCATTGTTCTTCCACCTGTGTGTAGTGTATTAATCACACCTCTGCCAGCCTTTTGCCTTCTGTATGATCAGTGTGTGCTTTGTGCATGGAGGAAGTCAGCCTGACAGATGTCAGCTGTATGTGTGTTGCTGATGTGTGCTCAAAATGGGGACTGGACCCTTCTGCCCTAGTGAGAAACCAGTCTGGCATCCCACCTGAGCAGGGCATGCCGTGGCTGGAAGGCATTTCAGGTACACTCTGAAATGCTTGTGGGTTTGGGAAAGCTGCACTGACGTACTGAACATTCAGCAAATAAAGACCAGGCATGAATAACTGTTTGCTGTTTTAGTGAGAGAATGCTAAGCACAGCAAACAAAGGTAAAGCCGTCATAGTACCTGGTTATGTGCTTGAAGTGATGTGAGGTCACACCAGCGCCCTGGACCTGTGAGAGTGTGGAGCTCAGTCTGGCTGCTCAGTGGGCAGCCAATAAAATATCTGCCTGTCACCTTGGTAAGTGGAGCCAGAAGCACAACTTACCTGGATTTTAAACACAGCAACATCAGTGGAAATTGTGAATTAATTTACCAATGCTGGGGTTTGCAGTTCATCACTTATTGCTGAAATTGAGCCAGTCCCCAAGAGAGATGAAGCCTAAAATTGTGTCTGCCTAAACTGAGACTTCTCTTTCCACTTGGTGGTTCCATTCCATTAATACAGCCTTCAACCTTGCATCTTCCAGCTTCCTCCATCTCAGACTGGGCTGCTTGATTTACTCGTGCAGTTTACAGGAAACTCACAGGTCAGAAAGCAGGTGACTCACCCTGGTTCTTTTAACTGCAGAAAGGGAGTTTTGTCCTGAATGAGAAGATCATCTTATCTCGTAGTGTTGCTGCTGTATTGTTGGTTTTGTTTCCGTGTTTGGGTTATTAAATGGCATATTAAATTGCACCATGCATTTGTAGAACATACTGAATTTATAACTCACAGGACTGTTTTCTCCCTTTGAAATTCTCAAGTTTCTCACCTGGTAGAGTAAAACTGAGATGAAATTTTAGGTTGTGTTTAGTTCATCAGTAAAGAGCTGCTTTTTCTCCTAGTATTTTTCTTCCAGAAATCTCAGCAGTAAGTATTACCTGCAGCCTAGCTCTTCAGAGATGGAATGGTTCAGTCCTGCTTAGCCTGTGGGATTGGCAGGTAGCTCAGGGCTTTGGCAGGCAGCTTCTACCTGGCAGAGTTGGGGTTTAGGCTGTGATACATTTCTGCTCCTTTTTGTTTTTTCTTGGGTATGTTGATGAGCTCGGAGATTTATCTACTGCCTGGGGAAGAAAAAAAGTTTGAGCAGCATTAATTGCCAAAAAATACCATCCTCCACAAAGAGAAGGTAAGAGGAGCAGTTGAAATTCCTGTCAGGGCCCATTCAGCAACCCACACGAGCAGCTTAGCACAAAGATGTAGCATAGTATTCTTTGACTCCTGTTGCTGCAGCACATGTACAGCCGTGTGTTGTCCTGCCTCATATAGTGGTGTTTCTTTGTATCCTCTTAATTTCTTTTCCTTCCCCTCCTTGATTAATTTCTTTCCTGTTCACTCTCCTCTCTCCTTACAGTTTGTCTTGTGTTGTTTATGTGCAGATCCTCTTCTCATGCCTTATACTAAGGTAGGGTAAGAATTGTCTTTTGTAAAGCCTGAAAACTGGCATCCCCACAGGTTGCCAGTCTCTTTGGGAAAGGGTATCTAATACATAAATTCTGATTTTTACCTGACCAAAGATAAATGCAGCAGTCAAATATGTACTCTAAAGATACTGAACAACTCTGTCAATACTGTCTCCTGTGCAAATCACTATTAACTTCAGGTAATTCCCAGTGTTAATTTGTCTGACCTGTTCTTGGAAACATCCACAGTTGGCAACTGGAGGGTACCTTCAAGCAGTCAATCCTACTCTGTTCCCTTCAGGAAGTTCTTCCTTAAATCCGCTCAATACATCTTATGGCATCCTAAAGCACTTTATGTCCATCAAGGATGGATGATCTCCTTCTCCTTGTTTCCTGTATACTTAAAGTTTGGGGTTTTTTTTTTTAAGCATTGTGCTGATGCTTGACTTGATCCTGCTCTCCAGCTGTGTCCTTCCCTTGGAGGTGCAGTGCCCAGCACTTGATACAGTACGTGCAGTGGAGGCTCAGCACTCAGTTGAAGGGAAGGTATTTCATAAGGTTTGCTGTCTTTTGCCTGCAGGTGCTTACGACAGTGTGGTTGCCTTTATATTCAGGAATGTGATGCTGCTGCATCCAGCCTGTGCTCCCCTGTAATTCCTAGTGCTTTTCTAGCAAGTATTTCTCATGTGTGTTTTTTTCTTTGCATTAAAAAAAAAAAAAAAGCTCCCTGTATTCTGTTCTGTTGTGGTAAGACAGACTTTTCTAAAATCTATTGCCATGGGATAAAAATATTTGTCACTGCCAGTTACTGATTAAATTTAGGCTGCTTATGGTTAATTTGTGTTTAGATTCATTAGTTCTTGCTGTTCACTTACTATTCAAGTAAGATAATACTGCAGATGTCTGAAAGAGCAATTTCAGCCCATGCAACCAAGCAAGATTTTACTGAGTTAAAATTGGTTGCAGTTACTCAGCTTGGTAGGTACCTAAGTTAAAAATAAGAGAAGTGGGGGTTTATGTCCCAAAATGAGCAGTGAGAACCTCCAAAATTCCCTGGTTGTTAAAGCAAGTGCATTCTGGTTTACTGCAGCTTCAATAACCAGAGCATTAGAAATTGTGACCTATGGGAGAAACACCAAATGTGTTAGTCCTAATTAGCCCAGGGAAGAGAGAACCAAAGGGGAGAGATGGGAAAGATGGATAGCTGTTTTCATTGATGTAAAATGTTGTTGCACAAGACTGGAGAAAATCTGTGTTACGTATTCATAATGGATACAAAGAGTATAAACACGGACTACAAGAGGAAGATTCAGTTTGGACATGAAGAAAACCAAATTTCATACATAAGATTTTGGTCAATTTTCATGGCTGTTAAGTCTCTCACGTTTGACTTTGTGCCAGTTTTATCTCTGTCAGTCTGTTAGCAGATGACAGAGTTGTGTTGAGTCTCTCCCATATCACTGGGCAGAAGAGGCTGTCAAAGCTGCATATTGTGAAAAAATAGGCAAAATACTGAGCTGAAGAACTTTCTCATTTGATGTCTTAGAGGGGAATATTCTGTACTGCTTTTCACACAGCTTAGTCATGAAACCTTCCCAGATGGAAGAATTTATTTCACATACAAACAGGAATTTTAGCATCTACAAAAATTCTAAGAAAATCGTGTAATAAATAATTTGTTCAGAAGCTAGACCTGAACTAGTGTTCTTTGAGGGGCAGTTGGGGGTGTGTGTTTAATTCCACTTTGCTTGGAAAGCCTACTTGCTAATGAAGGCCCTCAGCCTCCAAAGCAGAATGAAATGAGTGATTTGGGACATGAAGGCTGGTTTGCACACTGATGGCTCCTACGAGTTCCTTAGTTCCACATCAGCTGGCACTGAGCATTCACTTGGACATTACTGGTTGCTGAATGACTGAGGGTGGGTGGGTGCCTGTTCTGGGCATCTGAAGCCTCTTGATAATTAAAAGCAGGAATGAAAGTGATAGGTACAGGATTCGTGGCTAAGAGGCTTTTATTTCCATTGTCTGAGTGTCTGGGAGGAATAGCTGCTAAAACAGAAATTTGTGCTTACCAATTGTCAGGTCCTGGATGGGAGTGTGTGGGAAGGATGACAGCAGTGGTACCTGTGCTTTGAGAAGCAGGCTGTGCATTACAGTGTGCATTTTTCACTGAGGCATGAGTTTGTGATGGACAGGCTTTTACTCTGTACCTTTTCTAAAGAAGATCTGTTTTCCTTGCAGCTCAGGTAGCACAGAGGGTTGGTTGAGACTGAAGAGGCTTGAGCAGATGTTGAGGTTGTAGCTAACGATTTCATCTACTCCAGTGTCAGAAATGCACTTATCGTTGGCAGCCTTTTGCTGAGGAATATATTAATCTATCCAAGGAAAGTTTTTTTAGTGTGATCATTTAGCATAATTCAGGTATTAGATTGATTTGGCACGTTCGAAGTCTTTGCTGAGGGGGCTACCATTGCTCAGGCTTCATTTATCTCTTAAACCTACATTTCTTGTGGAATTCTGAATTGTCTCTTTTTGTCTCATATTCCTTGTCCTTTCTGAGTCCTGAAATGTTTTTAATACAGTCAAACTGAGATATTCACTGCACCTTTTTTTACCTTTAATATCTTGATGTATTCCAAAAGCAGTTTCTTTCCTGCATTTCATCTGCCTTGAAACAGCGGTTTTGTTTTGGCTTTGGGATATACTCTCCTCCACAAAAAATGGAGGCTTCTGGAGAGGAAAAGGAGATTCTGCAGGAAGGCAGACTCTGTCATGTGGTTTTAAAGTATAATTTCTACTCTCTGGTTGTCAGAAGTGGATTTATCTTGCCACACCTCACTCTGTCCCTGGATGCTGTGTGTGTTACTGCCAAGGATCACCATTGGCTCCTGCCCAGTGTTCTTTGTGCCAAGAGCCCAAGGTCCTGTTCAGCTGGACCTGGGTCTGCTCCAAAGGCAGGCAGCCCCAGCTTGTTTTGTTGGTAGCTTCTGCCTTCCTGGGTGCCAGTGTCTGCATTTTCCCTTGGGGAGTTCCAGGAGGTTCCTGCAGAGTGGATCAGTCCATCTGGAGCCCAGTGGCAGCTCTCGTGCCTGGTGGTGTGTGGAAACTCTCTGTGAGTGTGTGCTCCAGAGCTGCCAGGCTGGGCAGGGGTGGCCTTCAGCCACACACCTGCTGTGCTGCCGTTGTTGCCAGCTCTGCACAGCCTGGGAAGCACTGCCCTTGGAGCCCGGCAGCCACGGGCTGATGGCCCAGCTTGCTCACAGCGCCTGGGAGATGCTGTGAAGAGCCTTTCTCAGTCACAGTCAGGCCGTGACACTCCAGGGACTGATGGGAGGGTGAGCAGCCTGTACTTGGCCAGCTTGTTCCTCTGTCCTTTATGAAAAATGGGAATCATTATGGACTTTTGCAGAGGCAAAATGCAGAGCACCTCTCTGGTTGCCTTTGGAGTTAGCCAGGCCTACAGTAAAAATGTTTTAGTTTCTTTCAATACAGACAGTTGAGAGAGAGAAAACAAGGTCTAATTTCTTCTCATTTTCAAATGTTGAGGTGATGTTTAGGAATCTTCTATTTCAAGCACAGCTATAAACTGCTCATATATAAGGCCATCTATAATTTTCTTTATGAAGATTATTAGCAAAAGAACAGTGGTTTTTCAGTATCCATTTTTAAACAACAGGTATTTCCATTACGAGTGAAATGTCTTAATTAGCTTCCCACTAGATGGAGCAAATGTATGTCAACCCAGCAGAGGAAACAGGGAATACATTTTAGATAGCTGAAGACCAAATCACTTGTGTTAAAACCTACTGTTCTATTCTTGTTAGTTATTAGTTTCCTGAGTTTAAAATGGAAGTTTTGAACCCATATAGTGATTTCTCCTGCTTAATAAACATAAGCAAAGGCAGTGCTTTGCATGAAGCTGTGTATCAGTTGTCACGATTCTTGTGGAATTATGGCAAGGACTTGGGTTACAACAGAGTTGTGTGATTGTAGTACCTATGTTCGATCATATTTTGTTCTTAGGGATTTGAAATTCTTTTTTAAAAGTTATACCCAAAAAAGTGCTTCCTTGAAATAACTGGAAAAAAGTAAAGAACCTTCCAGATTCCTAAGTGAGTCCTCAGGTAACCAGGTGAAGGATTTGCACCCCTGAAATCTAAGCTTCTTTTCTGATCATGCTGTTGGTTTTATAAAACTGTTACCTCATTTATAAATCTTACCCTACTCATATCTTTCAACCCTTACGGCTACAATACTGGTACTAGATGGGATTTTCAGGCAGCTGTCAAGTTTCCCCCAACTTTTTAGAGTTAAAGATGTGTTCAGAGCTTTTGTGCAGCATAACTAGGTCAGTATTTCCAGGAGTAAATCTCTCTTTGAATTGCTGAAGGCATTTACGTGAGAGTGGCATACATACAAAGTACTGTTGGGGAAAGGATAGAGGAAGCAATGGAAACAGGGCTAAAATTCACGTTTCCAGCACAAAAAATGGAGTTTAGGGTAGAAAACAGGTGCTAAAATTCACTGTGCCAATTTACTTATCTGTGCCAACTTCACAGTTTTTCTTTAAAAGGATTTTCAGAGGGCAGTATTCAGTATTTTTAATTCAAACTTTTCAGTTAGGCTCTTCCTGGCAGGTTGTTGAGAAGACTGTTATCCTAGTGTGTGCCCAGTGAGACCTGGAAGCACAGGAATTGTCACGTGGGGTCAGGCTATTGATCTGCCTTGCTGTCTCTAATGCTGATTAATTTTAACTCTTTTGGTCTAATCTCTTGGAGCAGAATGTTATAACATGACTTGTTCAATGAGCAAACAAAACCTCCAAGCATCCAGTAACAACAAGGCAACTTTTGCCCCATACTGTGGGTTCACAGCATTTCTTAGTTCTAAAACCTCTGCTCTCTATCCTATAACATCTTCAATAACTGAAAATAGTTTAATCTTTCAAACGTCCTCACTTACTCTCATAATTAAATTCTTTGTTCTTCACCAAAGTTTATATTTTCACTGATCTTAATAGGAATTGCAACTTTAATATATAAAAAAGTATTTTTATAGTATTTAAAAGTATTATTATTGCAGAATTTTCTCTGTTGGTAACAAAAAATGTTTATTACCAACATTTGAAAAGGAAAATGTGTACGGGCTATGGCAGGATAATGATTTTACTATTGTTTGATGACAAATTCCTTGCCAGGGCTTGGTGACAGTACTGCTGTCAAAGACAGAATTCTGCTCTCTGGCTTTATGAATCATTTGTTGTTTCTTTTGTTAACAATATCCCTAATAATGTGGTATGCTAAAGATACCCTTTTAAGGGAACTGTCAAGAATAGATTTCAAGAATAGACATGTGATCATCTTTAACAGAGGGGATGGTATTTACCGTAGCACTGAGATGTCACAATATTGACAGATTAAGAATATAGTATTTTAATTTGACCTTTACGGTGTGGGGTGTATTGTTCTCAACGCTCAACTGCTTTTAGCAAAAACATGAAAAGTACTTTAAATGACTGGATAGCAACAATTACGTGAGGCTCTTACTCACATAGTCAGAAAAGATAAACAATGCTTGCAGTTTCTTGTTCTCTTTCTAGTGCATCAAAACTCTTGCTCTGGCACTGTGTCATCTGGCAGAATTAAGTGTGAAATAATGGTGGGGTGACTAATACACTAAAGTATCACTCAGTAGTTAAATATTTGCAGAGCATGATGCTTTTGCATTTGTGACACATGTACCATGGTTTGTTACACTGAGTGGTGTGCAGCCTGACAGGATGAAATGTTCAAAATCTGGGCGTTAGACAAATGTCCAGAGTAGACTAGATAATCTCTGTAAACCCACTGTGTGCTCACTGAAGGACATAATAGACAAACTCTGATCCTCCTGGAGTGCATGCAAGCATTGCTGCTGCTGTGGCATTTACATAGCACAAATAACTGCATTTGCAGTAGTAAAATAAAGACATCACTCATCAGCTTAGCTCCTGTTAAGGTGTTAGTCTGCTCTGCATTTTAGTATTGATCTGTGAAAAAGAATGACTGATGAGGCTGTTGAAACCAAGATAAGATAAAGCATAAGAGCATATAATGACAGTCTAAAGGTCAGCATTCAGTTAAATGTTAGATAAGAGTAGATAGCTTCCTTTCACACCATGACACCTATTTGTCCATTTATGTTGTGTATCTTGAGATTTTTATACCTGGCTCTGCATTATGTTCTAGTAGCTGAGACCCTTTATTGGCAGGATTGATGGTTCCATGGGTTGTATGTGACCTTTATAAGCAAGTGATACAGATAAAGTTCTTTGGATAATCATTTCTGAGGAGGATTTGCATAAAAACCTTGGTGCTGGAGAAGATGTTGTGGAAACCTAGTCAGACAAATTGTTCTACAAAGCTTGGCTTAAAACCAGGTAAACCAAAAAGCCCATTTGCAAGCAGTTTAGAGAAACTGGCAGAGGTCTAAAGACTAGGGTCAGACCTTGGTTTTATTAATTATTCTCTTTAAAATCCTTGTAGAAAAGCAAATGAAAAGGTTTGTCATCAGAGAGTGGTTTTCATTTCATAGATTAAAAGGTAATTCATATACTGAAATCACCCAGGTGCAATAGTAATGACTTGCTGTTGTGGCTTGGAGTTGAGTACCAGCAAGGTGTCAAATTCATCAATATTAGACTTTGCTGTAAATATGACTTTGAGTCCTCAGCCAGAGTCTTCGGTAGCAAACCCACTGAGAATGCAGATTTATTTACAGTCACTGAAATGTGAAAAGTACATGCTACTTGTATAGCTTGTCAGCCACAGTAATGGAATTACAGCCTAGAATGTATGTGTAGGAATATACTTGAATGAGTTTTTGTCAGGATCAACGAAAAGGCTTTTCACAAAGGACCAGAATCTCTGGGAGCCTGGAGCTGGGGACTGGGCCAGGTGTCCTGTGCCCCCTTGTGCCTTGCTCTGGCTGCCAGCTGTTCCATCACCTTGCTTGTAGTGTAGGCTGCCCAGGCTTCATCTTCATGAATTTCTCCCCTCCTCCAGCACCTCTGGGGAGACTATTCAAGAGTTCTGCTCCTGTGGCCGCTGGAAACCTTCTAATTTGTTTCTGTTAAGATTTGTTTCTGAGCTCTGTTTACCACTGTATTACACACGAATCTGTAGGTTGTTGCTGACCAAAGTTTTGTGCAGGACTTCATTTTACCCCTCAGCATTCCTCCTTACATTTACTGGAAATTCCATACTTTGGCAAATTCACTGTGAGACATACATTATGTCTGGTATTCATCCTGTCACTGACTATAGTACTCAGATCTCTCCCTCTTCTGTCACTTGCAGTTGATAGATTGTTAGGAGTCTTAAACAATACTCTCAGCTTCCTTCCATGCTTCTCAGTCCAGTCCTCCAGCTGTGCTGTTCTCACTGTGCACAGTTTCTGGTTATTGATGATAGCACACTATTTTGTGTTGCAAGCCCTCAAGTTCATACCATGTTAACCATGCAGTCATCAAACATTGTCTGAATAGCCATGTGTTGGCACATGGAATATTCATATAAGCAAATACAGATGTGTCTCAGTTATTTAATAGAGTGAATCATGGGAGCAGCATGAAAAAACCCACCAATTTTGCTTTGAATTGCATAAAAGAGCTTTCAAGGAGAGAAAACTATTAACTACTTCTGTTCTCATTGTTACAGTGAGGAGTTTTTTCAGTTTTCGATGTGTCTGGAAATGACAATAGTTTATGGTTTGTGATTTCAGATTTGATAAATCAACAGCTTCCCTCTGCTTGACATGTCGTTAGTCCTTTATAACTGGGTAGGTTTGTTTTGTTTTTCTGAATTCTGTGGTACCAACAATTCAAAACGTGGCAGATGTGGTCTTTGAAGAGAATGACTTGGAAAGAGCTGGCTAGGAGTGCACTCCTCTGGCTGGGAGAGTGGGCTTTCTGCAGGCTCTCACCCCAGGCACTAACAGATTTTACTAACATGAAAGGGCCATAGGCAATTTAAAACCAAAAGGGTTCCTGACAGCATTTAGCCCACGAGGGGTTCTGGTGAGCAGCACTTAGACCTGGAGTCAGTGTTCAGCTTATGATAAAGAACTGGAGAGGGAATCCATCCCTGTGCCAGTGCAGCTGGAAGGAGATCTCTGCTCTACGATTGGCGCTTTGTAAAGTGCCAGATGACATTAATACAGTGATGATTTCATCTTTGGAAAGCTTACCTGAGAGTGCCATTGAGAGGTGTCTTATCCTACTGCCCTTTTGCTGACCTCTTTGCTAACATTTCCGTGTTGAGGCTGGTAATATTTACCTAGCTTGACTGCACAGAAAAATAGTATCAGTGGAATTCTACAGAATTCTCTTGATTGCCCTAAAATAACCATTTTGTAAATATATTCAGTTTGTTGTGGGGTAATAATGGTATAAAGCTCTTAAACACATTACCTAAAATTCACCTATGTTTAATTTGACTGTCTTAAAGTTATTAACCATTCTGCCTTGTCACAACATTTTGAATTGCATGTTTCATAGAAGAAAGTAACCCTGTACTGGAAATGCAGGATTCTTGAGTACCTGTTTACCCAAGAAGAAATGGTGCTCTGCTGTCATGAATCCAGATTTATGATCATTGGGGGCGGGAAAAATTCCAAACTAATTTTGTCAAAACCTAAGAATTCCAGTGTGGTTTTAAAAATTGTATTGATAACCTGAGTGTAGTTTGACTTGAAAAGGAAAATTATTTCTTTTTTCTGTAAACTTAATCAAGGCCCTTACCTGCCTGAGGGAGTCGGTGTAGTCCTGAGAAGCTGAAGTTGCTCTGTTTTAAGATCCTTTATGTTATTGGTCCTTCTAATAAGAGTGTCCCTAAATGTTTCAGTTAAAGTGAGTTTGTGATAGTGGTTTTTTATGGCAGGGGTATCTACCACCACCAAAATTTCATTTTGCTTTCATACTGCAGCTTTTACCAACAACTTTTGTGTGGTAACTGCCTTTGGCTACTGTGGAGTTCTTACTAGGTCTTAATTCCAGCATTAAAACTGAGACTTCATCACAATGTTAGTCTTTGCCTGAAAATAAGAGGTTCCTATCCCCTGCTTCGGCACTGTAGCATTTTGCTTATCTTTGTCCAAAAAATTGATTGCTTGTTTTCTTGAGGAAGTTTAGGTGTATGTATCACCCCCAGTGTTCTATTTCTGCCAGCTTGTGCACCAACATAGAGTTACTTCTTGCAGTGTTATCTCATAGGAATGATGATTTTCCGCGGTGAGTGAAATTGTCTGTGTGCTGCTGGAGCAGTGGAGTGCTATTTGAGCCTTGTTTCAAGGCTGCTGTTGGACTCTGTGGTTTATGTACCACCCTCTGACCACAGAGGTTCTTTCCCAAAGGACAGGAATGCATGCAGGTGGATTTATTCAGGTTAATGCAGTGCCATTGCTGTGCTATGGACCCAGAAATAAAATGATAGAACCCTTCAGTGTCCCTCTCAACAGATCTTCTTTGTGTATGCCTTGACAGTAGAAACATGAAGGTGAGAATATACAGCAATTCTGGATTACAAGTACTATATTTTACTTGATTGAAAAATTGGATAAAAGTAATGACTCAGTTTCTTTCTGCCTATCTTCTGCTACAGTTATCTGATAGTCCTGGTCTTGTCGTGTTTCTCTTGGAATGTCAGGCTTTTGGGGGACTCAGAACATCAGAATTTCCTTCTAATTGGAACTCTAGATGTCAAGGTGGTGGTAGATCTGTCATGGGCTTTGTAGAGCTTGGTTCTATATATTTTTACTTTTTAAAAATGTGAATTTACTTGATAAAGGAAAATTTCTTGAGTGCCTTACTGCATTGGCAGAACCAATATTATTGAGTGGTTCATAATCCCAAAAACTTTGCTTCATTGTGCAGTATTTCGCTGATAGAAGAAACTTGCTTTCAATGTTTTATTGGTGTCTTTTATAAAGTCACATTCATTGTGGTTTTTTTTGCTATATTATTTATGATAAAATTCAGAACTTTTGCATGAAACCCCTTTTCTTTTAATAATAATTTGGTAAAAGGGAAGCAGTATATAAATCTGATGACCTGGTTTGTATAGAAAATGTCTTGTAATAAATGAAACAGAATGACAGAATCAACTGGCAGTTGATGTGACTAGAAGGAACAGACAGTGGCATATGAAATAATGCCATGTATAAAAATAGCAAATTTAGGACACTTATTCTTTCTGGTAGTGCAGGAACTTGTGCTGCTAATAGAACTGGTAAGTGAGACATTTGCAATCCCTGCTTGTCATGTAGAGGTTTCTTGTTAGACCCCTTTGCTAGCAACAGCAGCACCACTTTAAACAGAGTTTAGTAACAGCTCGAACAGGGCTGGCTGATGTTTGTCAGACCTTACCTTAGACCAAAAGGAATAGTTTGATGTGAGCACCCAGGTTATCCAGTGTGACAGAGAATGACCCTTTCCTGCCTCTCCCCAGACGCCCGAGGAGCTGGAGGAGCTGTCAGACCTGGAGGACGAGCACGATGCGCGCAGCCGTACCAGTGTCCAGACTGAAGGCAAGACTGACCGGGTATGTGGGATCCAGGGCATGGGGGAGCACTGGCATCAGGGGAAATGCTCTTGTGTTCTCTTCCTATGAACTCAATTCAGAGTTCTCTTCCTGGCAAAACTCAAGTAGTACTTTGTAAATATTTACTGTCAAAATGTAATAAGATCCACTGAAGCTTTCAAAGATCACGTTTTCATGCATGGTCTTCTACTTCTCAGCTAAACCAGAGTACTTCTTTGAAGGGAATGCTTTTCTTTAAAAAGAGAACCATAAATGACACATACTTGAGGAGGCGCAAAGCAAAAAGCAGATGCTGAAGACTGGCAGGTAGGGAGCTGCCTGTCAGCAGTGAGAGGCACAGGTTGGTGCTGTGGGGAGGTGTCTCTGGGATGTGCTTCTCCTTTTGAGGTGAAAGGGACTGTTACACACAGACTGGGGTTAATACAGCTAAAACCCCCCAGAACTTTAACATTACGGTATGGACATTTCTATTTTTTTCCATTTTTCCCTAAAATAATACAGTTACTGTAAATGTTCCCTTCTGTGGCATCTAGATAGAGGTCATAGCTTAAAGCCTGATTCTGTACTTTAGACAGTTTTCCTAGATTTCAGGTCCTGCTGTCGGGGCCATAAATGACACATTACCCCTCAAAAGCAATAGAAAATTATAGCTTTGACTAAATTATATACGTATGCACTCAGCCCAAAGTACCATATTGACAGACACCTGGACACACTTTTTAAAAAAAAAAAGATATCTTTACAAATCTATTCACTGCTGCAGCAGCAAACAAGAACAGTGATTTAAGGCCTCTTTGTTTGGAATGCTATTTAATACTGATATTTGAAGATTTATACCCAGCAGCTGTTCAGCAACATGAGGAATCATGGTAGGGAAGACAGATGTTAAGGTTTTGGGCAGTGTGTGGTTTTGTGGGCTGCAGCAGCTTTGTGTTCTGTTGGGAGGCTGTTTTGTGCAGTGTTGACACCAGGAATGACTGTGTTCTAGACCTGCTTTGGCAAGATTGCAGAGCAACCTTTTTTCCTCCTTGAGTTCTTTCTCTTGGGCATTCCAGCTATAATAATTCAGTCTTATTTATACATATCTGGCTCCATATTCATTCTGCATAGGAGCACACTTGATACTGCTTGTTTTGTCAAGAGTGTTGTAATTTCTTTGATGTCATATCTCTCGCTGCTCCAACAGGGAACTGGTGCCTTTTTTCTTTCTGTTTTTATCACAACATATAAAACCAGATGTGATGTGTGTATGCCACTTGTAACAAAGGCTACATCTTAACTAGTAAATCCTGGTTCCCTTATGTATGAAAAAGTCATGTATTATTAATCACACCTTCAGACTCCATCTCCATAAAGAGAGTAGAGGTTAGTGGTGAGATAGTAGGACTGAGATTTGACCTCGTATTTATCTTCCTGACTCATCCTGAAAATGTTACTTCATTGAACTTTTCCCTCAGATAATTTCCTATTTCTGAGATGCATGTGATAGTGCCTGTGGCACCATCCCACGCTGGGGGATACAGGTCAGCTTGGGCAATGTACTCTGAGATCTCTGGGTATTTCAACTGGATAAAAAGACTGGTGATTATTTGTAGGGTGATTTTACATCCTTGAAGAAGAGGTTCCTTGGGATCCAACCCTTAGCTACTATAAAAACAGGTACTGCTCATGGATCCAAGGACTAATGCAGTTTTTCCCAGCTGGAAGTTAGCTCTTCCTCTTGATGTGTGTGATTTGTGTAGTCAGCTCTGCAGGCTTATCACAGACTCACTTATGCCATCATCGTCAGTGTAATTCCACTGAGGGAAGTAGTGGCTTGTTACCATGGGATTCTGTGTTGAGGAGAAGAGCAAGTAAGATTTTGCCCCGTTCATTTTCAGCTTAGAAGACAATGTACGTGTTAATGATCAGGAAATACTGTTTTAAGTGTTTGAAGTTACTAAAAACTTTGAAGTTGCTGCTGCAGGTTAAGGTGGTCATAGTTGGAAGAGGCAAAATGTTTTACCTCACAACTTAATCCACTTAGGGGTGCCAAGAGCAGAACTCTTTCAAGCAGCCACACATCCACTTTTTTTTTTTTCTCAAAGTTCTGCATTTTTGTGAATGCATGGACAAAAATGCCTGAGATTAAGATGGTTTTTTATTCAGTTTTGTTGCACACTGTGTGCAGCAATTCTGGGCTGACAAAAAGTTGACTCAGTGTGTTCTGTGAAGGAGAAAATCCAGGCTAAGTTATTTCATTGTTTTATTTTCATTGCATTTTAAATACAGTGATCAATTACGTAGCTCTAAAAGTCTACTAAACTCTAGGAAGAGACATTGAATAAAATAGCAAAGACCAAGAACCGTTGATACTTCCATAAAAAGTAGTTAGTTAGAAGGGAAGTTAGGTTTGCCATCGGATTAATTAGCAATTCTTACTTAAGTAGCAAATACTGCACATCTAAGTTCCTACATTGAATGAAATGCTGGTGTGCCTTAAAAGGAAGTACGTGCTATTTTGTTAATAAAAAAGCCAATATTAGAATATTTTTTTAGTTTAATTTTTATCAAAGCCCTACACAAGCATGAACTACTGATAAGAATTGAGGCATAATGAAAACAACTACTGTAATTTTGAGTAGGTTCTGTGAATAGTAATTTTGACATTTGATACATAGCAAAAGATTCCCTGTCAGGCGTCATGATCTATCAAAAGCATTTATTTTTCTTGCCAATTTTTAACCCAATTTCCGTAAAGGGAAGAGATGAAGTTACTGGACTACTCAGGGTTGTGGCAGTGTATTATGTACTTCTACAATGTAGTGCTGGAAATAACCAATGTAGAGCTGGAAAGAACCCCTAGAACTTGGCTAATCCAGCCATTTGGCCCAGGGCAGAATAAATATACTTCTTCTTGGCACACACATAGATATGAACATTGCTCTCTCTGCTTAGTCCGTTACTGGAATTGATGGTTTATTGGGTAGTTTTTGTCTTTATACTTCATATGTTGCAAATAACGTGTTAGCACTCATCTGCAACAGACACAGAGAATGCGAAGTTCCTTTCTGCATGTATTTTTTTTTTAATGTACTTTTACATCCTTTTTCTATGGCTTGTCTCTCTTGGAAACTCCAGGCTGAATAACTCCAGTAACTTTGATGTACTTTTCAAGGTTAGTGTTTTCTGTGTGTCCTTTTAATCTCTCTTACTCTCCTCTGGGTGCTCAGCTGGTTAATGAATTCTTGAATTCTGTGTCCAGACTACTTATTGCAAAATGTGTGAAGCCACCTGTGATTTCAACAGCACAAGTGTGAGGTTTGCACTATTTCCTGCTGTGTGTGTAGTTCAGAAGGAGCTTTGTATGAGGTTTGCCTTTCTGCCAAGAGCACCACCTTTTATCAACTACAAATGCCCACCCGCACAGCTGCCCTGGGCTGGTTCTGTGTCAGTTCTGTGTGTGTGCTGGTGATTTTTCTTAGGGGTAAGCCCTGTATTTGTCTCAGCTGCAGTACAGCCCGTGATGTTTTCAGATCAGTTCTCAACTTCACTTGGAGTTGTCAGCCAGGCCTCTGCCTCTGCGAGTGTGGTGTGTACTCTGGTCCTGTGGAAATGCTGACTAATGCTGGTGTCAGGGCTCCCTTCACAACTTTTCCTGATGGATCCCTTGCCTTGGTGTGTGTTCTTGATAGGTGCTTGGCAAGCAGTTTTCTAACCAATATTACATCCACCCACTGGAGATTACATTTAGACCTTGTTTCTCCAGGTTATTTGTAAGGATAACAACATGAGAGCCAGTGGCAAAGCTCTGGTGAAGCCAGGACTTAGGACATGATGCTTTTTCATCTATAGGCCTATGGCCCCGGGACGAAGAGAAATTACATTTGATGTGACAGAGTTGCATCATCTAAGCCAACCTTCTTCGTGAAAGCTGATGTAAAAATGACATTAAACACTTTGTTTGCTATCTCCCTGTAGTTTGAACTCTTTATCTGGTTTATGCAATGATACTGTATCTAAAAATACAGTGGAACTGTCACAAACAAAAGAGGCACTCTGTGAGCTTGTTTCAGGAATGCTGCACTTTCAGCAGACTTGCTGCAATTCTTGAAACTGGGAGAAGGCAGCTGGTGACAGCAAGTAGTAAAGTATTGAAGAAGCACAACTTCTCCCTGCTGTCTGCATCACACACCCACACAATTCTTCTCTGGGGGTGCATATTCACTTTTCTGTGAATGCTGAATATCCAGCATCCTCTCTGTCACCTCTTTATCCAAACTCCCAAAGTTATTCCCTCAGTAGGAAAAGAAGTAGTACAAGGTGGTGGACACATCTTACTCATTTTAACAGAATCCCTTTTGACTCTGTGGTGTTTCTGTGAATTCACTTAGGAATATACTGGCATTCAAACAGAATCATAGACTCAGGGGATGATTTGGCTTGGAAGGAACCTCAGAGATCATCTGGTTCCATGGCAGGATGTCACCAGGTCACGTTCTCAGGGCTCAGCTCACGTTTGAATTTTATGACAGTGGTCTGCAAAGTTTGTTCAAGAAAAAAACGAGGTAAATGGTCATGAGTGGAACTGTTGTGAAACAGTGAGATTGAAAAATATTGCTGTGCTTTGAGTGATTTTCAGGGGTCCTGTTCATTTTCACCAAATGTTCAGCTGGCTGCGGCAGGAGAGCAGGAACAGACCAGAGGGCTTCTTGTGGCTGCTGAGGCTGTGGTGGAATGAAAACCTCAGCTCTCAAGACAAAGTAGGGACATGTATCTGTTCTTCTGGGATCTCTGTCGTTATCTTATAATTACAGTATATGAAGAGCAGGTTATTTTCTGTTCTTGTTTGTAAAAGCTCTGAGAAGTTTTTCGTGTTCAGTTGGGAAACTGACATTTGTTTCCTTGTAACCTACAAAATTGCAGAAAAACAGAATTTCTCTCTTTTCTTCTCTGTAGTTACATGACATACTGGAGCCTGCAAAGCTGGAAGTGTTAAATAATTTTCAAGGGAGATTATTTGATTTTGCTTGAATATATTGTGCTGCTTTCTGTTGCCTTTCTTTCCTTCCTGGTCCCGTAAGTGGGACGAAAGGTGCTGGTGTGGATCTGGCCAGTCATTTGATTTTAGGGGTCTGGAAAGAAAAAATGTATGTCAGTCTGAGATTTAAAGAGCATAATCAAAGTTTATATGGAAGTGAAATCCTTGGAGAGTGGCCGGAGACAAAACGCCAGTTCTTAGGGTTGGGATGTCATTGGCCAGCAGTGTACCAGGGAGAGAAGAGTCAAAATCTTCACCACTTAGTTACCCGCACGTGCCCTTACATGGCCTTCAAAGTTCAGTTGCTTTGATAGAGAACTGACTGAAAGATGGAAAGGTAATGAAAGGAAACACCAGTCTCACAGGGTAAGTCAGGTTGCAAATGGGCCTATTCAGATAACACAAACTCCAGTGCTGGAGACTCCAGCTACGAGTGACAGCCTTCAGAAAAGTTAAGTCAGGGAAGTTTAACAAAAAAATCTGTAATTTTTTAATGGAAGGAAATATCACAAATATAACTTGTCCGCTCACCTAATCCTAACTCTGTTATCTGCTACTGCAATAAGAACATTTTGTCTTAGAAGCAGTGGAAGAAACATTTTTTCCTGCTGGACAGAGTAAACCTGCACTCAAGTAATGGTCATTCAACTTAGATCTTTATTTCACAATTACTGTTATGTTGCCTATTTTGATACAAAGTTAAATCTGTGCTTAAAAGGCTTTGTGTACAATTGCAGTATTTTGTTGCTGGACATGGTTTTAAAGCAGTATGAGGGAAAGGAGAGAAGAGGCGAGGTCAGAATTACACTTTCCTTTTCCCCTTTGTTCCAGTGGATAATGTGTCTCATTCCACCTGAAGCTCATTACTGTTGGCAGATAGCAGGATGCTGTATGTCACAGTTCCCTCATTAAAATGTCCATCTTGCTTGTAGTTTCAAGATTCAGGCCTGTGATCTTGAACTCAAAACAGTGTTGAAGCTGGGGGCTAGGAAATACCAGAGACATCCACCCATCAGCAGACGTGTATGAGATGGTAAAAGGTCTCTTTCCTCTGCAGCCCAGCTCGGGGATTTTTACCGACATAGGAGAAGTGGCTTCAAAATAGTTGCACTTTCTAATTCTGTGACTGTAGGGTAATTCTGACCATTCTAAGATGGTTCCTTCCACCCTTAACCATTCGGCGTTTGTGTGATTTTGTGACTGCAATTACAAGAACATGCTGGGAAACCTGTAATTTTCAGTAATTTGTGTAAATGAGAAAGTTAACCCTGTGACAGTGTTTCTAGTGTAAATAAAATGTCTGAAAAGGCATGGCTTGAAAAACATGCATTATGTATAGAGCTGATTACCTATTTTATTAATTATAAACAATTTAGCCACAGCCTTAACTTCCCACTTTATTGGTGGTAGAGAATGTTTTCTAAGCGAGAATAAGTCACAAAATATTTATTGTTTAGGTATAGAGTAATGACAGTGTGTTAATAATTTCTGTGTGTACTTGTGAGTTCCTGGTGGCCTGAAGGGAAGGTGAGATAAGAGCCATGTTCATCTATTCGTCTTCTGCAAAGATGTGTATTTGAACAATTAAATCTTTTCCAGTTCCTAAAATGATGATATAGAACCTTCTCAGAAGAGAGAACAGGCATACCTGAGTGTTTCTGGACAATTAACCCTTTTCATTGATTATTTCATACCTGAATCAATGCTGCATTTTCTGACTTTTACATCTATCATACTTGAAACTACTTAGGCTTCTTAGCCCTAAGAAATAGGAAAATTTATTAGTCATATTTCATAAAGGCTCTTTGGAAGAATTTAAATCTTCTTTCTTTCACTATGTTAAAATTAGTGGTTTCAGGAACACCATCTCCATTACACTGAGATTATTTATTTGGCCAAGCCAGTGACAACATACAAATTTTGAAATTTAGAAGTGCTCAAACTCAAACAGTTGGCTCAGGTCATAGTGTGTTTCGACTATGTATTTATTAATGTGCAGTGGTTTTGTTTTAAAAAAGAAAATACTCTGCCATAGATGCTTTACAAATCAAATTATTCTGTTTTAGGCCAAGATGACTCAACTGCCAGAGGCTGAAAAGGAGAAGATAGCTGAGCAAGTGGCTGACTTCAAAAAAGTCAAGAGTAAGCTTGATGCAGAGATTGAAATATGGGATGATACCAGCAATGACATAATTGTTCTGGCCAAGAAGATGTGTGTGATTATGATGGAGATGACTGACTTCACAAGGTAATTACGTAGAAAAGGTTCTTGGATGTTTGTAAATGCTGGAGGCCATTGTCACACTGTTACAGCAGCAAATACAGAGTTTTTAATGTCAGCTCACAGCATCTCTGCAAAACTGAGTGGCTCAGCTAATGCAGCACATCAGGTAGGAGCTCTGAAGTGTTGGGGGATTTAATGTTTTGAACTGTGCTTGTCCGTACTTTTTTGCTGTTGTCCTCTTTTATTAATTTGTTGGTAGGGTTTTTGCACGTGATTTAGCACTCTATTTCTGCTCTCAGTGAAAGGGGGAAAAGTAACAAAATAATCTCTATCTTAGGCTGTATATTTGTCTCATCTGTTGTTCTTTCTAGTTGTATCAGACTGTGCTGATTAAACACGCTGTACAGAGCCCACGTGTGACAGTGCACATTCAGACTCGTACATATTTTATATCCTGTTATTGCTGTGGCTTTCATCAGAACTCTTGTGCTGCTAGATGTAGTTTAAAGAATGAAGAGTACCACAGCAGATAGCTCTCAAAGCTGGTATTTCTTTCTGCTGCTAGTATGTGTTCGGTGCTGCTCTAAGAACAGGAAAAGATTAAGTGCAGGAGCTTTTTCTGCCATGCTCTGAATTAAATGTTGTGTAAATGTCATCAAATTGATTATCACAAGGAAGATATATTGGTGGTGGTGGTGTCTGTCCTTCCTCTCCCTGGTCTAGTTAGCAGAAAAATAGTTGCTGAGAGGCGAAGCCCTAACAACGCAGCCACTCTTGCAAGACACTGCCTCATAAAATTAGTCCTTTTGTGCATGACACAAAGAAAAACCTCTTGGTATCTTTGTGGGTGTCACTGAGCAGGTTTGCATTGAGCTGAACCAGCTGGGACAGAGCTGGGCTCTGGTGCAGGCTCCTTCTGGGGAAGGAAGCTGTTGCATTTTGTCTGCAATCCGTTATAAAGCTGGTTTTAAATATCTCCTTCAGTAAGAAGTTTTGTTGCTTTATTCTTACGAGATGAAGTCTGATAGAAGGGAGATTTGTATTTGAGTAATAGGTTGTCTCTTGCTGCTCTTCTCTTACTGTTGCTTGTCAGAGGTGGCACTTTTATGTGCTGGCTTTTCACTACCTGCTCTGTGGAAATCTGGGAACATATCATGGAATTGTTTAGGTTGGAAAAGATCCGTAAAGTCATGGAGTCCATCCATTAACCCACCACCACTTGTTCATTGCTAAACTGTGCCCCAAAGTGACACATCCACATGTTTCTGATCATTTCCAGGGATGGTGATTCCATCACTTCCCTGGGCAGCCTGTTCCAGTGCTGGACCACCCTTTCAGTGGAGAAGTTTTCCTTGATATCTAATACAAACCTCCCCTTGGTGCAGCTTGATGCCGTTTCCTCTCATCCTGTCACTTGTCCCCTGGGAGCAGTGCCTGACCCCCACCTGGCTGCAGCCTCCTGTCAGGGAGTTGGGGAGAGTGAGAAGGTCCCCCCGAGCCTCCTTTTCTCCAGGCTGAGCCTCTTTCCCAGCTCCCTGAGCTGCTCCAGACCCTTCCCCAGCTCGTTTGCCCTTCTCTGGACACCCAGGGCATGAGTATTGCAGAACCCTACAGCAAGCACCAGCTCACCTTGGCGTCTGAGCTGGCCACTCTGTAACTCCCAAGTTCTTGAATGTAGAAGAAATAAAAGATCTTGACATTTTGTATTTGTTACATCAGAAGCTACTCAGGCAAATAGTACATTTCTGTATTTGAGTCAATTGTTACATAAGCCGATGGCTGTTGTTCTTCATATGGTATTACCTTGCATTCATTGTTATTTAATCTCAGTGAGTGGTTTTCAAAGTTTTCGGTTTTTTGCTCTGTCTTCTGTAGAAGTAAATAGCAAGAAATGGCCTGACCTGCTGTAACAGTTTTAATAATATTTTAGTGGAAATATTCTAATTTCTCTCGTGATTGGCTAAAAATGTACAAGAAAAATTCTGGGGTTGCATTTGGTTTGTTCTGTTTTTCCCTAACCTTAATATGTGTAAATGGAGCAGGATTTTTGTCTTCTGTTGCCAAGGCAGGATTACAATTAAAAAGATCCTTGCCAATAAACATACCTGAGCCCCTTTTGCTCATATAAGGGAATGTGTATCTAATTCAAGCTGTGTTTTGGATCACAACTGTGGAACTTGTAATTCCTGTTGAGAAAGGAGCAAGGCAGGGTCAATGGTTTAAGTATAAAGGGAGCTCTGCTATGAAGTTTTTGAGAATAGTTTTGCTGTTTGAGCCCTGTGCACCAGGGAAAGTTCCTTCAGTGAACAGCAGGATGTCTCTGTGCAGGATTTTCACAGCACTTTGATGGTAGGAAAGCTGTCACCAGGGCTCAGGTAAGATTGGGACACCAGGCAGAGCTTGCTGCTGTGTCAGAGGTGATTTTGTGGATGGGCCATAGAGACACCAGTGCTGGTAATTGACCCGGCTGGGCTGTTCCACAGCCTGTCCTAACAGCATGCAGCCCATGGATTCAGGATTCACAGTGCCCGTTGAAGGCTCTGGGACAATCCCTCTCACCTTCCTGTGCTGTAAACAGTAAAGGAGTCGCTGGGCTTTTACCCCTTACCCATTCTGTATGTTGTTCGATTCCAAATGGGGCCATACGAACACTTTCTTTAAACAAAAGGGTGCAGCTCTCAGCAAACTGTTCAGAAAATGTCTCATATTTGTTCTTGCTACTTGACATTTGTTTCTAAAATGGCATCACTATCGGAGTTAATATGAGAAATACAGTGAAAATAGCAAAACAAATTAACAAGACTAGAAGAAAATCTAGCAAAGTTATCTAAAAATTGTCCCCCTTTTTCCTTGTTGTAAGACTAAGTGTAATTCTGCTTACACCTTAGGTACTTGAAGAATTGCAACTTGGCTAAACTGTCTGTAGTATTCCTGGTTACCAGCAAGTGCAGCTGCCCTGTCGAGCAGGGCTCCTCACCTGCTCATAGCCACAGTCTTCAGCCTTAATTCTGCTGGGCTTCTGGCCCTTGCTTGGGAAAGCAAAATTGAGATGGTAGTTCTGTAGTTACTGGGCTTGAAGAGACCGTGAGAAAGGACAGAAGAGGGTTCTATTCCTAGTCGAGTTCATCCATGAAACTCCTCACCATAACTCAATATTTGGTTTACTTTTCCTGGTGCCTCTTCCCACTTCAGAGTTACCCGTGATCTTCCTGTTGCCCATCTAGCAGCCAGATGCTTTTGAAATTCTGTGGAGATTTTTCATTGCACCCTGAAATCTGCTGGCTCTTCTAGCCCTCAGATCTGTATCAGCTCCATCCAGCTCCTCTCACCCATGTGGAAATCCCATGTCCCAGCTCTCCTGCTCAGTCTTGTCCCTGTCACCAGCCCGGTTTGTCAGTGCCACAAAGGGTGATGGTACCTTTATTGTTAACCCCTGAACCAAGTGCTGTTGCAGTCAGTTCAGCTTGAGATATGTGTAGGATTTCCCCTTTCCCTCCCATCCCTGCTCATCTCAGGGCATTCACTGCTCAGCAAGCTTTCATTAGGCAGCATGGGATGCTTTTGAGAGTCCATAGCTACTCAGTGTTTGTGTTATGAGCTGTATATGAGAACAAACAACTTCCACTTTAAATTATTTCATCAAAGATTATTTAAAGATAGAAGGTTGTAAAAGTTTTGTCAACAGAGGTGCTTTCCAGCTGAGCCATCAGTTACTTTGGAGACAATGACTCTGGGCAAAGAAGGTGAACCTCTCCTTAGAGTTCCATGTTACTTGTGTTACTTATGTAAAGACATTCTTAAAGGTAAATGGTTCCTGATCAAGAACAGTTCAGTTGTGTGTGCATACTTGCATGTGTTCTGTCATCCATGCCTGGTCAACTAGAGCCAGCAGGGTTGCCTTGCTCCAGCAGAGCAGGTTAAGCAGGTACACTTTGCTGTTCAAATGAGCTGCAGTGGTGCCAGTGCTGTCCAGGCTTTGCAGTGCTCCAGGACCTGACTGTCCTGCCAGGACTGTAGGCAGTGGCTTTGGGCAGGTGTTGCTGTCAAATAAACACGAGCTCTCAGACTTGTGATGGATTGTTGAGGGGTGGCAAGTGAAACCATGTAACACAATCAGTTGATTCCTTCTGCCTGAATGTCACAGAACTTCTAATATTTACACAACTAAGTCAGGATTTTCAAGGCAGAAATCCAGTATCTGTGTCCTCCTGCCCATCTCTAAAGCTTAAGACTTTGAGTCATGACTAGGAGTCTGAATTTGCTTTACACTCCTACTGAGTCTTTATTAATGATACTTGCATAGATTGTGATATTTCACATGATACTTTTGTGGATGCTTCTGCCAATTCTATAGTAGAAATAATTTCAGCTGATTCTTAAGTACATACACCAGCAAGTATTTAATCTGATTTGGCAGTTGCTACTCAGTATAGTTCTAATAATTAAGTGCTAAATATTCATCCTTTGATAGTGAAATTGCTTAAAAAAAAAAAAAAAAGAAGTCTTAGTATATTATTTTGTACAACCCTTATTCCAAAGGGAAAACCACCTGGTGGATTGAAGTCTTAGAACTAGAAGAGAAACATTTAAAGAAAAAAAAAAAAAATTAGCAGTTTGTCTCTGTGGCAGTGTTACTCCAAGTATTCATACATCCAATTTGCTTGCAAGCAAAGTGGATTTATTTTCCTGTAGTAGGCACAGTTACCATCAGTAGTAGTATTATTAAACATAGTAGATCATGAGTGCACAGTGTGATTTAGATCCTTCTGATGGGGATTGAACCGTGAGAATTCCCTGAGTGCCACAGGTTCTGGTGGTGGCAGTGTGCAGCTGCAGAGGATGTCGGGGCATCAGAGCACACACACACCCTCCACGTGGGTGCTCTGTGCGGGTTAACAAAGCACAATAGATACCTGTGAACCAATACAGTGAGCAGCAAATGGCCAGGATCACAAGCACAACTTTTCTTCCTTTCCTCTGCAGCATTTCTGTGGCAAAGCACAGCTGACTCATGTACAGCTGCAGTCAGGGAACAGGTTTTGCTATTACTCATAACTGGAGTAGAAATACTAAAGGGAAAGGATAAACTGGAGCTGCTTGTCAGCATCACAGTAGGAACAGGACAGGCACATACACAGGCCTGTGTGCATCAGCTTTGTTTTTGCATTCTTCTGTTCTTTTGTGTCACCTGCTGTTCCTTAACCACAACCATTGAGGCACTTCTGTTCTGTGCCTTCGCTGTCAAAGCCAAAGCACACGTTTCCTCTGATCTCTCAGTACTGCTGCTGACTGCAGGCAGCACATGACACTCAGAATGCTCTGCTACAGGCAGGAGAGACTTCTAAGTCCCTGAAATTGCTCTTGGAATTTTTGGGAAGACAAAAACTCTTTAGCAAATGTCAGGACAGAAGGATGTTCTGTTACTATTTCTTTCTTCTCTCAGTGACATAATTACATTGTGGATATCTTTCTGTACAATGAGCATGTGTAATTATTTCACAGTTTACCTGTTGCCTCTTTCCTTGGAAGGGTGAGGCAGTCAGTCTGTTCTTTCATTTAAAAACTTTTTTTAAAAGGTACTTGATTTTGTGCAACTTCCATTTCCTTGGAACAGAAGTGAAAGTGAACATGATACTGTCCTATTAATGAGCTTGTCAGCTACACTCATACTTTTGATTGAACGGTGGCAAAAATTACTTTAGCTTGACATTTGACCTTTCTAGTTTCAACTTTTTAGATTGCCAATGCTTCCAAACCAATTTTTTAAAAAATCGTGTTTTTCTGCAAGAAAACCCGATATTGATACATGTAACAGAACTTTGAACCTTTTTCAAGAATGGAGCCTTTTTCATGTGGACATGAAAGTTAATTTAAGATAATGTGTTGATTGATTTCAAACAAATGGTCACTTGCAGCTAGAATGGAAAACGACTCTTAAATTTCATGTGTACAGGTAGAAATCCAGACACATTCTCACAGAGAGAATTCTGCCAATCATCTGGTTAAAAGTCTTGTGTAAAACTCTTCAGCTTAAAAATTATGGTGGTAGTTTGCTTGTGTGATGTGTTTAGTTGACTTACTCTGGACTGTGTGGAGCCACTTCTGAATAATTTCTTGCTTGCTGTAGGATGCCTGGTAGTCATGGAAGCTGTGAAGATTAATTCCTCTGATTAGAGCAATTACATGCTCCACATCCTAGAAGAATTTTATAAATTGGAGTCCAAGAAAATGTGTTCCATTTTAAACAGTGAGGCTCTTAATTGTGCTGTTTCTGTAGAAATCCTTGGTTTGTGCTGATGTGTTTGTTAGAGCTCATGTATGGGTAAGCACAGGGCAAAGCAGTGCTGACACAATGTCCCTGGCTCTGTGTCCACGTGACTGGTGTTACCTGAACACAGGGGATCCTCAGAATAATCAGAGGGAACAGCTGTTGCTTGGTTTTTATTTTTCCTCTAGTCCTGTGTAAAATTCCAGTGAATTCCTTGCATTCTTAGCAATATTACAATTAATGTAACAGTTATTTCAGAGTATTTGGTGCTACAACCCTTAGCATGAAAGTGGAGGAAGAAAAGAGATTGAGATGGTTGTTGGGTGGGCAAAGGGGATAATGAGGAACAAGTGTCCGTGTGTGTATGTGTATATATATATGTATAGTCAAAAATTAATAAAATGGAGACATACTTAAATACAACCAAATCCCAAATAAGGCAGGCAAACAGATCTACGTAGCCTCTGGCAGAAGTCCATCCAGGACCAGAAGCAAATTAACTACAAAATCACAGTGTACATTACATCAAATACAGCCCTATTTTAGTGACAAGCTGTATGGCTCGTGCCAGAAAGAGCCATCTTCTGCCTTTCATCTTTAGTCAGAGGACAAAGCGATTTCAGAACTCTAAAGTATCAGGAATGTAAAGAGGAGTTCAAGCAGTAATTTGACAGCTTCCAGGCTGCATTTCCTGGGCAGCAGCTGGGAGGGCTGTGGGGGGACATCTCTTTTGGGCAGAGCAGTGCCTGTCTGAGCAGCACCGGGCCCAGCCTGGAGCCAGGGCAGCAGTCCAGAGTGTGCTCTGCATTTCCCAGAGCTGGGCTGAGGTGGGCTCAGCCCCTAGCAAGGGGGAACAGGAACCATGGAGCTCTGGGCTCCTCCAGGGCAGCCACACTGGCTGGGGCTGCTCCACTGCCATCCCTCAGCACTTTCCTTCCTCCTTGTTCTGGGGGCAGGAGGAGCGAGGTTCCCAGACTGTGAGCCTGGCTGCTCCCTGAGGGAGGCAAGCCAGGGGCCAAGGTAAGCCCAGTGCAGACACAGCTTGTGCTGAGCACTGCTCTGTTCACCCCATCGGGGTATAGGAGCAGCCCAGGCTGCTGATAACCACTGGTGTCCCAGCCAGGGCAGCAGGGAGCGAGCAGCTCCATGGTCCCTTACAGGGCACAGAGCCAGGCTGTGGCACGTCCCTGCGCCTGTCCAGGACAGAAGCTGCTGGCAAGGCAGGGCCAGCACCCAGCCAGGGGGCAGGGCTGGGCTGTACCTGTGAGCCAGGGCTGGGTAGTGGGGCAGAGCTTAACTGAGGCTCCTGGGCTGTGGGAGGGGCCCAGGCGAGCCCAGGCAGCACCACTGAGGGTCACTGGTGCCCTGGGGCTGTGGCACCGGGCACAACACAGCCGCTTCCCAGGCCCTGCCCGCTTCCCAGGCCCTGCCCGTGGCACCGGGCACAGCACAGCCGCATCCCAGGCCCAGCCACAACAGGAAGCCAGGATCACATGGGGCACTGGATAGAGGTGGTGGTCAGTGGTCAGCTGGGACTGTGTTCTCATGACAGAGTTCAGGGATATCCTAACAATGCCAGTTTTGTAGCATTCTCCAAAGGCACAGCATGGAACCTGCCTTTGGAGCTTCTGTGTAATGACGCCAGTCTTGTTTTTATGTTTATTTTGCTCAAGCTGTTGTTTGGTGAGAGCACCCAGCAACATCTCCTAGGAAAATAAAGAAGCAGTCATTAAAAAGGCAAAGCACCTCTCCCAGCTTTTTACCCTTTAAAATATAGGGCTATTTTTATGGGATTTATTTGCTATATTTTGTATATGCTGTATATTCTTTGCTATAACACCATATGTTCAGGTTCCTCCTGAATTAATTAGCAGAAGTTAGAAGCTTAAACCTTTGGAGGGCTTCCAAGAAATAAGACTGGAAACTTTTGCAGTTATCAGCCCCTTCATTGGGAGGGTAGGCACAGCAGTGAATTAATTATGACAAGAAATTTGACATAAAATATTAGTTACTTTTTTTCTTGTGAATTTAATGCTGATTCAAATGAAAGTTTTGCTTTTACAAGAGATCAGTCATGTTCAGAGTATGATGTACACCCACATTTCTCTTGACAATTTATAGTCCAAGAATGGATGTATGGCAGTTTCACCAGCCAGGTCAGCAGTGCAGTAACAGAAGTCTGGAGTTGTCACTGCAGAGTTTGTGAACTTGATAATACAGATAGCACCTGATGGGGATACATAGAATTGAGTGAAATAGAAAGGAAACAGGTCAGTGGGAATTGCTTTTCAGGCTGAACAGGCTTTGCAGAGCTGGTGACACCAATTTGCTGATATCCTCAGGAAGCTGCCTGTGGGATGAGATGACTGGAGTAAAGGGGTGGTGTTGTCTCCAGTGCCGCTCCGATCTCTGTGGGGAGGCAAGTGGGCAGTCCACAGAAAGGAATGAGGGACTGGGACTTCCCTGCCATCTTCGCCATCAACTTTGTATATCGAGGTTTCTCTATCAGAATATAAAACAGGAAAAATTTGAGGACTTAAGTCATGTTTTCCAAAGCAAAGAGATTTTGTAATACAAACTGTTTTCTTTTGCATTCACATGTACAATAAGTTCATAAGCATTGGAGAAAAATTAGGTCTCTTTGTGCTCTGGACACGTCTGCTGTTGTTTTGTAGGTGAGGTGAAGGCACAGCATACCCTGACAACCAGATTGACGTGGTACCCAGCTGTACCCAAATCAGCTACAGCCTCCCCAGATTGTGCGTCTGGCTTTGGATGTTTGGGATGCCAGAAGTACATTCTAGGCTGGGGAGAAGAAGTATGGTTAGAATTTCCTCTACTGAAGTATGTTACTTCAGTTGTTCCTAAATGATTACTTTATTATTGCTTGCCCCTCTTCCCTAGACTGAGAACTGCAGCACTTGATGTAGTCACGCTTTTCTGTGCAGATGAAGGCATGGTTATTTCAGAGAGCTAAGGCTTTTCTTTTTCCAAAATCACTTCCCCTGTATTATTTCTTATCCCTCTCTTCACCCTTCCAGATGTCTGACTTCATTTTCTCTGAGTGATCAACCCACAGGAAAGAACCTTTGGTTTCTTTATGGCCGAGAGTCAGGCTAGGATGGAGTTGCCATCTAATACAATATAACTGTTCCCAGAAGCTGCAGGGTTGCAAGCACTCTTACTGTATTTCCTATATAATTAATTTTATTTAGTAATGTTTTAGTTTAGTTTTCTTCCTGAGCTATGCATACTTCTGAGAAAAACTATGCACAAATGCTCACCTTGGGAGCATAGAGAACAAGAGAAACAGTGCTGAACTGCTGTTTTCTCCTGAAATTATGACTGGAGTCTGTTCCAACCTTTTTTAATTAAACCAGGACCTTTCACAGTTTGCACAGCCTCCCAATGGTTTTCAGACTTTCTTCTTCCAACACTATATGGCATTTTCTAACACAAGTTTTTCTATTCAGTACCTTTGGCAACTGCTGTTTTGGTACTTTTGGGGATGAAAACTCTGTCCTTCTCCTGAAGATGGCACTGGCAGTGGCACTCAGCATCTCTCAGTGCACCTCAAACTTAGCTGGAGTACTGCTGTTCATGAAGCTTAGCAAACAGTTCTGCCTCTCCATCCTCCTGCCTTGTTGCCAGGTTGAGCCTCAGGGCTGCAGGGCAGAAAGAGGATGCCCTTAGTGAGCTTCCAGCCCAACCCCTGAGCTGGTGAGAAGGGGGTTGAAGGCAGAAGTGTAGAGGGATCTGCATGGCAGATTGCAAACATAAGATGTTCTTTCACAGTATTTTCTCCAAGCTGTCTCAATCCTGCACTCTTAAGGTCATTTGAGAGCTATTCTTATTGCTAGGAAATGGTGGATCACATAATCCCAGTGCTTGCGGGTGTTCTGGGGTGGCAGAGGGAAGGAGTGACACTGTTCAGTGTCTGGGCTGGATGAGAGCTAATGGAAGGAGTTTGGGAGTTCAGTAGGGTCACTTCATCTCATGGTAACCCTATTGACAAGCTGTTGTTGAAAGATCCCTGCTGTAGTCATATTTCTGTCACAGATAATTGAGAGCATCCCTACACTGGCACCTCTATTGCTCCCTTAAAATAAGTAGCTGACACTGTCATTGAGGTCTTCTTTAGGCTGATGGAAAGGCCATGGGTCCTCAATATACCAAGAAGGAAAATAAATAAAACTAGAGCTGTAAAGGAGGAGGGGAGAGGTGGTGTGAGCACACTTCTTCCTGCAGGCCTGTCCTAGGAAGGATTGCTCTGTGGAAAATGTGTGCTTCTGATCAGTGCATTGTCAGAGAAGGAGGAAACAGAAACGTTGTTCCTGCTTTGCAACATTCAGATCAGCTTCCCACTTCCACCTGGATGAATTATCACTAGTTCTGTTGCTGTCCTGACATGAGTCTGTCTCTTCCTGGAGCTGAAAGCAAACTGTGAAAGCTAGGTGTAAAATTAAGAGAAGCCTTGGCCGTTTACACTAACAGCTTTGACTGTTAAGCAGTGGTTTATTTTCCATTTTGTTCATTGGTTTCAACATCTTTTTCCTGTTGGCCGAATCATCTACATAGAGCAGCATACTCAGTGGGTAATGGCTGAGAAGCCTCTTTGGTACCTATGGGCCTGTGGTAATTGCTAGACATATGGTAATGCTCTGCTCTTAAATAACTTTTCTTGCTAAATAGTTATAAACAGATCATAGATCCCAGTTAATTTAGTGCTTGAAGGTTTCTGTACTGCAATATGCATGATTCAGTTTCTCTCTCTGGAATGTCTTCATTATTGCTGCCTGCTCTCTGCTGATGTTGCTTTTCAAGTGGGCCAGTCAGAGGTAGCAGATGAGGATAACATGAATATTCTAAAAGTGATTTCCTTAAAGGGTTCTCAGTACTTGTACAGGAAGGCAGGAGCTGCAGACACCAGATGCTGGACATCTGTTAGCAGGAACTGAGGGAGCTCAGGGCTGTGTTACACCAAGGCTTTGGCATGGTGTGGGAAGCACAGGATGTGGCAGGAAGGAGGTGCTGCCAAGGGAGTTACTGCTGCTGGAAGGGGTATTGCAAGCATCCAATCAGTATTGCCTTTAATTTTGCGTTTATGCCTGAAACGTGTTGCTTGCATTTCTAAGTATTCAGGGCTGTACATGGGCCGGTCCTGTCCAGAGAAATCGTTGCAGTTTACCCGTGTCAAGAATGTTCTGTGTTCCCCAAGGGGTTTTTGCAGCTTTCTTCTGCAAAAGCCATAACTTTGTTTTTGGAACTAGCAGTTCAGTCTGGATTCATAAGAGATTCAGTGATTTACTTATCTTTCATTTCCCATACCTTTTTAAACTAGCTGTGGGATTTTCCTTTAGTTTTTTCCTCAAAGGGCACTTGCAGACCAGTCCACCAGATTCTCTGCAAGAGCATTTGCTGTCCACAGCCATGGCAGGCCTGAGGCCCCAGGATGCCAGAGCTCTCAGGTGCTGTCTGGCTGGTGTCTGGCTGGTGTTGGAGCAACAGCCCCTTGTTGGCATTGGGAATGCACATCCCACATTCCCAAGGGAGAACCACTCAGATAAGGTCTCCCCCTGGTTTCTGACAGTAGGCAGACCAAACAGAAGGTGGCAGGAGGAATGGTGATGGGGGTGTTGTAGAGGGAAGTCCTCACTAAGTTACTCAGGGCCATTCTTCACATCTTTGCTGTCTCAGCAGCAGAAACGCTCAAGATTTTGTCAGGATTTCAGTGAACAAACAGCTGTTGTACTGCATTCCTTGCCAAGGCAATAACTTCAGAAGTTCTCTTCTATAGGCTTGAGGAGACAAGCTGCTGCTATAATTTTAGGCCTTAGAAAAAGGTGTGGTTTAATACTGATGGAAAAATCAGATGAAGTGGTGTTTTTATTCAGGACTGCCGCATTATTTTTTGGGCATATTTTATTCAACTTAAATACTCCCTTGCCCCTTTCCATCTTAGGGAATTTTACCTACCATGACACAAGAAAAAAGTTTCATTCTTTGGAGAGCCTATGCGAAACATTTTCAGATGCTTTCTGTCACAGCAGAGTGACAGTGACACCGATGCTGATCCCAAGTAACATGCCTGGCTGAATTGTGTCACTTGTGTTAATACAATCTTCTGCAGAAACTGTGTCCCTTTAGAAAAGTTTCTTGCCTTTGTTGTTGTTAAGAAAACCTCGAAGTACCTAATTAATGTTATCAGAAATAGCCTGTCCTGCTGAGGTTGCACCAGGCAGTCCAAAACAGTAAGGAAGGATCTCTGTAATCCCCAAATTCTGGCTGCAGTTTGCAGCCTCTCAGCCAGGCCTTTCAGCAGGTGAGTTCTTGCATCACTGTGGGGAAGGAAATCCCTGCCTCAGCCCAGAGTTGTGCAGCAGGAATGATGGATGCTCTGTAATTGCCAGTCTGTGGCAAATTCCTTACTCTGAAAATGGTGGAGAGGAAAGCTTTGGACAGGACTGTCTGCCAAAGGCTGTTCCAGCAAACAGCACCCATGTTAATCACTTTTCTCAAGTGTTTGCTGTGGTTCTTTTTGTTTTGGGGTTGGTTTGTTTTTTTTTTTTTTTGCATCAGTGGTAGATTCTAGCCAGTGCCAATATTCTCCTGCTATGTTCCCACTTACCTCTCCACCACTGTGTGGCTGCAGGAGAGCTTCCTCACTGCCATTTGATAAGCAGACAGAAATTAAGATCTTTCATGTTTTAACTGTTCTTTCCTTAGAGTCATATAACATGTCAGTGCTGCTAACTCAGAATGTTATTAAAAATCTTTGTACGTGTAATTATTTTGTGTCTTGGTGCTGGAGATATGTTATTGTAGGAGAAACTCACCTACCTCCAGCATTTTTTAATTAGGTTTCGTGGTTGCTGAGCAAATCCTGAAAATGGGACCCCTGAAGGCTTGGAAAAGAAAAAGTAAATACAAAGAACTGCAGATGTATAATTTCAATTCTCCTGGTGTTTATTCCAGTTCTGTGGTATTTTGGAGCCTGACTCATGACATTTGAGTGCTTGGGACTGACAATACAAATTTCATTCACACAGTCTCTGTTACACTGTGTTTATGTAAGCAGAGCAATGAGGAGAGCCCACCATGAAAAATGGGGGAGATCTGAGAGGGTGGGAACATCTAAACCTTTTCCTTTGCTACTGCAGGGCTGTTCATAACTCCAAGTCAACCATATCAATGAGAATTTGTTTACTTACTTTTTTCCCCAAAGTATGAGCAAGGCACATATCAAATTGATGAAGTACAAAGAAAATGCATTTCAGTCTGACTGTTGTCATTATGCAGAGTAGATATTTTTATTGTGGAAGTAGTTTCCTCTTTGCATTTTACAGCCAGGTAGTCTTTCCTCTTTAGTGAACTTGAAGTAAACTTTATCTGTACCTTCATGAGGGCTTAGGAGTGAGGAGTAGAGTTGGTGACAAGGTGTGTCCACAGTGAATGTGAGTACAAATGTGTAGTGGGCATCAGTAGTTAAGTGCTGGCATATTAGAAAAGGATATGATGATCTTTAATTTAATAAACCATCTTTATTTATACCGTTTGAGGAATTTTAAAGCACTGATGCTCAGCTGAAGCCAAATATTTCCATAATTAACTGAATTGTCTAATTGTTGAACTAAAATCTATCAGTACAAGCCAGTAATTCAGGTAAGGGCATGATCTGTAGTACTGTGGCAAGAAGAGGGGAGATTTTCTAACCCTGAGAGTTGGAAGTTTTGTTTAAGTTGCCAAATTAGAGGGAGTGTCTTTAAGTCTTTCATACAATATAATTAATATAAATACAACGTGTTGTAACTATTGTACCCTGTTGCTGAAAGCAGACTGCAAGTTAATGGTGCTTTTCACAGGCCACAGCAGTTAAGAAGGATTTTTTTGAAATATTTTGATAATTGGTTCTGTATATAATCAGAAACTTGTGTGGTATTTAGAAGATGGATTACTGAGCCATTAGCAGTCTAGCAATATGATCAGATATCCATATTAATAAACATCTGTCCCAGTGGCATAGCAGATGTGCTAGGTGCATATATAACATAAAATGTACATTTTTCATGACTACTTTGTTCTTTTTTTACTACAAAATGTTTTAATTACATTATAGATCATGCCATTAGTTTCAGTTTGCAACTCTGAAAGTGCGTTTTTTAAAGAAAAAAGCATATGGGGTGAGGACAGCTTTCTGAGAAGTTCTAAATTACGACTCTGCTCGTGGAATGAACTAGTTTTGAAAGGTGAATTTTACTGTCTTCCACTACCAGCTTCGAGCCTGTCATTACAGGTTTGGGGCAGCATTTTGGTTCTGATGGTCCTGCTTTGGTTCCTCTCCAGGTTCAGTAGCTCTCTTAATTCCAATTACTGCTGAGTTTATAATGAGTGGCATGCAGAGGGGCATGCAGAGGGCTCAGCTTCATCACTCCCCTTGGGAAATGTCCCTGTCTGGCAAAAACTGCCATTGCCGTCAAAACTGAAGATGGAAACTTGATGAATGCAGATATAGTAGTAGTATAAGACACAGTAGTTCAACTACCAGAAAACTGACCTCCTAACTCCAAAAAATTGTTCCATTCTCATGTTATGCATCCTAAACTGCATCCAATTGAAAACACATTTACCATAGTTGCAAAATCTTTTATAATTGTGGGTTTTTTTGTGTGCAAAAGACAAGATGGGCACTCTGAAAGACAGTTTTGCCATAATGTAATATCCCTTTAGCCAAGTATATCTTTTTGAGCAAAAATGTCAGCGGTTTACTGGTAGCCCAGGTGAGTTTTTTTAATCAGACTTCGGTATTCACTTGTATTTTTCCGGGGGTTTTCTGGAGACTGATTCCTTTGTTGTGACATTCTGGGTAGTTAAATTATAATGATGCCACTGGGAGGTCTTGTTCTTTCAAGCAGCGTTGAGAAGCTGTTAATGAGCACCTTGTGGGCACCAGTGTTGGGAAATCGGTTGTTAATAGCCCGTGCTGGCAGCAGCTGGCACTGGGTGCTCCCGGGGTGAAAGACCTGGGGAGGAGTCCTGGCCATCGCTCCAGGGTGTGACAGCCCCTGCAGGGAGAGCACTGCAAACAGGAAGGGCTGCCCTGGGAGAGGGAAGGAGCGAGCTCTGAGAATCCTTCTCCAAGGATGCCAGAGGGAAGTGAAGCAGGGGCTGCAGAGGCTCCCTGGCAGAGCTTCAGGTGCCTGAGCCAGATGTGGCCATAGCCTGGCCCCTGATGTTCCTGCTGCTCTGCAGCTCTGCCACTTTGTGAGTGTTCTTTGAAAGCTGGATCTGGAACCAGAAGGAGATGGAGAAGCATCTGAGACATACTGAGAGTGAAAGCAGCTGAGACACGTTCACAGTTGATGCCTGCTTGAGATGGTAGAACACTTGGGATGATGTGGTGTTCCCTCACCTTGCACTAATGGTGTCTGGGTAGGGCTGTGAGAAACTGATCACAGGCAATCTGGGGAGACATTTCTGCTGGCATGGGAACAAGTGGCTGGGAAATAGCAAGCGGGGGAAACCAGCTTCTACAGCTGTAAAAAGTTTCCTCTGGAACTAACCTTGAGCTTCAGGGAAGCCATCCGCCTACAGAAGGCATAATCACATTTATCCAGGTGTGCTATCTTGTACAAACCACTGCTTTTATTATAATTTAATCTCTTTTTAACAAACTAGTACCAAACACAGGAGTATTTCTGTGTTTATAGGCACTTAGGTGAAAATCTAAGATGTGCCATACTTTGACTTGTGCACACAGATGGACACCCTTGGATGTTTGGAACTCTCTTGCCGTCTTTGGTAAGATGCATCATCGAAGTCCAGTTTATACTCAGCTGACACCTGCTGCAGGAGAGCAGCTTCCTCTCTTTCCACTTTTTTCATCACTACAGGCTTTTGACATTCTTTTACTTTTTTTTTTAGTTCAGTGTAAAATCCACTGATTAAATAGTTTAGCAACAACAAGCTTTGTAAAGTGTGTTTCATCTTTGGATCACAATGAGAGTTTGATAATGTTATTTTTTTTTATATATGGGTAAAAGTATTTAATTATATGGTGTTCTGTTTTTTTATTTAATATATGTACTTTCCTGTAGCTGGCCTCAAGTGGACAGAAATTACACATTTTCATTAACACATTTCATCAGGGTTGCTAGAGAACTGCAGTTGTCTTAGAGACTTGGACTTTGGGGTTTAGAAGTGAAGGGAAAGGGTGTCTGTGTGCACAAGTGTGGGAAGATCCCACAATTCTTTGATTTTTCATCTCTGTAAGCAGTGTATGTAAACGTGCAGACACGGCTGTGTTTGGCTGCTGCACACATAAATATCCAGTGCATCAGAGTCATACCTGTACAGACATACCCTTTGATGCTTTGCGTCCCATGTTCTGTTGTTGCTTTGATGAGTTTTGTCAGAATTGTGATTTGACAATTTGCAGGCAGAAATTCAGCTGCTTTTCTGCCTCCCAGGCTGCAGGTACAGCTCCTCTCCTGACATACCTTCCTCTGTTCCCACCTGACTGCTGCTTTGTGTTCTCTCCCATATGAAGCAGTTCCAAACTGTGAAGGATCTCTGATGGGTGACATCATTATCAGCAACTGCTTGAGTAATATCAGTGTTTTTCCCTCTGAATTATATCAGGATTTCTCAGTTCCACAAGTGATAAGAACAGGATGGTAAAGCAGTGCTCTGCTATATGGGACTACATTCTGAAGCAGGAATTTCGTTCTGGTTTTATGCTTTTTAAAACTGGGGACCAGAAATACTTCTAGTGATAGTTGTTTTGCAGTGCTCACCTTTGACCAGATTCTCAGTGCCTGGATTTCTGTACCAAAGCTTATTCAGCTGGCATAATAGAGTATGGGAGCTTAGAAATTCACTTGTTTGTCCATATCACGTTCAGATAGCTGGATTACAACTTCATTTATCCAAGCAGTGTGGAGGCCCTTGAGCCTACAGGGAGAACTCCCAGAGCAGTGCCCTGGAAGAATCTACCAGAGCCTTTGGGAATGCTTTTTCACTTACAGTGAGAGAAAGGCCTTCCCCCGTGGTGCTCTGCAGCAGTATGTTAATTTACTTCAGTTTTATTCTTTTCACTGGCCTGGGCTTTGCCCACCTCTCATTGTTCATATTTTTCCTTAGCTCTAGAGATTTCTTCTTTTCCTGTTTTCTTATTTGTTGTAATACCCTGACCAGCCACTCTCAGGTTCCCAATAGCTCAGTGCCCTTTGCCCAGCCCTCGTACCATCTCTGTGCCCGCAGGTTACTGGTCTGTGACCCCCCAGAATTAAATGTGTGCACCACGTTGATTGTCTCCTGTCCCTGGTTCCTTCGGCGTATGGAGCAATAAACCTTCGCTGGAGTTCTATACAGAAGATCCTTCCTGTCCTCCATTCGCTGAGCTATCTGTGGTGTGTGTGCCCACCCAAGCAGCTTCATGAGAGGAGATGCTTTGGGGGAGTTGCGGGGTTCACCACCCACCCCCCCACGCTGCAACAAAGCAGAGAGGAGGAAAACTCTGGGACCGTTAGGAAAAGGTCCCTTCTGTGCTTATGTATCCTCAAATACATGTCCAAGCAGTGCTACAGGTGAAGGGCATTGTGTTTGTCATGGTGCAGTCCTGCCGTGTTACAGGTGAGAGGGAAAAACATGGAGGGGTCAGGAGCAGCCCCTGTTGAGGATGAACCTGAGGGCTGTAGCAGGAGAGCCAGGGACCATGTCCTTGGAAGCAGCTGGGGTGGATGGGGAGGCATGGCCCTGCTGCTCAGTGGCCCACAAATCCCTGCCACACGGCTGTGGCACTGGAGATGAGCTACAAATGTGCCACAGAGTCTGCCAGGTGCTTTGTGAAATTGCCTCAGCACTCAGGTTTTCTTCAGACACAACAAGTGATCTTGGTTTTAGTGAGATTCACGGAATTTTGGACATGGCCATTGGTAGTCACTGAAGGTCTTTGAAAAATCTGCTTCTTTATTGTATGAAGTGCTGAGAATTTTTGGTAACTGTATTTTGGTCTTGGGTTGCACAATACAGCAAGTAAGAGCAACAAAAATGACTGGGTCCCTCATGGGGCAAAGCCTTCTAAGTAATAGCTTGGCTTTATTTTGTAGAGCTGGTGAAAGCACATGGGCCTTGGGTGAGAGAAGGATGACCCAGATAAGAAAACCACCAATGTGAGATCAACAATGAGTATCTAGATAGAGCAGAAAAAGAAAGAATCATAGGACTGATAGAAAGTTGTATTGATCTAAAAAAATTGCTGTAAATAACAGTAATTTTCAATTCCCATTTCATTGCCAGAGAGGTGTAAAGCCTTTAACCAATCCCGTGGATTTTTGCACTGGCCTTAATTTTCACTGTTTCTTTAGCCAGAGTTGCGTTATCATCCTGCCTTGGAGAAGGGGAGAGTATGGAAGCACAGCTCCCAGGAGCTGGCTGGCCGCTTGGACAGCACAGATGCCTTTGGGACAGGACATGCCCTGCCTGGCAGCGGGCAGGATGTCCCTGGTGCTGGACCTTGTTCTATGTGAGTGCCACAACTTCCCTGTGCACAGCACCAGCAACTGCTGCTGGACAGGAGGAGCCTTTATGTTTGTTCCACTGGAATAAGCTGAAGCTTAGAAGCAAACCCAAACCTAATCCGTTCTGTTGGCACTCAGTCTTCTTTTTCCTGAATGAATTTTCCTACAGAGACCTCCTTACTATAAAAAAGGGCAGAAGTGTTTATTTCCCTGCTGTCACTTTCCCATTGCCTCTTCTTCTGCAGCATGCTAGTGCTGATTCCTGATGGATTTGTGATGCATTAAAGCTCAGAGCCTCTCACTGTCCTGTTGTATAGGGACTGACTCTCCATGTGTATCTCTGTGTCTGATTTTCCTACCTGAGGGCGTGTATATTTTTTTCGTTGCATCTACTTTCTCTTCCTGGTCATCTCAGGTAATTCTTAATTCCAGATCTGGCCTCCTAGCCTATTTCCTTCTTCTACATCAATATCAAATGTAGGATCATTAAGCATTCTCTTTATTCCCTTCCTTCAAGTCATGAATAAAGAACTGAGCAGCTCTGGCACCAAGGCAGATCCCAGAGAAACCAGGTTGCTTCTCTTTTGCCCTCTGTTATGACAGTGGCTCTTTGATAACCAGTCCATCTCGGAGTGTGCTCTTCTAAGTCTGGCATCTCCTAGCAGTGACTTCAGCTGTTTTTCGTGTATTGTTTAGGCAGTTCATGAAAGCACAACAGGAGAAGGTTTCAGGACCCTGCCTCAAGATACATGGTATTTACAGCTTCTGATCTTTCCACAGGCCATAAAAGCTTGTTTTCCATTAGTCTGACAATATTTATGCTTAAAAAATCATGTGGGCTGTTACTCATCTCTGTTACATTTTGCCTGCTTCTTGTTTGTTTGATTACAAATTGATAGAATTTATTTGCCCTCAGCAGACACCATTTGGAACTGACAGACAAATGGGGCAGCTGCTCTGCTGGCATTGCTGCCAAGAGGTTTGGAAGGGCACCAGGGTCAAGGGCTGGCTTCTGCACAGTCAAAAAGGCACCAGCCCAGAACAGCGAGTGTAACACCCCTTTACAGAACACTCAGCTTGGGTTTGTGTGTATCACCCCAGCCGTGCTGTACAAAGTCGGTGCTTTTGGACCTCCTCTCCCTCATTCCTTTTGGAGGGAGATGCAGACCCCATGTCTTACCAGTGCAGAGGGGCAGCAAGGAAGAGAAACTTCTGTATTAAACCCATTTTCACTTCCAGAATTACAGAACAGACAGCTTGCATATATACATAGACATATACATGTGTGTTCACGTCGTCTGGAATTTCACCGTCCCATTCTTGGGACATACAATCCAGATATTTTTTAAGTCTTAAATTCCTTTACTCACAAAAGGTATTTCTACTTACAAAATACTGTTTATTACAATGAGTTTATGGTTGTTTACTTCATGCCTTTTAGTGTTTTTTTTTTTACGCTGCCCTTTTCTCATCTGGCTACACTTTGATTTGTATTACATTTATTTTGTTAAGGAATAGACCTGCTTCAGCCATTGCACTTGTAAATGGCGAGTGGGGGTTTGGCCTTATTCAGTTACATTAAGAGTTCTTTTCTCCTAATTTCCAAATCTGTAAACCCAGACAGGGACAGAAAATGCATGATAGGAAAATCTGTCTTGCTCTTGTGTCTACAGCTGTAAGGAGCTGGCACAGGTCAGCTCTGGGATCCACCCGTACAATTGCCAATTACCTTTTCCCCACGTGGATTTCCTGAGGAGCTCTGCTGCCTCCTGTTTGTGTAGGTGTAACTGACAGAGATGTGCAGCCAGGTGTAATAAAAGGGATTTTCGTTTATAGCCATGATTCTAAAAAGGCTAATTTTTCATCCTTGAATACCAAGCGCCTCACAGATTTCATCTAAAAATGTGCACATTCAGCTGGGAGGGGCAGGCAAAGTGATGTGCAGGAAAAAACAATTCACTCAGTAAGTTTAGAGCACTTGTAATGAGCGAGGTGCTTCCTTATCCCTGCTTCCAGAGCTGCACACAATCACTGGGTTAATAAAACAAAAAGCAAACTTCAGAAACAGCTCATGGAATAGAAATCAGAATGTGTGACTAGAATTCAGATTTCCTACCATGCCAGTGCTAAGGCGTCCTGCAGAGCAGCAGTGGGAGGCAGGACAAAGGGGAAACACACGGTGTGTTTGGGGAGGAACTGCAGGGGGTACAAACGGTACCTTGGAATGTGGTGACAAGGGAATTAACTAACCACAACAGTGGCTATAAAAGGTAATTATTTGTAGGAGTATCTTTCTGTGAGTAAAGTAATGGCTGTACCTTGTACAATTGCACAGCAGTGTAAGTAATGCACTTTCCTCAGGACAGACCTGAAGTAACACTTCTGTTACCTGGATGGGAGCTCTGGCCTTCTTCACCCCAGGAAATGGCCCAGTCCACTCCCACCTCCAAGGAGCCCTTGGCAGCACTCAGCCTCCTGCAGCCCTAGCACATGGTCCAGACTGGGGCTGCTCAGGTGGCCACTGGCCTGGCTTTGGCCAGGACTGCCAGACCTGATCCTTCGCTGAGCTCAGCTTGGAACAGCGAGAGAGAGATAGGTCACTGGGTTAGGACTGGTTTGTACTTGTGCAGACACAAAAATTCCTCTTCCTGGAAAGGGTGATGGCAAAGACGTTTTGGACTTGAAGTAGAAGTTTCCATTACTGTAAGAGTTACGAGTGTCACTGCTTTTCAGAGTGAAATTCCCACGTAAAGGAAAACGGAAAAGAACGCACCATGCTGATGTCTGCTAATGGCTGTGGTGAAGTTCGGGCAGACAGGGATGGAGTTGCTCTCTTGGCTTGCAGCAAGAATGATGAGATTTGAGAGGCTTCAGACTCTCTTTCAAAATTACCCAAAACCCTTGGGGTTGTACTAATGAACACAGTCCAAGTTCTTGCCTCCTGTGATTGTACCTTTGGAGAAACACTGAGGTGAAATTTTGGGCGTTTTTCTCCTATATCTTTGTGGATACTCCAAACAACTTTCTTTGTACATAATCCATTTTCCTTCTTTGTTAGGCTTAGCTGGATGTCTCTCTCTGTATTATTTATGGACTATTCACAGTTTTGTTGTGGGATAGAGCAGGTGATTTGAGCTCTAGTAACAATCCATCACTACCTTGGGGAGATATAATTGCTTGTAAATATAGTACTTTGTGTCTTGTCTTTGTTTTTCATGGCCTTGAATGTGTTACCAGCTTGCTCAACCTGTAAGACTTTATGCTTGGAAAAGTGAGGTGTGAGGAAAATAGATGTATTAGATCTTCCATGCAGTGAATCCAGAGTCTACTGTTGTAGGTTATGAACTCATTGAAATCACCAGGGATGAACTTCAGCAACTGAGGTGAAGTTTGGCCTTGCACATTAGAGACTGGAAGCAGGGAAAAAATAATAATATAAAGCTGGCTGGAAAACAATTTTTTTTTTTTTTTTTAAATTACATGGTTTCCATAGCAGAGAAATTGGATTTTCTTTTGTGGAAAAGGTGGAAAATGCCACTACAGAGAAATTCTGTGCTCCTGCTGACCAGCACATGGTACTTGGTGGAAAGGTTTTTTAATACTTATTTCTTGAAAAGCTGTAGGTGCATGAGCTGTTACATGCAGGTCTGCGCTATCCACCATAATTTGGGATGCTTCAGCATGTGGTGGAGGAGGATCAGGGACTAGGTCTGTAGGAGGAAAGGGATGCTGTTACAGTGGTAGAGAGACCTAAATACCTGGAAAGCATTCTAGAGAGCGAGATGGATAGCTCAGGGAAACAGCCTTTCAAGCTAAGTGTTCTTCCATACTTCAGACTTGGCAGAAAAAAAAATGCAAGTGCATATAAAACTGGTAGGAAGCTGTGCAGTGGCTGGGGAAAACAACCTAGATGATTTAATAGACTTTCTGTGTCTCTAACATCTGGATTCAGGGAGTTAATCTGAGTTAGTGGCATTCTGAATCTGCTGATCTGGTGCTAAATCAGGAAAAGTGGGAATTCACAAAGTGCACAGCTGCACTGATTCCATTAGAAGGCAACATGCACTGAAACTGGTAGTTATTCATCTAAACCCGTGGAACTCCTTTGTTAAATTTCAAGTGATAAAATCAAAGGACTGCAGAGCCCTCAGCAGAGGATGGAACCCCCAGAACAGACACCTGTGAGGTCTCATCACTGGCAGTGGTGCCCCAGCCCCGTGGCTGCTCCAGGTGAGCTGGGACCCTCCTCCCCACTCAGCACAGCCCTGGAGCCCCTCGAAGGCTCCCTGTGGGCGCCACGGCCTGTGCTGCTCATGATTCCTCCTTTGCCCCACTCGAAACCCCCAGATGGCTGTGGGTGTAAACCCTTCTGTCTCCTTGTTTATGACATGTAAGCATCCTTTTTGCACAGCTTCCCTGCATGTCCAAGCTTCCTTCCTGGAATCCCCCCCCCCCAGACCTGCAGGATGTTAGCTGTGTGTGTACCTTGGTGTGCTGCTCGCACAGCAGCTCTGCCTCAGGGGCTCCTGTTCAGCCTGACCTCCTGCAACAACCCCTCTGGCTTTGGGCAGAGGACTACAGGGACTCTTTCTAAGCAGTAGATGACTTGTGTCCAGATGTAGTGTTTGCAGTTGAACTAGCATCATCCTGGTTTGGGCTTTCAGTTTTTTCTCTGTTTCTTCCATTTGGCCAGTGTTTCAGCAGATCTGGTTCACTTTCCCAAGTATTCTTTTCCAAATACTCCAGATTTCCCAACATCATAAAGTGGTACTAAAGGCTCATTATGCCATACCCCAAGGCAGCTAAGCCTGTGCTTTATGTCAAACGCTCTGGATTTTACATGAAGGTGAAAAAAAGGAGCAGAGATAGTTCTTGGTTGTGTAGCAAAGGAGCTTTCTTTGTACCTGTTACCTTAGTGTGCTGGGGTTTCAGCATGTTTTAACACAAGGCTGACATGTTCCTAAATATTTAACATTTATTTCAGGACTAAGCTGTGGCTGACAGCTCAGAGGCATCACACCCCACATTCCTTAGGGACTGTGGTGGAGAACTTGAACCACTGGTGCAGTAGGTGCCAAGTGGGGCAGAGGTCTCCAGAACAGCCATTGCTGAGTGTTCCTCTAGTGGCTCTGAGGGTGGCCATGTTTGTGGTGAAAAGTAATACTTAATTTTCATCTGTCTGAATTTTTTTGGGTGGAATTGTTTCATTCTCATTAGATCTGAGGGTACAAGAAAATTGCTGGTTTAATTGAAGACCTTTACCCTCAAAATCCTCAGCCAGCTTCAAATGTCAGCAAAGCTGCTGCAGATACAAGAATAAGCTAAGCAGAAATGGCTTGAGCTGTTCCTGCCCTCTCTCCCTGGCTGGCTGTTTTAGTCTTGGGCTGTGTTCACCTTAGGTATTGTTGGGATGGACCTTGCCAGGAGGGCACTGGGCTGCTGTAGTTTGTAGAGCAGCTAAAGGATGTGCTGGAGATGCCTGAGAAACCTCTGGCCTTTGGAACTGCTGCAGTGCAAATAACGCTGAACCAATGGCCTGGAAAAGAGGGAAGGGTTGGTAGGGACACGTAAGAATTGAGGTGTAAAATTAGGGATTCAAAGGGAAAAGACCAGGAAAGGCAGGTGAAGGCTATGGGTTTTAAGTACTTAATCCTAGATACAGGGATTGCATTTGCAAATTCACTCCCCACATACACTATTACTCTTCTATAAATGGATGGATCTGCCATGTCAGTTTGCCTTTTTGTGGATCAGTGATGTGTAAAGTACCTCATTCTAGGGTGCTCCAAATGTGGGCTTCTGAAGTTGAGAATAAGGAACTGTAATTAGTAAAGTCGGCTTTTCCCCCCAAGGAGTTATTTGCTGAGCAGTATGATAAATCAAGTAGAGATTAAACATTATCTGCCATGTTGTGTTGCTATCACTGTCATTTCCTGACTGCAGTGTTTGCACAGGTCTATACTATAATATTTTTAGGCTACGTGAGTTTTTTACTGGAATGTTCTTTACACATGAAACCATACTGACTTGCAGGGAAAGGGTCTTCTCATTTGCATTAATTTTTTTCATATTGTCTATTTCCTTTGTCCAGTGCAGAACTTGTAAATTGATTTGGGGCCTTTGGGAATTAAATACACAGTAAAACTAGAATTATTCCTGTCCAAGATGTTGGAAGGCAAGGTTGAGTTCAGTAGCATTGCTCACTTATACATGCATGAAGTCCAATCAAGTGTTGATTTTAGTTTAGCTGACGTGTTTCAGTATTAAAGAGGCTGAAACAAAGGTGAAGAGAAAGGTGGTCATACTTCCTGCCTGAACTTTTCACATTTTAATTCTTAGTTCCTAGAAACATTCTCCTGTAATTAAAGCAGCTTTTTGGGCTTGGGAAGGGGGCACACAGAAAAAGAGCCTGACTTGGTGGTAGACTGTTCACAAGAACTTGGCTGTTTTCCTGAAGTGACATTCTGAAGAAACTCAGTAATTGTTTGGGAAGTACTTTTTGGATATGGCATGTCTGTGTTCTGAGTGGCATGTGTAAGCTGATTTGCAGCCCTCTTCATACCTCTCCCTGCTTGGGTGCATCAATTACATTTAAAAAACCCCAGCCAAACCAACCCCACTGGTTTTCTGACCAGATACCCATAATGGCTCTCAGAATACACTGAACTGAACTTCCTTTGCATATATTACCAGAAAATTCATGGAAGGGAAAGGAACTTCATACAATTCTGGGAACAGCAAACTGGCTGACAAATCTTGTAAAATCAGGATTTGGCATGGGTTGTGCTGTCAGTATGAAGGAACTGTGACATCTTTCTGCTATTTCTGCATCCCATTGATGCCAAACGATACAACTTTGTGGGACAAGGAAACAAAACAGTTGGAGGGGGAGGGGATGGATTGAATTCCTGCCACTTGTGTATGGATTAGTCACTAACTGGGCTGTTGTGCAGCTGGTTTGCATGGCTGTGATGGATTCTGAGTGCCTGTGTTTCCCTGCAGGGGGAGAGGCCCACTGAAGCACACGTCCGATGTCATCAATGCCGCCAAGGTGATCTCGGAGTCGGGCTGGCGCATGGACGGCCTGGCACGGCTCATCGCTGAGCAGGTGAGGTGCCCGGGAGCCCTGCGCCTCCCTTGGCCTTTCGTGTCACCCTGAGATGGGTGTGTACCTCCAGCTCCCTTGTCTACGTACACACACTGATCTGCACATGCGTTTGTACATGTCTGTGAGTATTTGTGAGCTCCCTTCAGCTAGGAATGCAACATTTTTGACATACAATCCATGTGTATGTATATATATATATGTGTACATATTTCAAACATATATATTCATGGCTGCTTTATTATATATAACTTAATACACACATATGATGTTAGTTGTATAAAAAGCTGTTGGCCTCGTTTAACCCCAGCTGGCAGTTGAGTACAATGCAGCTGCTACCTACTCCTGGAACTGGAAAAAAAGGGAAACCTCATGGGTTGTTATAAAAAGCTGAATAATTTACAGTGTAATAGTAGTACTAATAATGATGCTAAAAGAGGGGGAGAGAGCACCGAGACCTGAGAGAAAGAAGTGATGCCCAGCCTGTCCCTGAGCAGCCATCAGCCCTTTCCAGGTGAGTCCCCCATACCGGGCACGGCACTCCATGGAACTGGTATGGAAGAGCCTTTGGCCAGCTGGGGTCACGTCCTGGCCTTGCTCACTGGCAGAGGGTGGGACATTGAAAGGTCGTTGTGTGCCAGCTTCCTTCCTAGAAAAAACAGGTAAAATGTCTGGCTTCCCCATTCCTGATCTTGACACATACTCTTCCAGCATTGGACAACAGCTGCTTTCAAGATTTTATCTATTACAGATTAAAATTCAAACCTGTCACTGATACATTGCAGAAAATGATGAGATAGCAAAGCCAAAGATGAGTAAAGGTCATAAATTCTTGCTGATTTTAGGACAGGGAATCCACTCTTACTGAAATATTTCTTTTAGGAAAGAAAGATTTCTGCTGTATTATTACAGTTACTCCATACTAGAAACATGAACAAATCAGTGTGAGGAAAAAGTATTCATGAACTGTTAGTGGTGATAATTTGTGTGTCCCCTCAGAGCTGCTGGGAAATGTGTCATCATTCAGGTTATTGGAACCCTGCTAGTGAATTCACTTCAACTCTTCGCATTTGTCCTGGCTCAGAGCTTGCATGCAGCTGATCCTGGGATTTGTTCTGTGCACCTGAAGTACACTCCTTACTTACAGGTGTTGATTGGATTTTAAATGCAGTTTTTACATTACACTGCATGCATTTAAACCAGAAAAACCCAAACACAAATGAAAAGATGAACTAAGGCAGCCCTTCCAGTTATGGTGAACACAGGTGCAATTACTGCTAAGTAAGTGTCAAATGTACGAAGAATATAGGCAGATTCTCTTTTGTACTATTATAAATATTCTTAGTGTGATCCTCTCATTCCTTGCATGGCTAGAGATGTGTTAACTTCTGTAACCTTTTTTGGCTGTGCCAAGTTACCCTTTAACTTAGAAAGCTCTTTTCTTGTGGTGGTTTTTTTTTAATCTACAAGGTGTTCTTCAGCAAAGATTTCTGCTGTTTAACAACCCTGTGTTAAAAACCATTTCCTTTGTTTTGTATGCTTTTAGTGACCCCTGGGGTTTGTAATGGAGGAAAGAATACCAGGATTCATTTGAATCTTCCTCTTTACAGCTGGGCCAAGGTGTGGCTGGAGCAGGGGAGAGATGCACTCTATTGCCTTGGGCAGTGAAGGTGTAGATGTGCCACAGACTTGTATGGAGTTGCATAATTAAAATTCTGGAGAATTTTCTTACCCAGTGCCCTGCACTTGCTTTTTTGAATGCTCCTGGCACTGAATGTGTTTCCACAGAACCTCAAGGTCTTGTTCTTGGGTGCAGTTTCCCAGCCTTTGGTACATATCACGTGTAGCATTCCTAAAATGGTACCCATTTCTTCTGCAGTGCTGTCACAGAGACAGTACCTGTGAGTAGCCTGACACTATTATTCTATCCAAGAGTACTATATAATAATCATTCTTGTCCCTGAACTTCTGTAATTGGTACTGTCTCTGTTTGAAGTGGATGAGGCACTATATATTGGCACCCTATGCACCTTAAGTTTTTCTGGCCAGAGGGATAGAATCAAAGTGTAACCAAGAAAAGAAAAAACAGAGGAGAAAGAATCTCAAAGAGACAAGATTGTATTTGATAATTTTTTTATTAGTTAAACAGTGAGTATTCTAGTTTTCTAAACACTGAGGTACCAGTAGATAAATACTGATTGGGGCAGTGCTTATTTTAGGGCAGTTTTCCATAATGTGCTGGCATTCTGAAAACATCACACATAGGAAGAGAATGTGTCAAGGAAGTGTTCTGGTTCTGTTATAAACTCTGCCCAAATACAGGAGGCATTAATGGATGTAGCAGAACATGACTGATGTTAAGTCAGTATTAATTTACATTGGACACTCTGACCTTCCTTGTTTACCACTATCTTCTGCTAAGTCTAAAGCATGAATTTGCTTTATTTGCATTACTGCATAGCCATGAAGAACAGCATTGTCACAGCAGCCCTTTGAACATGTAGTGTTGCTTCAGCAAAGCCAGGAGCTGAAATATTTTTGGAATGAAGTAGAAGTGGTGCTTTGTCTGACTCCTCTGGATTTAAATCCACTGCCCACAATTTGTAAGAGCAGAAGTTTCAGTAAAACCACAGGTGATTGTTGACAGTGGGCAGTTGGTGGGGATGGATCTTTGCTTTTGCAGCATGCAAAGCTGAGCAGAGTTTTCCTGTGGCAAGGAAGGGGCTGCATTTACCCTGTAAGTACCACACCCAGGCCAAAACCCTGTCTGCACACCTGCAGGGATCTTGTGCTTATTTATCACTCCTACTCTTTCCAGCTGTGGGAACACAACAGGGGCTCACCATTCCCCTTTAGATCCCTTTATTCTGCCAGAGCAATGAAAATCAGCCTTAGAAGAAATTCATACCCAGCCTTTCATGGCTGGCCTGGTACCCACAGAACAGCATTGCACTCCAAGTGCTCCATGGATTTTGGGAAAAATTTAGGTTACAAAGACCATATTTTTATTTTTAAAATATAAAGCTGTATTGTTAAAAATATTGACATCAGTGAATTTTCCACAAGACATTCTAATTCTAATTTTGCTATCCGCACTGCTAGAGAAGATCTGTATATTGAGTTCAGTACACTCTGGATGGAACACAAAAAAACCCCATAGATCATATTACAAGATAAAGCACAATATATAGATGTTAACAGGTCTGCGTGTATGTTTGCATTGCCCACATCACTGTTAATGGAGGTATTTTCTTAGAGATCATCTTAGGAATTGAAGTAATTACTCCACACACTAAATGATGTGTTTAGAAATACTGCTAAGACAAGCAGAGCAGTGTTAAATACAGAGTGCAGATGGGGAACTTCAAGTTTAATCTGAACTTCCAGCTATAGCATTAAAAAGCTTTCCAGGAGGAATGAACTTTGCAGCCTGATACAACTGCAGTGAAAAGCAAGGCTCCAGTAGTGTGTAATTGGAATACTCCTCAGTGAAGTTTTCATGTGATTCCTGAGACATCATTTTGAATAGGCAGTTACTGAAATGCTTTATTTATTGTTCTTTGCAGTGCCCAGACCAGTCGTGCAAACAGGATTTACTGGCTTACCTAGAACAGATCAAGCTGTACTCCCATCAGCTCAAGATCTGCAGCCAGGTTAAAGCAGAAATCCAGAATCTCAGTGGAGAGCTCATCATGTCTGCAGTAAGTAGAAAAACAGCATCAATGACTCTGTTAGTCAAACTACATTTGAGTTAGGCTTGTCTGTGCTTGCAGCATGTCCCACTGTCACTCCAAATCCTGTGTTCTTTCCTCTTCTAACACCTGCCTAACAGGGCTGACAGAGAAGCCTAAGACTTACGGCTTTAAAGGAATAGCAATCACCTTTTCTTTTTAAATTCTTTTAAATTCTCACAGCATGTTGTGTTATCACTGTTATTCTGAAGTAGTTTGGTTTGAAGAACTGTAACCCACTGGAAAATGTTGGTACATTGGCTTACACATAGGGAATATGCTCATGTGCGTGTGTCTGAACACAATAAAAACCACTTAAGGGTAGAGTTCCAAGCCAGAAGAAAAAATGCTGCAGGGCATTCTACAAGGCTACAGAAATAAATAAAAGGAAGAGCAAGGTGACTCAAGCATTACTAGCTCCATAACAGCCAAGTATCATTAGCCATGGAAAAGACCCTTTGTGACTTTATGGAACTGAGGCACTTGGCCTCAGCACAGCCATCCATAAAATGCCTTCACATTCCCATGTTCTGTGTTATTACCTGGAGCACGTGGGATTATGATTTCAAGGTATAATCTGCCAAATGGCACCACAAACAGGTAAGACACCTTCTCACCAGGAACATTCCTACCCTGTACATACTTTGCACTGTATTGAAGGGAACTTCACATTCACATACTCTGGAATGTGCTCTCTCTCTGTAGCTCTCACCCCAGCTCTGCACCTCTGTCTGTCTCTATCACTGGCTGTCTGTATTCATCTCCCTCTCTGGATCCTGAGCTAGATCTGTCTGTATGTATCTACACCTCTCCATCTGTCCATAGCTGGCTCTAGCTCCCTGTATCTGGCTGTACCTATCTATAATGGATGTCTCTGTCTTTATCCACCTGTACCTATCTCAGGTTACTCACCTCTGTCCACTCCTATCTATCCATATCCATCCCTGGCTGTATTTACCTGTACCTGTCTACAGCTCTGTATATGTATCTATACCTATCTCTGCCTGTCCATACTTACCTCTCTGTCAAAGCATACCTGTCCCTGTCCATACTTACCCAAACCTGTCCATACCCTGTCAATATTTAGATCTGTCTAAACTTGTCTATATGTGTGTACATCTAGCTACACCTCTTACATAAACATGTCTACCTGTATACCTAGCACTAGTTACCTGTACCTCTCTCTATCCATCTACACTTACTGCACCTGTCAGTACTCGTCACTCTCTGTCCATATCTAACAAAATCTGTCAAAGATCTGTCTCCATCACTGCCAGTATCTATCAGAATCCAACAGAACCTGTCAGGATCTGTCTGTACACCTGTCAATACCTCTCCCTGTCAAAAATGTCTGTCTTTATCTCTCTCTACCTGCCCATGTCTGTACCCAACTCCGCCTGTCTCTGGCCAAACCTGTGTCAGTCTCTCTGTACCTGTCTCTATCCATCCATATCTGTATCCTTACTTATCTCTCACTAAAACTATTATTACATTTTATGTGGTTTATAAACTAATCAGAAATGAAGCCTTTGTTGCTGAGGTGAGATTTAAAACACTCTTTTCTATAGGCTACTGGCTGGCTATTCAAATGGTAATTCAGACACCACATTTGAAGCTCTGATTAATTAATACAGTTAATTTTAATTGCATGTGTAATTTCTGAAGCCAATGCTTGTTTCCACTCAGACTGCACTCTTAGTTTCTCTTCCTTACCTGTTTCTTTTCACAAGCAGTTCTGTGACCAGTGTGGGTTATGGTAAATAAAATGTTGGAACCAAGTTTGGTTCTTGCTATTTCTGCATCCTGCTGTGGAATACTCACATTGTTTTCTTCATTTTTTGTTGTGTCACTCCTGTCAACAGTACGTAATCTGCCTGGTGCAAAAATTTTAAGTTCTAAAAATGAACCCCCAAATTTAACTTCATTGATAATCCAAAAGAGATTACTATAGATCCTAACCCTGCTTCAAGGAAGGAGCATGAGAACTTGTCTTGTGTGCATCCAGAAACTTGAGAAAGCCAACTGCATGTTCAGATAAATGCTCAATGCCCCTTCTAGTTCAATATACACAGTTAAGTAGGTGTTTAGTTTGGGAGTCAGGAGAAGAGAAGAACATGCCTAGAATGGTGCTCTGTGCCATCAAGGTCAGATGCTGCAAGGTTGCTCTTCTCTTAAATAATCTTAGAAAATGCTCCAACACTGTTTTCATTTTTTTAATAATATGGGTGCTGCATAGAAAACTCAGACTGCCAGCCAGTGTCACAAGAGGCCTGTGCTCTCACCCCAAGCCTTTTAAAGACAGTGGAGACACAGCTGGCTGGGGTCAGTGGTTAGGAAAAATTCTTAGAAAATTGAAGAAACATCTCCCTGGTCTCTCACTTGGGAATGGGGGACCATTTGTGACTCACTGTGCTCAACTTCCCTGCTGCAGTTAAAACTGTGCTTATGTGAAACTCCAGCCCAACCAACCAGTGATGGCCTTTTGCAAGGCTTGTCCTAATCGACATTTACTTTCACAAATATTTATCTTTTAATTGCTGCAATTTAAAAAGAAGAGCAGGATTTTACACTGTACAGATAAATTGCTCAGTCAAGAGGGAGAGAAATGCACTAGTGGTATAAAGTGTCTGCTTATTGAATTGTGTTTCTTCAAAGCTGGAGCAAATTCCATCTTTGAACGTGCATGTGGGGGCTTTAGCAGTTACCATGTTCCTAGGTTAGCTGGACTTGATAAAAAGTAACAAACCCAAGTTCTGTGAGACCAAACAGAGGGGTTTCTCTCCCCCTTGCCACCTCCTCCCTCCCCAGAAGATAGAACTCCATTAAAAATACAAGAGTCAGAACTGTAGCTGGAATAGGATTATATTCTCCCCAGGCCTGATCTTCTCTGAATAAGAATCAGGAAAGGAGACAGCAAGATGATTAAGGGAAAAAAAAAAAAGGCCCTGCCCTTGCAGAAAGTATAGGTTTTATTGTGCATTAAGTTAAAAAAACTAGTGAGTCTCCACATACCTGAAAAATTGAATCCACCCTCTAGTTAGTGAAGACCTTCTACAGGAAAAGCAATCTACAAGAAAGAGTATTAGGAAATAATCATAGTCACAGGCTCCCTCCTGCACTTACATAGGTGTGCCAGGACCGCCCTTCCTGGTCCTTGGGCATCCACACCTCCTCTGGCTGGCACTGGCTCCTCACAGTCCCTCCCTCCTCTCCTGTGGGAAATGACACATTTCCACATTCAGATGGGCCAGTACCAACTTCCACAGTGACAAATCAAAGAGAACAGCTGAGTACCAGCTGGTGGAATCCACACATAAAAGCATTGTTGGGAGATGGCTCTTAGATTTCACCCCACAGCTCCCTTCTTCAACCATTAGAATTGTGCACAAGGATCTTGGACTTAAATCACCTTCAAGGAAAACTCCTTCTCACAAGGGTAGCAGTTCATTAAAAAATAAATCGGCCTCTCCTGACAGAGCCTAAAGACCAATGGAGAGGAAGAGAGGGATGAAGAGCAGAGGATGTAGTATCATGTATTTCCAGATCTGCAAAGGAATGAAGCATCTTCTTGAAATAGAGCAGTCAACTCCCTGACTTAGCAGTTCTGGATGGTGCTGTGGTGGAGCAAGTCAAGGAGCCCTGAACTGGTGTTCCAAGTTAACCTTGGCTGGTACCATGGAGCAGTGGGTGGCAGTGCCATGGCACAAGGGCAGCAGCAAAGTGTGTTCTTACCCACACTGGAGGAGGTGCTGCTGGCTGCCAGCGTAGCTCAGGATGGCACTTACTCCCTGACAACAAAGAGCATTGTACACACAAACACAGCTCAGTCCTCTTCAGCTGTTTTTCATCTGTGTGCCCTATGCCCGTGTCTGCCCTGCAGCAGTGCTCAGCCCCCCCTGCCCTGGAAGGTCCCTGACCTACAGTTCATACCCAGCTGTATCATTAGTGGAGGTTAATTAGGCCACTTTCCCTGGGGCAGCTGGGATGCTTTGTGGACTTCCCAGCTGACAGCTCTTCTCACTGCTCTCCACCTTTAGTGGCTTCTGGCCTGCAGGCCACACACTCCTGCAGCCTGCCTTTCTCACTGTCTGGCCCCAAGCTCCAGTACTTACTTTCTAGTCAGCCCCCCCATTATGGAGGTTAGAAGGGGTTCTGTACAGAAAAAAGGAGAGGAAGAGATGTGGATCATCAGCTTCTCATTCTCCATTCGCTGCAGTTTTGTTTTTTTCATTCCTTGCCCACTATTTTGTCTTTCATAGTCCCATACAATACTGTAAATACTGCTGCTTGCAGTGTCAGGTTCTAAGCTGCACAAGTCCAAATGTGAGGATTCACTAAGTCTTCATTAGGCATGATTAAACAGGGACATTTCCTTCTGTTAATTAAATTGGTGCCTCTTCAGGCACAAAATCATGGGGTAACATTTGCAGTATCCAGATTGACAGTAATTGCATTCACTTATGCACTTACAAGCACTGCACAGCCATAGGCTTGGCACCTTACCTTGCCAGTTTGCCCTTTGTCCAACACTGGCTTTTAGTGAAGAGAATTATATCCCAGGACAGAAAATGAACATATCTTACATAGTAATACTGTGCTCCATGACTGTTGCCAGGCACTTCTGTTTTGTGATATTTATAGTCATTATCTTCCTGTGTTTCATTCTGTATTGTACTTAGCAAGAGAGACAAAGCTTTTTGGCCTTAAAAAGGAAAGGTCTGGAAGAACAAACTCCCAGAATTTGCTAACTGGCACAGAAGCCCCCCTCAGGGTGGCCAGCCTTACCTGGGCACTGAGGGCTGTTTCACTCTGCTGTTCCTGCAAATGTCTCATCTTCAGCTCTTCCCTCTGCTATCTCAAGAGCCAGACTTGAACTTAAACACTGACATCAGCCAAATGGAGGTGCTCTAATGTATCTTAACTTCATGCTCCAAGGCTGGACTGAAGTCTCTGTTTCCATTCCTGAGTTCCCAGGCCTGTTACATCACCATTTTCCAGCACAACACTGCAATGAATGTGCTCCAGTTGAAGCACAGGTGAAAACACAGAGGCAAAGCTGTAAGCCAGAAGTTAGAAAAACGCAAGGGAGGGTGTCTGGCCCAGGCGTTTGGCTGACACAGTCCCAATCCCTGGATATCCATACCCCAGGAAAAGGCTGCCTTGGCCGAGGTGTGCTGCTGTGGAGCTGCTCCTTGGGCAGGGCAGGAAATGGGAGCAGTGAGTCCATTTCAGCTCCTTTTAGGGTGTGGGTGTGCTTTGCCCCCGGAGAGGAGTGAGATGGGCACAACGGCCTTGCTGTAACCCCAGCAGGACTGGAGGGAAGGAACAAAGGGCTGAGAGCAGCAAGCTGGAAATCCCATGGAACACGGGCTGCCCTGACAGCCCTGAGTCACTACAGGTACCTGGTTCTCTGCCTTCAGTCACTGCTGTGTGGACTTTGGTGGGACAGGATCCCTTTTTCCTTGCCATCCACAGTGGCTCCTCTGACAAAGCTGTGCCCTCAAGCACCAGGCACAGCTCCTGCTCCGTCCTCAGCCACTTGGCTTCTCCTGGCTGGTGCTTCTCTTTGGCACTCCTTGAGAACTCCTAGTTCAGCCTGTTTGAATGGATGGGGGAGGTGACTTGTAGGGCCTCACACCATGCATGAAATGACTTATTTCAGTATTTGACTCTGAAAATACTGAACTGCTCAACTTCTAAAAGCTGACATTAACCCCCAAGAGCTGACACAATAAAGTTTTCTCCTGCTGAGAGCTGACACGAATGTTTCACTGTGGGGTTTTTTTATCTAGTAACACTATACACCTTTCTTGCTTTTGCATAGTGTACACTGGCAGTTGTGTGTACACAAAACTCCTGGCCTTTGGAAGCAAAGCAGGGGATAGATTTTCCTGTGAGTCACTTACAGAGAGCTCAGTTGCTATTGCTTTCTGAACTGCATCTACTGAGAAAAACTGAAATTTAAAGCAGTAGGAAGTATTTCTAGTAATGTACACTACAGAACTGCTAACTTTTCCTAGTAATAATTACTCTGGTAATTAGCAAAATCAGGATGTGTCTTACAGTTCATAGCCTCAGTGTGTGTAAAAGATTATTGCAACAAACACTCAATTTCTTCCTGAACAGCAGCAGGGAAAGGATTCATATTAAGCCACTGTTCTCTTTTTTCCCCAAGGGTCTGTTTTTAAAAAAAAAAAAAAGATTCCTTTTTTTAAAATCCTCCCTGGAAGTGGAAGCAGCAGTAGTGGGGAGGGACTGAGCTATCCACCTGGCTAAGCATCTGCTCCAGTATGGTGTTGCACAGGAACAATTTCACAGCCCTTAATGTAAGTTGTTTATCATTTAACTTGGACACAGGCCTGAGCTAATTATAGAACTCGCAGTTTTTTGAATCCTGCTTAGCCTGAAGCAGACTCTGGTAATGGTTAGTTTTTAGTCCATTAGATTCAATTTCCCCACCTGAAAAATGGCTAAAACAAAGTGCAGACACCTCCGAGGTGTTCAATGCAATCACTAGATGGACACACAAACAGAGATAAGCAATGGAACAGCCACGGCTTTAGGAAAAAATCAGGTTCCTTATAAACAAACCCAAGCAGTGAAGCAGATTTCCTGAGGCCACGTCCATGGGGATGGAATCTCTCCACTATCCCAGAGGGAGAGCATGGCAAAGCAGAGGTGAGGGAACAGTTTGCAGAGAAAAGAATCCCAATGGCAAAGCTCCCTTTGGCTTACTTCCTATCTGAGCTGTGACAGGGTGTGTGTGCCACCTGCATCACCACACATGGTAGGTAGTCACATGCTGACTTTGCTGTGCTTTCCTGGACACCCATATTCTGGTGTCACTGTCAGAACAAGATCTCCATGTCCACTAAAGATATTAACACTACTCTGAGAGGGGAAAAAAGGTGGTTCAGAAAACAAGGCAAGTAAGAGGTGTTAAAATCCTGGCCAAGGCCCAGCAGAAAACTTCAATGCCTTCAACAGTCGAGATTTCACTCTTAATAATTTACCTGTTTGGACTGTTCTGGTAGTCTTAATCTTTAGGGGATTAAATGATTATTTTATATAGCAACCTTAGTGAAAGACCCAAAAATAATTCAAAACAGCAAGTAACTACACCTAGTAAAAAAGCAGAACTAAAATCAAAAGCATAATGTAATAAGGACTCCTTACCTTAAATGCAGCACTACTCAGACACTCACTGCTCTCTGCAAAAATGTAGAACTTGTGTTACTTTCAGATGTAGCTGTCAAAGAAATAAAAATTCAGTGTTAGTCTCCTGGTATAGTGTAACAAAGGAAATCTGCTTCTAAGAATGTTTTTAATGAACCTTGTGTTTCTGTTAAAATGAATTTTTAATAACTGACCTTGTTTCCAAAAGAATTTCAGACTTAAATGCTGACAAAAAGCTCGGTACTCCATGTTCAGTTCTCAGCTTCCACCTGTATGAAAAACCTACATCTGGCTGAACTGTAAATACCATTTGGGATATTGGAAACAACTGGTACCAACCGATACCTCTGCTGTCCAACAGCAAAACCTTAGAGTTCCCTGCCAAAGCTCCAAGAACTCTCCCAGCAGAGCGGCCCAGGTGTCCCAGTGGGGGCTCCAGGCACAGAACTCCTTGGGAGTGTTGTTCTGCAGGCCCACACTGCTTCGTTCAGCAAGGGACATGTCTGTCCCTTCCTGATGGCAAAGGGACAGCACCTGCACAGCCACACAAACGACAGGAGCAGGAGCCTGGCCTCTCGGCTTGCCCTGGAACATGGAGTTTGTATTTAACTGCTCCACAGGTCACAGCTCCTGCTGACATGGACAATGCAAGCATTTCTTAGTGCACTGAACAGAAAATACTGCAATAGGAGAAGTGCTTTGTCAGTTTCTAAGTCATGATTCTCTTTGTTATAACTGCCCATATCAGTTATTATATTGTTCAGCATTTCACAGCAATGGATTGCCAGTACTGCCAAGACATGAAATTACTTTGCAAAAATGAGGAAAATACCATGCATGTAAACAAACGGAAAGAAAAGATTCAAAATTCATTTTTTGTCTAACCTTTTCCTCCAGCTTTGTTACTCAGTGGAGGATTTGCTTTCTTGCTTGCTCTCAGGACTCTACAGAGGAGGAATAAAAGTGCTGGAGATGGAGAGTGGATTTCAGCATGAGTGAGGCCAGGATTTAGGGTGGGGTTTTTTTTCTTAAAAAATACTGTCATCTGCTCTGTATCTTGTGTTTCACCCCAGTGTGAAATTACAGTGGTCAGAATAATTCTGAATTCCTTTTGTAAGGGCAGCCAAGTACTAATGCTTACAGGACAGGTGAGGAAAGAAATGGCAAGGGATGTTTTTCCTAAAGCCTTTAATGAATTACTGTCTTAACTCACCCAGTCAGACCTGTAAAATCGGGAGGCTAGGACCTTGCATCTCCGTGGAAAATGCTGAAAAAGCAAAGGTGGAGTTAGGCAAAAATAAAGCAGCTTTTAGTTAGGGGTTGGTTCGTTTGTTTGTTTTGCTAGTGAATCTTTATGTACCGCTTGCTGTGCATTCAAGAGTTTCCAGCTACATCTCTGTAAGTGAAATGAACCTAAATGCTCAATGAATATTTTATCAGTCTTTCACTTATGCCAAGTTTCATTTCTTCAGTTTTCCTGGATATGATACCTTGAAGAGCCTGCTGAATATCTGAGACAAAAGCATCCAAGTGAAGACAGTTCTCAAGTCCATCAGTTTTATAGAACAACAAATTTCCACCAAACTGTACAGTGTTACTGGCATTGAGGTAGAAAAACAGCTGCTCTCTAAAGCCAAAAAAATGAGATTAAATGTATGGCCTGATTCTTACCATCTGTAGTACACATCTAAACATCTGAAAGCTTTTCCAAAATTGTGAATGCAGTTAATACCCCCACCCCAACACAACCTTCCTCTTTAGAAGGCACTGGGAGACAGCCAGTGCTGTGGACAGACAGCCTAAAGGGCAGCACGGACTGAGTGTCCCTGCACCTCAGTGCCCCTCCTGACTCAGCCCAGCCCCAGGTAAGGCAGCAAAGGCCCAGGTCAGACACCCCTGGTGGGCTCCAGGTGACTGCCTGTCAGCAGGGGACACACACAGCTGTTTGCAACAGCTTGGGGCCAGGTACCTGCACGGCTCTTGGTGGCTCAGGGCATCTTCTGTAGAGCTTTAATGGTAGGGCAGAGGTGCAGCTCCTCCGGCATGGTAAGGGCCAGGGGAATTCTGCCACTTGGAACAGCTCTACAGCTGGGTTGGAAGCCAGGCTTTGGCTCTTCAGCATTTAAAATGCGGGGGTTGACAGGTATCCCCTCCCAGAGCCTGTCAGAGCATGACGCTGACATGGCTGCATACTGGTTTTCAGTTGTAACCTCAGCAAAACTGGGCACCCCTGAAGGGGTTTTCTGCTGCTTACAGTAGCTATCTGTGATTATAGTTTTAAAAAACAAACCCACAGTTTCCTTGATCCCAGTGGTGGGGTGAAGGAGCCCTGGGCTGGTCCACAGCTGATCTGTGGAAGGAGCTGCAGAGGGCAGGAGGAGAAGATACCTGTTCCGTTTCCACAGGAGAGGAAAGGCCAGCTAAGTGCTACTGCTCACATCAACCTTCTCCATGTCCCACAGTACACACTAAAGTTACAATAAAAAACAGCTGGAGTTTTGTAACATCCTACCTGGATACTAGGAATTTCTTCTAGAAACCTCTTCCCTGTCATGGAAGCAGGGATTTTTTTGCTGCCCAATGTGCCATTCCTCCTCACGTCCCTCTGTCACCCAGCAAATTCAAAAAGGTGGTGCAATTAAACACTGGAGTCACTGGGAAGCTTCAGGGAAAAAACTTGCTCTGAAGCCCATTCACCATCTGCCACAGAACCAAAACCATCTTTTCCTTTGGCCCAGCAGCTTCATAGTGGTGTTGGTACTATGCCAGAGATGGAGAAAGGACTGTTAGGGTGGGAAGGAAAAATAAAAAAAGGTTTCTCAAAGCTTTCAAGAAGCTGTCAGAATTATGGTGCTGTCAGCTGTTCTACATAATAACAGATAATTGAAATTTCGTGTGTGTGCATGCACAGGTGTGTTTGTGTATAAGCAGTCCTCAGGTCAGCATGAAAGAAAGAAGTTCCTGTGAAGCTGGGCAAGCACAGTGTGACAGCACCCAGCAGTGAGGTGTGGCCAGGGCCTCCCTTCACGTGCCTCTGAGCTAAGGCTGCACCTCCAGGCAGCCTCCCTGGGGAAAGGGGCTGCACTGCAGAGGTGTTGGGAGTGTGAGACACAACTGTGAGTGGAACCTGCCCCCCAGGCTGCAGCTTTGGGAAGTGGCTGGTTCCAGGTGTGTTAGATGTGTGAAGCAGTGTTTGACATTAGGCCTGGGGGTCAGCACGTGCTTTGGAGTTCACATCAGAGCGTGTGACAGAAGCTGTGCTGCAGGGCCAGGGCCACTGAGGGGCTGGGCAGCCCAGCTCCCCGCTTCAGTCCCCAAAAACACCCACCTACCCTCTAATGGCAGCAGAGCCCTGCAAACACCACGTGGCTGCTGGAGATGGGCAGCCCTTTCTGGAAGGCTCACATGCTGCAGCAGGGATGAACTTTAGAGGCCATCTGGTAGATTTTACACCTTTTCTTGGGGAATTGAGATAATTTCAGTTTGCCATCACACATATGTGTGCATTCAACCAGACCTTTTTTTTTCCTGCATTTCCAGAGAGCAGCAGTGGGTGTTGCATTAACTGGAAAACTTTTTTGCCGGTTCAGAGGCATTTCCAAATTGCACCTCAATCCAGCCTCCTGGCTGCATTTTTTATTTCTGCCTTATTTGCATTTGTGTTACACAATCAGAATGAAGACAGACAACAACACATCTCTCTCACCTGATCAATTTGTTCGACCTGGAAAAGGGAGAAGTCCTTGGACCTTTCCTAATAACCCCATTTGTAAATCTGTACCTGGCTCAAGGCTCTGGGGTTGGGCTGGATGGCAAAGCACAGGATCACTCACTCTGCCCCTAAATCCACAGCCCCCCTTCAGAGACCTGGCCTCGGTGCTTTTACACAAGAGAAATGTTTCAGCAAAGGGCACGTTTCGAGGGTGAGGTGTGAAGGCTCTCCTTTGCAGAGAAATCCTACATGTTTCTCCATCCCAGCCATAGGGAGGCTCCTCAGTGCTCCTGTTTCCTGTCCATGGGCAGTGACAGAAGACTCCCCCTGCTGTGGCACTGGTAGGGCTGTGCTGGATGCTGGGGAAGGTGCCCACAGGTTTTCTTTGTTCTGCATTCCACCCTTGGGTGGCACTCCCCGAGCAGCTGGAGAGGCCACTGGCATTTCTGTGGGTTATCCCACTTCTCATACCCCATACAAGTCTTGGCTGCTGAGAACAGGTTCAGCAACTCTGACAGAGCCAGAGCCAGACACTTCCTAGTATCCCAGCACTGCCCCTGAGTGCCTGTGGGAGCCTGGAATGTGACAGGAGCAGCTGGAACCCTTACCTAGTGCTGAAATGAAGGAAGCAAGGGGTCACTTTCACAGCTCTTCTTCAACTTGGTTTCATTACCCATCAGTAGTAACTGCAGTAGGACCCTGCAGACAAGCATCATGAATTCCTGTTAAAGAAAAAAAACAATTAGCATTATCTCCTAAAGCATTTATCTATTCCACCAGCATGAATTCCTGTACACCACAATAAATCGCAGCAGCAGAACATGAGTATAGTGATCAAACAAATAAAGACAAAATATGGAAATGATGGTTTAGTTTCTGGTAGTTTTACTTTTTAATTGTTGTTTATTCCTGTGCCTACTTTGATTAAAAGCACACTGACTTCGAGGCCGATGTTTCTGTTTCCTATTACAGTTGGACAGCGTCACTTCACTAATTCAGGCTGCCAAAAATTTAATGAATTCTGTGGTGCAGACAGTGAAGATGTCCTATATTGCATCCACAAAGATTATCAAGATTCAGAGTCCTACTGGCCCACGACATCCAGTTGTGATGTGGAGAATGAAGGCTCCAGAGAAGAAGCCCCTGATTAAAAGAGAGAAGCCAGAAGAAATCTATGCTGCTGTCAGAAAAGGTTCTGCAAAGAAGAGAATCCATCCTGTGCAAGTCATGAGTGAATTCAGAGGCAGAGAAATAGTCTAGTATTTGGCACTATCCTCCTATCTTGAATTTCTGATGATTTTTCATCTTCTCCCCCACTTATTTAACATTTTGCTCTAAATCTGTAAGATAACATGCTTAAATTATTTGGAAATGCTGTGGGATTAATTAGAAGCGCACAGTTGAAAATAATACCGATTAATAAAGATAATACTGATTCTCCACAAACTGGTGTCTCTGCACAGCTGGGCCCGTGCTGCAGTTGGGAAGGAGCAATGTGCCAAGTGCCCGAAGGCATCCTGCATTCACCAGGCTGGCCTTCAGAGCTCCCTCAGCAGGGGTGAGAGGGCCCCCCACCACTGCACTGGATCTGGTTTGTGCGCTGGGTCAGGTCCCTGGTGGGCATCATCACCCTGTGAGCAGGTCAGCTGGGCCCAGACTGCAGCGTCCGCAGACCTGTCCTTGGCCACGGCCATGCCTTGGAAATGCAAGCTTCAAAATGTTCATTTAAGGGAACACACAGTGTTGGAGCAATATGCATGTAGTAATGTAGTAAAAAAGCACTGAGTGCAGGCCAGCAGGGATGACAGCCTTTGGAAACATGAACAGGAATCTGTGGTCTGCTCCCTGCTCTTTTCTGTGAGCCCCAATAAAGCTGCTGACTGTTACATTTGGCAGTTCTGATAAATCAGATATTAACAAAAAATTTTTCTAACTACTGCATGAAAGAACAACTTTGAAATAAACCATTATTCTGAGACCAGCGTGTAAAATACACTAATCTTAGTCTCCCCATGCCTTTTCTGAAGCAGCTAGAGAGAATTAAGTTACTTCTGACAGACGAGTCCTAAATGCAGGACTGTGCTGGTGAGTGCTGAATGGCTGCACTCAAAGCAGGTAGTGAAGGTAAATCCTGCTAGTCCAGACTTCTGCAACGTACTTAAGAAAAATCTATTTCTTTCTAAATACTTTTGAATCTGAAATCCACTTGGACTAATGTTTTTAGAAGCATCTAACTTGCCTTTCTGCCATGTGATGAAGTTTTCCCAGACAACATTTGTTACTCAAGGTGTCTTTGCTTGGCCATTCTGTAGAGCCTTTGGCATGGCCTTCTACATTAGCTTAAGGTGAAAGGGCTCCCTCCAACTCCTGTGTGCCACTGACTGCCATGGTGGGACCTGGGCTGCTGCTCCAGGTCATTCATTACCATGTTTGCACAGCAGTGCCTGACATAGCCCAGTGTGGGCAGCAAGGATAACCCTAAACTGCACCTTTCCTCTTGGGGCTGCTCTTTTTGTAAGCTCAGGGTGCTGGGGCAGGATAATTTCTAGGCTGTTGGTTATGAAACCCCAGGGAACTATAGTGCTCATGAATTAAAAATTCATTCTTCCACCTGCCCTAACTTTACAATCAGTTAAATGTAACAAAAGGAGAAGTTTGGCAGAAAAATCACCTTTTCCCAACTCCAGTTCCCTCCAGCATGTTTGCATCAAGATGTTAGTAACCTCTTCTGGGCTTTGCTGCTCCTCCTAGGGCTCCAGAGGCAGCAGGTGAGCTGACACAGCTCTGTGACCTGCTCTGGGGGTGGGACTGTCCTGACACCCTCCTGTCCCCAGGTTACACCTTTGATTCCAGTCACCTCGACATCAAACATTTGTAACTCATGCCGTAATATCACATTGTTAATAAAGAAGCATGTACACCCCTGAAGAGCTGCTGTCAGTGTTGCGGCATTGTTTCAGTGTGTCTGAGGTTCAGGACCTGCCAGGTGTGCTCACAGGAGTACCAGCCTTCCTTCCAGCACACCGTGCGTGCTCTGTTAGCTGCTCTAAGGGAGAGCTTTTCCACCGTTGCTATCACTAAGGCACCCTCTACTGCTTCATTTCGTGCTCCTTCCTGCACTGCCAGTCCCTGCTCCTAACCCTGGCCATGCTCAGTAGCCACTTGGATCTCAACACCGCAATTTATTACACAAGAACCACCTTCTAAATGAACGAGGAATTTAAAACCCACTGCAGGTTGTGGAGAAGAGCCAAGAGAACGATAGTTAAATCTAGACTAAATTTATCTTGGGTCAAATTCAATCCCAAGTGAAAAAGTTTATTCCTGGCTAAGGAGGCAGAGAGAGTAAGAAGGCCTGGAGCTGCAGAAAAGCCCAGCTCATTACCCCTCAGCCAGTTGGGGAAGCAGGGAACCACCACGTCCCTGCCACTACTGAGAATTCGGAAGGAGGATAAACTGCTCACTAAGTTTTATTCCAAGCATCTCCTCATTCCCTGCCAGCCCAGCTGTCAGAGCAGAACTTGTGCCCCAGTTTCTGTCTGCCCCTCACACTGTGCCCCTCAGCTGCTCTCAAGCCTGGCAGAGCTGCAGCTTCCTCACCTCAGCAGCTCAGATTATTTCATCAGGCCACTGTGGCCTCTCCCCATTACCAGCAAAGTCTGATGGATGACTGAAGGCAATTTTATATTAAAACTTTTCACTAGAGCACTAGAAAGCAAGAGTCCCATTGCTGAAGGCCATTAGTTTGAGAGGACAGATCGGCATCATTTCCATGAATCCCAATGTTGAATTTTTTTTTTTTTTAATAAACAGCTGATGTACTTTTTCTCCCAACATAGCCTGGTACCACTGTGGAAGCTCTATAGCTGCATCTCTTGTAAAGAACACAACTAAGCCTGACATCAGGCCTGACACAGTGTTTTAAAAGTCCTGCAGCACTTTTGGAAAGGCTCGTGCCCTTTATTTTCTGAGAGTCTGCAATTGAGGCATTTGAGAAAAATACATTTATACAACAAGTTCTTTCATGAGCCTTTAGAAGTTTTGTTTCTGACAAAAAATAAAAAATTTTAAGTCTTTATCAGCAGTAGATAAAATTCTATGTAAAACCTGGTTTTGGTTCCAGATACTACTTATCTTTCGTGCATTGCTCATGGTTGAACTCTGGGGACTTGCTCATATATCTGGCTCAGGAAATAAAGAGGTAAATAAAGCCCTATTGCCTCAGGTTGTATTTCAGACCAGAGCAGAAGAAATACCCCGTGCTGGACAAGGCAGAGAGGGACTGGTGTGTGTGAGTGCTGGGCAGGACAGTAGCAGGGTGGCACTGCTGGCAGAGGAGCTGTGGGAGCTCCAGAAGGGCTCGCACTGCAGTGCCTGTTCCTGCCTCACAGCCTGGAAAAGCAGCACCCACCTCCACCTCTCCCTCCCTGCCAGCAGCTCTCACACACCCGAGGTCCCAGGGACCCTCCCCAGCCCTCTCTGCTGGGCTCCCACCTCCACTCCTCCTCCGGAATCCTCTGCATCCCACGGAGCCTGCCTGGGGCACTGAGGGAGCTCTGCGGGGCTACACACCACAGGTCATGAACCCCGTGGGGGGCTGGGAAGAGAGAGCCAACAGAACACAAGCATTCATCTGATCTTGTCCAGCAAAGGCAATTTAAGAGCATATGAGTAATTAAATAATAATTAAACATCAGGCAGATGATGCAACACACTTTTGTTTTCCCTGGGAGATCATGAGAATTGCCTTCACTCTCTCTCCCTAAGGTGATCAGTGGGCTTGGTTCTTGCACAACTACTTAAAGGCAAGAAAATGCACTAGCAGCGTTACTTAAAAAGCCATGGATTTTGTGCTGTGCACTGCAAGTGGTGTTGCTGCACTGAAAAATACAACTTTTCAAATAATAAACCACAACTCACTAGAAACTTTCTTGGCATAAAGAAAAATAAAATACATCCAAAGCAGAAATGGCAGACAAACCATGAAAATACTTTAAAGCCCCTGATGTCTCTCATCAACAGGTGGAATGTGTTGCTATGGTCCAAGGAACTGGAAGCTGAGGGACTAATTTTTGGCTGCAGCCTAAAAGCAGTAGTTAAGATGAAAGCTTGCACTGCAAGAGGTGGACCTTACAGTTTTATGTTTGAGGAGCTTTTAACAGGGTAGGAAATATTCCCATTCTACTTCCTGATGGTCACAATGACTGTCATAAAGCAGGCTGGAGACCACAGAGATGCCCTGTGCTGGATGGTGTTTCCTCTCGACCCTCAAATCTTTTACCAGCCTGGTCATTCTAGAGCCCTTGGCATTTCTGCTGCAGTTCACAGTCACCTTCACAGAAGGCAGCACCTGACTGAGCAGCAGCTCCCAACACCTCCCCCCTCCAGTTCAGAAGCTGTGGGGCAGGCACTGCTCTTTCCAGGGGCTGCAGTGATGAAGGAGCTGCTGCTCCCTGCTCCAGAAAGCCCCTGCACCTTGGCTGCTTCATTCCCAGAGCTCCCTCACCGCATGGAAATGGGATAGGAAATTGCTCCCACACTTTGTACCGTGCCTGACCAGTCAGCATGGCTGAGACAGTGGGAGAAAAATAACTTCTTTGGAGGGTTTTTAGCTTCTCTGGTGGAGGAACAGTCATTTAAAGCAATGATTTCTCCAGGAAAGCTTAATCTCCCTGGAGTCAAGGCTTTCCGAAGAGGGAAAAAAAGCCAAAGGCTCTTTTCTGCCTTCCACTCCCTCTCTACAAACCCAGTCTAGTCCTCTGGGACATCTCACCCTGAGGGGCGAGGCTCTGCAGCTTGCTGGGGGTGTGGTCCTTGGAACCTCAAATGAAAATAGTGCAACTTGCTGTCAGGAAGGTTGCATCAGTTTCTCTAAGAGAACACCTGGGTGCATATTGCAAAATTTATATTTAGCTCATCTGCACTTAGGAGCAAGTTGAGGACAGCAAAGAGAGAACTAGAGCTCTGCTACTTTACATCTTGGGTACAAATTCAGAAGGGAAATGTAGGTTAGATATGGAGAGGGAATTCTCTACCCTGAGGGTGGGTGGTGAGGCTCCAGCACAGCTTGCCCAGGGAGGCTGTGATGCCCCTGGAAGTGTCCAAGGCCAGGCTGGATAAGGCCCTGGGAAACCTGGGATAGTGGCAAGTGTTGGACAAGATGGTTTCAAGGTCCACTGCAGCCCCTGTGATTCTGTATGGATTATATAGGTGCCACAGACTTCATACAGAAACGGTGCACACAGAGGCAGACCCCAAGCACACACTGCAAACCATCTGCCCTTCATGTGGCTGATCTTTGTCCTCAGCTGACAGAAAAATAACCCTCTCTTATTTACCAATTTATATAAGTACAAAACTTATGTGTTTTATATCTATTAAAACACACATTAGTAATGACTATTATAACACATTTGTAAAATAGGAGTAACAATGTAGTTATTTTTCATATAATTAAATATACAGATATATTTAAAGTTAAATGTATGTAATTACATAATACTTAGTTACTGATAAACTAAAGTTGTTAGAATTCATAGCAAGTACACAGAAGTACAGGAATGTTTCACTTCATAAAGGTGAAGCATTTCATATACTGGGCCTCAACTTTCTGCTTTTGAATTAATCCGACAGGGAAAAAAATGGCTGCATCTTATGGCAAAAGTAAAGCAACTGCATCTGGTCAGTCAGAAAGCAAACTGGAACCTAAGCCCCCAGCAATTAAAAATAAGCACAGAATAATTATGTCTGCAAACCTTTGAAGAGTTTGAATAGGATATTCATACTTATTATACTGTAGAAAGAAAGGGAAATGAGACAACTTTTTGGCTTAGGATGAGCTCTATTATCACTGAAATAATTTTTGTCTAGCTGCAAGCATTACACAAGCCTATATAATTTCAAGACAAGTAGTTGTTATGTTAACAAGAATGACTAAGATGTTTCACTTCCCCCAGCATCCTGTCCTTCAACTACTCTTCCTTATTTCTCCCCTGGAAGAACCTCTTGTTCTGGGGGCTCTGGAATGAATATAGCACATACAAATGTACTAACATTTCAGCAACCGTATCCATCCCAGAGATTCCATCTGAAGCAGTTACTGTGAATCCAACCAGAATCTTGGCTAAAAATAAAGAGAGTGTAGACAACCCTGTCCCTGGAATGAAATTCAAGACTCAAACCTGCCAAACTATTCTGTGTTCACTCCTCTTGTCCTAAGCCTTCTCCATTCTATTTTGCTCTTTAGCGTGTACGGAAGACACTGGATATTCCCAGACACAGATCTCACAATAGAATGGGTTCAGGCTGCGATGAAAACAGAAGCTTGGTTTTTTGGAAATCCAGTCACAAGCCCAACTGTGTTACAATTCCCTGGAGCTGGGTGTCTAATGGAGGCAAAGCTTTAAGGTGCCAGCCTCCTCCCCCCATTCCAGTACCTCTCAATTCCAGCTGCTGTGCCACCTGGGCACAGCTCCACCTTCCCAGTGCCCTGCTCACAGCGCTCTCCTTGGGCTTTCCCAGCTGTCCCCACTCCCTCTTTGGCACCAATTAGACTGTACAAAGAATAACCACATCTGTAGTACATTTTACGGTTAAAATATGGTATGACTTTATGGTTTTTAAATATGCACACATTTTAACTATGTTTTGTTCTGTACTCCACTCCCAAGTGTGGAGCCTGTGGGCTGGCACGACACTGTGTGTGGCCCTCCTCTGCTGGCAGTGCTTCTGCAGGAGAAAACAGGTCCCCCTTTCTGAGCTCAAGGGAGAAGGGGGAGAAGAGGAACAGTGACACTTACAGAACAGGGAAAACTTCTGGTTTGTAATTCCATTGTTAAGGCAGCATTTCCCAAGGGGGCAGAAATAAGTCCTGCTTTCCTCCAGAAATACCTTTGCGGGGGGGGTTTCTTTGTATGGAGTTCCTCCTACATGTGCCCACCTTGTACTCAGCACTTTGAGACCACCAGTTCATTGTCAGCAGACAGTATGGACTTTAAAGCCACCAATCACCTTCCTAAGTAAGCTCACTTCATTTTCACCAGACTGCTCTCTAAAGGTGGGGTGCAAGGGACATTTTGCTTGTCACCGAGGAAAAAGGCAGTGCTAAGACTTCCACATCCCCAAGCATTGGATAACAAACACCCTCACAGGCCAACCTGCTGGAGCAGGAACGGCACTCAGATCACTCTGCTTTTAATACTGCTATTATTTATACATGTTCAACATTAACTTAAATTCCATCCTTGCTTCTGGAGTGAAAGGCTTTCCTCTGTCCTGTGAAATCAGTATGATCCCAATCTGCTAATGCCCTCCTGCTTGTCTAAGCTGAGAGATGCAGAGAGAGATAAACTCCCCATATTTCTTCAACATATCTCTTTCTGTTGTAGGTAGATCTTGTACTGAGATCTCCTTAAATGAATAAAAAAATCCACTGACCAGCTTCAGCCTAATTCTCATCATTCCCACACTGCCTCCATGGCAGTAAGACGCCAACCTTTTTTACTCAAGTGCCAAGCTGTTTTAGCAAGCTGTATTAATTGCCCACTGTAATGCCTAAAGATTCTGATACCTAAAGGGAGGATAAAACAGGGTTTTAGCAAAACACTAAAGAATTAAAGCAGCACACACAGAAGAGCCTACAAAGCACTCAAAACCTTAGACTGCAAACAGAGCAGGCTCCACCTACAAAGTCAACAAATTTAACTGCAGTGGCCAAAGGTTTCTCCTCTGATCTGTGCTTTGGCAACCGCAATAGCATTTCCTTGTTTAGAAAAAGGTTCTTTTTTAAAATTCCCATCCTTAAACTTGTGTGCTCTGAGAACAGATGGCAAACCATGTGTCATAAAAGAAAACAAGACTTTTAGACAGATTAGAAAACAAGGTTTCTCCTTCAAAACCAGGAATCATTCAATGGACTCCTGAAGCTGCTGCAACGTCTTGTTATAGAGGCCTCAAGGAAACCAGCTCTCTCCTGAGAACTACAGTAACAAAGGGGATAATCCCCTTTAAGAAAGGGTATTTTAAAGACCTCAGTCACCTCTCTGCCAATAATTACTAGTTCTGTACTGCTGTCTGAGTTTTGGAGACACTGCTTTCAGTACTCTGATCCCTGAAGTTTAGCTCTCCCCAGAAGCACATCAACCAGCACAGCAGCCATCAGAGTTGTACTTGTATTTTAATTCTGAATCTCTGAGGGAACCATTTTATTTCTCTCTTAGCCAGGTAGGCAAGGACATAACAGATACACAACACTGCAGGGAAGTTCCAAGAAGCAGTTCCTACTGCTCTCCATCGAAGTGGTACCAGGACACAGGCTCTGCTCCCGAGGGGCCCCATTCCCAGCCTTCAGAGCAGCACGCCCACCCAGCGACCCTCGTGTTACCTGCGGGGAACAGAGCAATCGAACGTGCATGGGACAGGGTCTGGGCATTTCACTGCACGAGAGCAGGACAGCAGACGTAACGAGGATTGGTATTAAATGTATGGCAACAACACAAAGCCAGTGTTTATGTCCTCAATTCAAAATTAACGTAATTTCACCTCATGTTCTGCTGGGCCATGTAAGCAGCAGGCCATGCCTTGCTGCCCCAGGTGCAGCTTGCATTACTCCAGCAGGGGAGCTGATCAGGAACAGCTGGACTGGCAGCATACTACACTTCCATGAACTCCTGCTAACACGTAAATTGCTGTGTTTTGGGGGTGATGAATTAGTTCAGTCTGAATTTATATGAAGTACAGACCAGAATGACTCAGTTGGATAAATCTTTTGTGCACGAGACTGTATCTGGACTGATTATATAAGTGTCTGTAATTTTGTTATATCTGATTGGAAAAAACCCCAAAACATTTCAAGACTTAGATAAATTAATTATCTAATCTAGTTGAACTTTCTTCTTCCAATTATTTCCTATATTGAGAGAGTGGATTTTTATAATAGAATTGGATGTAATGAAGTTTGTAAAATGAGAAATTGAAATGAATTAAAAACATTGATTTTTCCTCTACAGATGGATTTTCTCTTGACATCCCTTTCACTTTTTTCACTTGCTTTGCAGAATCACTAAATACCATATTCAGAAGGCTCCTGGCATCTCCAAAGCAGAAGAAATTGATTTCTGTACTAGCACTGCAGTACAGTAGCAAAACTACCACTTTTATTCACCCTATTGTGTTTCATACTGTTGGGGGAGGGAGACTGGACATGAATGGAGCAAATGAGTCTATGACCACATGTTCTGGTCACATCCACTTATTTTCATGTTGATTAACTGTACAAAGAATAACCACATCTGTAGTACATTTTACGGTTAAAATATGGTATGACTTTATGGTTTTTAAATATGCACACATTTTAACTATGTTTTATTCTGTACCAAAGTTTTATGCTGAAGCTTCTTATTTGTTGTCCAGAATATGAGGCTCAATTTAAGACTCTTCTCTCAGCTTTTTAATGTATGATCTTGGGAAAGTCACTTGGCCTGAGACGACTTATAAAGCAACACAAGCGATGTGATTAAAAAGTGTATATAATTCACTTCTGTAAAGCCGTTCAAAATCAGTGTAAAGGCTAAGGCAAAATTGATTTTGCCACTGCAACCAGTTTTTACTTTACTCCATACTCCACTTAAAAGGCAAGTTTCATTTTTTCTTCCTTTATACAGGAAGCTGGTTTGCTCTCCATGGTTCCTCGTGAAGTTTGCATTCATCCCACCATTGCTGGAATGACTTAACTGTTTCCTACTGTAAGCACAAGGAAATTTTATCATCACTATGCTCATTTTTCCAACTCTCCTCATAATGAAGTTTATTCAGTGCCCTGTTTCACAGGCACACAAACAACAGAAGAAAGCCACAGACAACTGATTTCAGCTGAAGAACAGCAACATATAAAACCAAAACCTTTAGATGAAATCCCTCATAAGGTGGCACAAAGAATGACTGACAAGCTCAGTGTGATGTAGCAGGGCCGCATGCTGGTGATTCACTGATGGCTGAGAACAAGGGAAATGCTCTTACAGTGAACAGTAAGTTCTGAGCAAGACAGAATAGATTGCAGTAAAAAAAGTGGAACTCTGGCCTGTTCTGGAGACAGGAAGAGAGAGCAGAGGGAGATAGCAGGAAGTAAAATACTTAGTGTTTAGAAAGAAATAAAAATTTCTTCAGTATTTAACAAGTGAATGTCGTATTTGTTAAAGATTCCATATGTTCAACACTCCAGTTAGTTACTTTTATTTCCTTTAGCTAAGCAAGACACAAGAAAGGCCGTGGGCTGTGCCACCTCCTGAAAAGCAAACTGGGACACAATGCACTGGGGTAAATTTTACCCCAGTGCATCGTGTCGTTCATGTGACACACACTACACACACCTGGTAGCCCATATTCCAGGTCCAAGGCACTATTCTCTACCTGTTATTCCAACCTGAATTACAGGGGAAGCTGAGTAACATTCAGCAGGAGAAATAAATTACATTACTGGGCAGGTTAACAGTACAGCTATAGGAGATAGCCCAGCAGAAACTACTCCACCCAAATGTCACTGTGCATTGATCCAATATTTTACCCTGTTCTGATAAATGGTCCTGATCTGCCCACAGAGATTGAGGACCTAGAGAAGCACTAACAGCACCAAGACAAAATGTAAAGCTGATCATTCAGAGCAGCATAATGTGAAAAACCCAGTGTCAGGGCTCTGAAGATGAAGCAATTCCACTGAGGGGGAATTCCAGTGCAAGGGGCTGGTTGCTTCTGCCAGACATTATAAATTACCCCTTCTACCTTGGGACAGCTCTTGGCACTCCCAATTCAAAGGTATCTTGGTATGAATAAGAATCAGAACCTGCAAGGCATTTCTGATACAGATTCTGCTAGGAAATCGTGTTCTGCTGTCCTAGGTGCTTGGACACACTATTTTCACATTTGCTGCTGCTGGTATGTCAAGACAGTCTAGCGTGAATATGAGACACACACCGGCTTCTTCACAGTAAAGAACAGAACACTTAATTTTCTGCTTCAGAAAACAGAATTACTGGTTCAGAAGGCCATCCAATACCAGTCTTCTCTATGGAGGAAAACACTGAAAGAGAATCTAGTAAAGGAAAGCTCTCAGGCCAGGAGTCCTTAACAAGCTGAATTTGGGCAGTACATTTGAGAGAAGGTGAAGGAAATACTGAAGGCAGATTTATAACCCTACAGAAAGATTGTTACTTTTTTGCAGAAATATTTATGTATTTATTTATTCTGTCCTGCATTGATACAGTACTTGCAGCTGAGAACTCTTCCTCAGAAGTTTAAGATTGACTAGAAGAAATATTTAATAAAGCAATTTGTATGTTGAAATTATGATTAAAAAACCAGACTACTGCAATGCTTTGAATTATTATGAAACAAAAGAAGATTTTTTCTTGCACTATTTCACACACTAGACATGCTAGACAATTAACTCCAAACTGTCTTTACAAGAAAAGAAATTTAATGAGAAATCCAATGTCAGCCAATAATCTCAGAAGCATAGGAACCAACACTACAAATTCTGTTCGTGCCAGTCTAAAAAAATTCCAGAAAGCAACCTGTTCTCTTTATCTCAATGTGAATTAGAAAAGATGGGTCTGAAGCACACCAGACTGATTTTACTCAGTTTGTAACTTCCAGCCAAGACCTGCCCATGGGTACTGCTGTAATAGCAGGGGCCTTCAGAGCCCCAAGACTTCCCAGTTCCAAGATTGCTCCAGAACACAGGACACAGCTCCTCTCCTCTGCCTGATCTGCACTGACAACCACACCACTACAAAGCTGTCCCACAGTGAGTTAAACAAACCAACTACAAGTCATGACAAAAGCATGACTTTTAATATCTGGATATATCTAAATATATTTATTTATGGAGTGTGCTATTATTGAAATTCTTTTCCTGTGTGAGCCTGTAAATATATACATTTTACTGTGGAAAGTGGAGCAGCTTTCACAGATAAACGTATTAGATCAAAGGCTCAGACAATGAAAGCGTAGGTTGCATGGATTATAAAATAGTGACTTTCACAAGGCTCATAAATGGACTTGACTTAGATTTTCATAGGAAAAGAGAAGTACTATTCTAGAACTACCCTAATTACAGATACCCTGTAACCACCCTCTACTAAAACCCATGTCCTATGCCCAGTATTTTTTTTATTGAATTAAAGACTGAATATAGAAATAGCAGAACAGGCAGAGTTTGGCAAAATCGAAGGTGATCAACAGAAGATGGTAACTTCAGATTTCAGGTGACTTCAGAGAGACTCAAGTGTCCTGGCACCCAGTGAAAACAAAACCCGAATCCAGCCCTGCATGTTCCCCATGGATGAGTGTTTGAGTTGCCTTGCTGATGTGACTCCTCACTCATCAGCATCTCTTCAGAAACACTCCAGAGAAAACAAGATTTTTTTACATCCTCCTCATCAATTGCCCTTTAAATTTAATTTAAAGAAACTCAGCAGGTCAAATAACAAGCTTCAACCTCACCTCTTTTACTTTTTTATTTAAGAATGAAAATGGAATTAATTTGCTTCTGGTTATGTACTTCCATGACCACAGCTCCTTATCTATACATACTACTTATTTCCTTAATAAAGCAAGTCTTAGCAGAGGCATTTTTCTCCCCAGTACTCACAGTGGAATACTTCAGCACAACTGATGCTCTACGTGAACTTATGTAATTACAACTTGGAATGGCCAGCTACTCAACTACATCAAACTGAGAGAGATTTCTGTGTTCTTTAGAAATGAAAGCAGATATTCAAGATGCTGCTGAATTTTTAGTGTAGTCTGTAGTTAAGAACAAAGTTTCATAACCGTAAGCATAACTGAAAATTCTTCTAAGGCGGTAACGCAGCACAGAAATCAGAGTCTCTTATTGTATAGTCAGATCAGCTCAATTGGGAAAACTTCCTTTTTAAATGTTTAAGCTCCAAGAAATCTAAAAGCCAAATTACCTTGGAAAGCTTGTAGTGCTTGTAGATTAATGTATCTCAGAATGAATACATTAGCAATGAAGTCAAAGAATGCTTGCATCAGGTTTTCCTGAGCACAGAGCAAAGCAGAACTGTATTTGCAGAAAGCCAGAAATAATGCACATAATTACATGTGCATTTTAAAAGTTGAATGGATTGTGGAAGCACCACCCACTAAACACAGCACATTCAATGCACCTCAAATACAGGACATAAAAATAGAAATCGAAGGCATGAGGTGAAAACCATGACTCACAAAGCCCCAAGAGCAGCCAGTCTGAGTCCTCACAAAACCTGGAGCTAGAAAAGGGAAACATTAGGAAGAAAACAAACAAAAACCCCAAACACAACCCCCCCTCACCCCCCAGCAAACCACAAGGAACTCAAGAGCTGGGCTGCACATAATAACAGGGTGCAGCTCTGCAGGGAATGGCTGGGCAGCTGCAGGGAAGGCAGGAACATGCACAGAAGTCATGAAGCTGCAGGGAGAGGAGTGAAAAGGAACTGCAGGAAAGAAGATCAGGCATTGGAAAGGAGACAAGACAGACTGACTTCTGGGCCATTGATTAAGATATAAATAGGAACGTGAGTAACAGAGGATGAACAGCAGTGATGCGATTCAGGAAAAGAAATCAATTTCTTCTCATTCCTTTTAGGGAAAACAGCACTTTCAAAAAAAGAATGTAAAGAATTGAAAAGGTAAAATAAAACACTACTATCTGGGACAAGGAGGAACAATTATTCAAGTGTTAACCCTGAACAGATTGCCAATCTAAAATTTCAGCTTGTAGGCTCTCTACACATGAAGAATACTCCTGCAGCGGAACAGCATCTCCCTGAACACCTGACTGCTTCCTTCTCTGCCCCCAGCAGGCCCCAGGGAACGACATGGGTGGCACTTCAGAGCCCTGTCAGTGCTGGATCTCAGAGTGAGTGTCAGTGAATGGCAGGCACCTCTGCCTGCTGGAGATTCTCTCCTCTCCTCCTGCAGCTCCCGCAGAAGCTGAGGCTCCCTTTGGGCTCTCAGGACACAGCACTGGAGCAGGGGAGCTCCGCTCAAAGGCAGCATCCCAAAGAACACTGGCAGTAAGTGGCAGATGGAATTTTGGAGAAACTTTCTTTGTACCATGCTCATCTTTCAGTAGCAGTAAAGATCTCACCTGTAGCCACCTTTGCTTTAAATGCTTCTATGGTTTTGCCATTTTAGTGTCCAGCCTGAGAACTCAATACAACTACAGAATTTCATCTGAATTTCACACTCCTCACTTGCAGACACAGTCTTAGCTGCTACTCTGGCTTCCCAACAAAGGCTCCTAATTAATCATTTTCCCAGTATGAAATGCATTGCAGAATTGCCCAGAAATCAAGTTTCATTAACACTGGCATTAACTACTGAAAATTGGCAAAAATACTATTAGAAGATGAAGCATCATTTAAATTCATTTTTATTTTTTCTCATCAAAATGAATGCATAGGAAATGGGCACACCAAACTTCAGAAATAATACTTCTTGTTGGTGAGGAAGAGAGTGAAAATGAATTTTCCACTGAATAAAACTCAAATTACATTTATATTGTTACATGTAATTTTAGAAACAAACACTTGACCTCCTAGTTTTCAACGTAAATGTAGACACTTCTGAAAGAAATTTCAGTTGTTTTCAAGATTGAATTAGATATCTAACTCTGGATATCTCTATTTGAAAAGCTCTACTTGCATTTATTATAGCATGATACAATATGTAGAAAAATATTTTGCTGTAACCTTGCCAAGTGACAGGTCCAAAATAAACAAAGTGAACGGTTCTTTTTCAGCATGTAATGTTGGAATTCACTGCCTCAAATTGTGGTGGTAACAAAAAGTATAAGTGGGTTAAAAAGGAGAAATTCTAATGGAGAATGGATTGTGTCTCAGATTAATAGATGGGGTGTACAAATCCCTCATTCAGAAGCCACTTCTTTCAGGGATATCTTCCCACTTTCCAGCAAAGAATCCCATTACATGTGTCCAGCTCCTATACACATTCCCTCGGAATTTGCCGCTGCATGTTTCCTGAGCAGGGAGCCAGATAACCCTCTCTGAAAGCAGAGCTAAATGGGCAACTTTTCAGGATTAAACAGCAACGTTCAGCAGCTACAGTCAGGCTAAGCTGTGCTGGGAGAAGGCAAAACCACTGGGAACTGTACCCTCCAAACCTTCAGAGCGTGAGGAACAATGCTGGTGTCCCCTCAGTGGCACAGGGCTGTGCTGCAGCCGAGCAGGAGCGCTCCCGAGGCCCTGCCCGAGCTCTGGTCCAGCAGCTGCAGCCGGGACCCTGCTCAGCCATCAGCCAGGAGCTGACATTTCCCTTTGCAGTGCCACCCGCTCCCCTGGCTTGCTTTGGTTTGTTTTTCCCTGCAGGAGGAGAAAGGGGAGACTTGCTGTAGGGAACTATGTAAAATATTCCTAGGCAATGCACGTGAAAGCAAGTCAATGCAATGTCAGTAAATGATAATTACACTGGAGGTTCTTAAAATCTTAATAAAAAGTTCAGTATCCCAATCAAATAATGGTCAAATTAATACATCAGTAAGTTAGCCTCAGTGTTGTTTGAGTGAAATGAAATTAATTAGATCAAAGGATTAACACTATGACTAATCAAGCTTTTAAACACAAATGGTAACAATAAGCTAACTTGGCTGGCTGGTTATACATTCAGCTAAAGAATTTAATGTGTCTTGACCATAACTCAGCTTAGGAGCTTATTAAATATCCTAAAAGTGAAGGTAAAGTCTAAGTCACAATATTAAAAGCGGCTCCTCTCACATAACGTAGACTTTTCTCACTGGCCCAGCATTCTTCCTCCCCCAGCAGAAGCCAAAAGGTATTAAAAGTAACCCCTAAAAAGCAAAACTGTTATAATTCTAGCAACTTCTAATGGCAGGACATACCTTAATGGGAGCTTTTACGACATTCTCAGTGGGCACTTTTCCCTATTTTCCCCTCATAGTCTGCAGCCAGCTTTAAACTCGTGTGGCTGCTGCATTTCCCCCACTCTCGGGTGCTGGCGCTCACACACACGACCACGGATTCCTACCACAAAGCTGCTAACCAAAAAGGGCTGCACTCGCTCCCACTGTTTGGATTTCGAAAGCTAAACAAAACAACTATGAAATAGAGACAGCACAAAACCTCATCCTGAACCACTGCCCTCTCACGGGCAATGCCTGGGAGCACAAATTAGGGTTGTAACACATATCCTCCCGGCAGAGAACTTTCTGATCAAAGTGCTTTTCCCATGAGGGACACAGGTCAAACACTCAGGAAGAAAACACCTAAACATCACCACTACTTCCACCTAAGGCAGCTGTGTTTTGAAAGGGTACGAAGTCTGTGACTTTCCCTTAAGACTTTTCACTGCTACCAAAGGCAACAGGGGAATTCTGCTGATAAAGGTAACCTGCTCTCAGTGATGCCAAGGGCTCCAGGGAAATCTGGTAAAATGCTACTCTGGAACCCCAGAACCTGGCACAAAGTTGAACCCGTGTCCAGGCTGGCTACTGTATTTCTCCAAAGCCCATTCATCAGTGTCTCTTTCTTCCTCACAGTTCATTTTTGGCTGTTGCACACAGGAAAGTGGATAGTTCATGCTGTTCAACTATTTATTGAAAAACCTATCAAAATGAAGTAACATGGAAAATACAACCAGTGGGTCAAATTATGGAAACTTAGGTGCAACTTCCACCTTTGAATCTCTAGCCACTAGTAGAGACATCCATAAAAATAATTGCTGGCACTGCCATTTTTAAACGAAATCCAAAACCATAAACTATCATTTTCAACAAGCTTCTGAAAAGGTCTGGTAAGGTATGGTACAAAATGAGCATTTAAAAAAAATCCTCTAACCATGTATTTATGTCACGGGAGCTATTCTGCTTTATGTCACATCAAATAAAGAAGGAAATACCAAATAATTAGTTTCCACTAGTGATAGGAAGTTGGCAGCTGTATGAATAGGAAAACCACCACTGGTCTCCTTTCTGTAACACTAAAATACTGTTTGCAGTGTCTTGCAGGTTTCATATCAACAAAACCACTAACAATGGACTAATATTTGAATAATTACCTCCCTTCCTGCCTGCCAGAGAAAGGGGGAGCTTCAACATCAACAACTTCAACATTAGCTTCACAGAAAGGCAAACTGATCGTTGAGGCTCAGCCAAGGCAGAAGTATGACCCTGTGGATTTTTCTGTTTTCACAAAAATACACTATCAGTGTGAATGGAGGAAAAAAAAGAAAAAAACAAGGCAATATTGGAACTCATACCCAGTATTAAATATAAGCCATGGAAGCTCTGTTTCATCTCATATCTCTCACCGTATTGAGTACATGAAATGTAACATTCTCTCTCACTAATTTTTGGTGGATTTCAGGAGAGCACTTCAAAGCTCACAAGACAGAACTGGGTTCCCAAGCTGTCATTGAGGTTTCTGGTCTCAGCTCCTGTTCTGCAGACACATGTGACTTCATTACCATACTACAGACCAGTGACACCAAGTTCCAAAGGACACAGACCAGAGGAGAAACATTTATGGGAAAAAAGTGAAAACATGGTGATGTATTTCCACACCCTTAATACACCATAAATACCAGAACTGAAACCCACAGTCTAATACAGAGTCACATGGCAAAGGGTTAAGTAAAAATTATAGATACAGGATGGGAAAGAGTGAAGTGGGAGTGACTGGACAAGCAGATCTAGGAGGAATCTGGAATTCTGGGGAGTTTCCATCAGTTTAAAAACACAAGGACATAAAAAGAACAATTATAAACACAGGTCCCCTCCTTTATACCAGTTCTAAACAGAAATGTGCCCTGGATCCAGCCATATTTCATCAACTGCTCTATCCAAGCAATGATATATATTTATAAGTAGGAAAGCATTAACTTGAAATTGACGTTTGACGATGTGATCTGGATTTGAACTTTGTACAAAACACGCCAAAGGACATTGGAACCATATGGTAACAAGCAGGGTTTGTACATCTGCTGGCCTCTGCATGTCAAGTGCTCCAAATAATTGTCTTTGTGTCTCTTCATCACACACAAAATTAAACAAACAATTCAACTGGTGTAACCCCACCTGTCATAGGTCCAAATATGCCCAATGGAGAGTTGGTACATAGCTTCTATTTTTCATTAAGTGTATCTCCACTGCAAGGGCTCGTTTACATATTATTTTATAAATACAGATGCAGTGCCCAATTTCATATAATGATCTCACAGTTTTAAATTGACACTGATCAGTATGGGATAAGAAATCCAGGACTCTCAGCGCTTCATATGCAGCCAAAGGCAAAGGACTTGCTGGGACAGTAAAGGTCACAGGCCAAACCAATTAGTTTTTTGAAAACTGCATAATAAAACAAGCCAAGAAGGAATCACAGATTTTTCATGTATGTGGCTTAGCATCCACAACTGAACAAAAATCTGTATTTCACAAGAATTTTTCCCCTTCTTAGAAGACAGCACACCAGTTACCAGCTGTAACTCACTAATGTCACTTACTGTCTAAACAATGGCATCAGTTGTATGAGCCAGCAACACCAGCTGTGTAACAACCTTAACATGGGAATAAGGAATTCAGAGTCTACATCAGGGAAAGTCTCCATGCCCTGTCATCTTACGCATGTAAGAACTGAAGCGTCTTGAAGCAACGAGCTGGCAAAAAGGCAGGACCCTAAGCCAGTTACATTCTTTTTGATATAAAGAGATGAAAACCAAGTAGTTGTAAACATCCTAACAGGCTGTGAGAGACAAAGTAATCTCCTTTTTGGAAACAGGGATTTTGGATGAAAACTGCTACCCCAAACATCAGTTTTTTCACATAAAAAGGTCTCCAATGTTTTCCCATTTTCTATTCTTGCTAGAATGCAGAAAATCTCTAAAAGTTCCTTTTGAGTTTTAGGACTTGATGAATGTTTTAGTGCTAAGCCTCCTATAGGGGACTCTCACAAAAGCATTCCCTACAACAGGAGCAGGGAAAGACTCGGAGGCAACAGAATAAAGGGCTGGGAGCAGTGTATTTTTAATAATAAGAAGGTTAGATAGTTAGGGGGCAAGTGTGCAAAATCCAATGTGTTTTTTTAAACTGTAGGCTGCCAAATCTGATGAGTAAGACTTTGCATCCCATGTGTGAAAAAGCATGTGTTTGTAAAGCACTCTGCCCTTCCCCAGAGGTTCTGTCCCAGCGCTGGGGTGCCTGGGGTTTGAAGGCTGCACACATCAATGTCCCCAGTGCCATGTGTGCCCTCAGCAGAGGCTCCATGGCTGCCCTGGGGGCACCTTGGGGACAGAGCTCCCACACAGCCCCTGGGACACCAGGCCTGGCCTTCATTCTGGAATAAACCCCAGAGAACCTAACATCAATACAACCTGAATACAAAACTCAGCAATTACACTCAACTGCAAGGAGAAATAAAAGCCCCAAACAAACCAACTTGCAGCTCAAGCAGCAGCCAAAATTCAGGTGTGGGGTGTTCTCTGCCCACTGAAGGATCAAATGCTGCACAGGGGTGGAGGCTCAGCAGCAGTGCTGAGCATTCAGGGGAAGTGAAAAATTATGGAATCAAGAGTTCTGGCATGGATGTTCCCAAAGCGTGACACATGCAAACAAGAACTTGAAAGAAAATTTCTGAGAACAATGAGAGTGATGGTGGGATGCCTCCAGGTTTAGCCCCAGGCTGACTGAAGGCAAACGCGTGCTTCTCCCTCCAGACTGCAATGCAGCCTCAGAACTGCCATCATGATCCCTCTACTGCTGAAATTAAGTTTATTTGGACTTAAAAAGCTGGTGTGAATTCTGTCCTAGTTACAGAACAGAACCCTGGGGCAGATAAAAAGCACCAATTAGTGATACATAATTATTTAAGCACCACTTTTTCAACTTTCTAACTAAACACAGATTTTTTTGTTGTTGTTGTTTTTTTTCTGTTGTAGGCAGAGCACATTATGATGTACAATGAATTCTGCATAATGCACACAGCTTCCTCCTCAGCCAGAGCAAGTATTTCTTGCTGAGTAATACTAATTTGGGTTCTTAGATCCTGGTTACATTAATTATTATACTGACATCAATGATTCAGCGAACACTTCTGTTGTAAATAATCTCTAAAATTAAAGCACACTCTTAAAGCAGCGGTTTAGTAACAGAGTTTTCAGTTCTGTGGAAAGAGTGCTGTGTTAAAAAAAAGCATTCAAAAGCCTTTACCCAAACACTGCACATACAGTAAAGAGGCATAAACATTTTTGTCGTATTTGACATTTCAAGGATATTCCCAAGATTTGTAATAACAGTAAACCAGGTGGAACAAATCTCTGAAGAGTATAAAACAGAATATCCAATCTTTTCTAATTACTTTCCAAAATCTTTATGTCTGCTTCACATCTGCATCCTCCCTCCAAGCAAATTTCCCCCCAAGTAAACCCTGAAACAGTTGTTGCATTCTCTGAATGTGACATCTGGATCCCAAGGCAGGCAGATGGCAGCTCCTCACTGAGGACACACAGCTCCCCTTCGCCCTTGACCTGCTGCAATCCATGATGCCAGCACCAAGGAGAAGGGATCTGCTGCTCTTCCATCTCGTTCCGTTCTCACTTCTGTCCTTAGGCCTGAGGAAAACCAAATCCTACACTGCTTCTCTGCTCCACACACACCTCTACTGCTCAGAATGCTGGACAAATTCTAATGCACCACAGTGGTAATTCAGAAATAGAAAACCCAGGAAAATAAGACCAGATTTGCAGTACTCAAAACCCTTCATCCCTCACATTCACACAAGAAATAAGTATTTTTCAAGAGAAAATAATTAAGACTCATTAAAGGACATTTTCTTTTAGAGAAACAGGCCTACCCACAACTGGAAGGCTGCACAAGGAAGTGTAGAGAAGACTGAAGTCAACATGTATATACACCTATTTGTATACACATCTGATTCCAGCTAAGCTATCAATATGGCTTTAAAATATCTTCCATCATCTCTTCTGCATCAAGTTGGTCTCCAAATAATTTCTTTTAAACTTAATCTTTCACATACACAGCCCTAAATCAAAATATTTCTTCTCAGAATGTGTGAGATTTAATTTAGCTGCTTTAAAGAGATCTGACACTTTTAGAATGTATTTTCCACTTTCATGCGCTAAGGGCATCATTTTTTGCCACTGTTGCTATTAGAAAAGCTACTGCTTAGAACTTCAGCTTGTGTAACCTCCACCTCTGGTGTTAAACTGAGAAATAGAGCCAGAAGGTAATGGAAGTAGCACCATGCTGAACATGTGCAGTAAGTTCTGGTGAGACCATCAGCACAATCAGCACAGTGACACCATGGATAGAACTGTATTCATTCAAGTATTTACAACACACCTTACTTCTAAAATCTCAAAAAACCTCAAAAACCTCCATCCCCATTCTAGAGTACAAAAGTGCTGGGTACATCCTCTTAATAGAGGAAAAATCTTGTAAACCAAACAAAACTATGAATAGGAAAAATAATTTCTGTTTCCTCAAGCAGCAGCAAGGTGTTCACCTTTTGCAATGCAAAGGCAATTCATTTGCTGTTAGGCCAGGCTGAACTACTTTACCTGACAGACTCCAATACGTGCAGGGATCACTGAGACTCCCCTCAATCCTCTCCTGCTCTCACCAAAGTAGGAAATCAGCAGGTTTATGATGGAAGATAAGGGTTAGACTTTGAGAAACCATTTTTATGATGCAGCAACTTGGCCAAATTCAGATATAGTGGCTACTGAGTGCAAAAATCAACAAAACTTAAGGAAACACATCTGTGAGTGTAATTTCCAAGCATCTTGCACTGCAATAACTGCATTAAATGCAAAAGAATTACAATTAAAACCAGTAGATATATTGGGAATTTTGGCCATGAGTCACACCAAAATAATTTAAACGCTTTAGCAAAGAACACAGTGGTCTTTTATATCCCAGCAGGGAATCACAGCCTACATGGCTACTCCTGCACTAGGAGTGAGCGAATGAGGGAGTTCAACAGTTGTATTTTCAAAGGGAAAGGCTCTTAATATTTTACCTTGATGAATACCAAAGTCGGGAAAGATGAAGGAAGAAAGTCAAGAATAAAAGTAAACTAAAATGAAAGGCCAGTAACTAGTGGAATTCTGTACTGGAAGTCTGTCCAAGCAGAACACGCCAGACCCTGACATTGCCAAAGCCGGTGCAGGTTGTGACTCTTTAGCTGTACTCGAGAGTCAAGTGGTAGCAGCAAAAGAAGTTCTTGATATGCTGAGCTGCACCTTTGTGTATGTAACAGAACACAAACTGCAGATACTGAAACTCGTTTTCAAGCACTGTTAAAACTGAAAGCAAGATCCAAACAGAAAGCAGCACAACCAATTTTAGGAAGACGTTAAAAATCATCTTGAAAACCATAACATTGGAACAGGGCTGCCTCCTAGATAAGCTACTAAGTGTTGTTTAGCATACAAAAAAAGGTAATTAGAGAATAATTTATACAAATTCAGCAACGATTTGAAAAAAACTGCAATGAGAAGATAAAAAGGTGCACCAATAATGAGAAGTTGACGTAACATTTAACTCAAAGTATTTTTAACACTGTCACTGCAGAGTTACTGAAGAGCTCCTGTCACAGGTGCCCAATGAAAGGTGACAATGTAGGGAGAAGAGAAGGGAGCAATGACAGAAAGAGCACTGCCAGAGACTATGTAAGGGTGAGGAACAGATAAATGGCATCCCCTGAGCAGGTCACACAGAACCACCACTGACTGTTACACTGCAAAGCAGCACAAGCTGCTCAAAGAATGAAGAGTGCAGTTCAAGGACAGGATGATGTACCAATACAGCTTCCTGAACAGCAACAGCAGCAAAGTTGGTTTCTATGTTCATGGAGCTATGAGAAATTGGAGGGCAGCCAGCTTCCTGAGAAGGACCAATCTGCATTCCAGGATCTGAGAAAGAGTACTGAAAGAAACATAACTACAAATCAATCTCACTGATACTGCATGAAAGTAAAGTCATTACTCTGAAAAAGATGCAAAGATTAAAAAAAACAACTCAGAATATCAACATGGATTGATATGACATACACTTGGACAAGGCACAAGGGACAAACATCAAGAGCTTGATCAGCCATGTTCAAATACTTCAGTAATCATCTCTTGTTTGTTGACTTCACTAAAGCCTTTGACTCCTGATTGGCTATGGCTGACAGTGCTTGAAAGGGGTTTTCTATCACCCATGGACAAGCTATGGTGTAGAACTTAACCCAAGTTGTTATGCCAGAAGTGAGAATAACCTAAGAGTGGCTCTCCAACAAGAAGGGTGTACTGGAAGAGGGGAGATGGTACATCCTGTCCCCCGTGCTGGTGGGGACAGCACAGGGAAGAGCATCGGCACATCTGAGAGGAGGCCTGTGACCTCACACACCCAGAGTGTGCAACAGCCACACCCAGGCACCCTGAGGAGCCACGGAACACATCAACATGGAACATGCACTGCGTGCGCAGATCCCTGAGGAGTTCGGGGGGGCACAAGGAGTTGGGAGGGGACACAGCAGGACAGCTGACCCCAAGGGACCCACAGGCTATCCCAGACCAGTCCATATTTCCTTCTTTACAAGTGGCACTTCCAAGGCTGTTTCTAATTCACTACATCCATCTGTATCAGAATTGCATGAAGCATGTAGAACAAGCACAGACCAACTGTACTATGGACAGAATTCCTGTTAACATTTATGGACAACCTTCCGTTAGAGCTCTAATTTGACTGAGTTTTAGCACTTCTTTGCATGGCTTTCCATTTACTTACACTGGACAAATAAGTTCTAATCTCATTTCCATCAGCATCTGGCACAGCTCCAATGAAGCCAAATTAAACACCCTGTTTTATTTGCCTGTGTAACAATGTAGATATAAGGGGACATCACATACAGCAAGAGTCCCAAGTGAAGCTATAAAGTAATTAATAACATCCGGTCACAATCACAGGTCTCAAGGTGAGAAGAAAAAACAGTAAGTTAATTGCTTCTTTATGATCTACTAATACAGTCCCTTACTTTGTTAGGTCTGCATCCAGAAATGTATTTAAGCAATTACCTAGATTCAAGTTGCTTAATAGCCTCATTAAATTCTGTGGGCCTCCTCTCTTACAGCCACTGAAACCTACTCTTGATTTGGGACTGGGGACAAGCAGAGGTGAAGAAATCAGCAGAGAGAAGGTTATGGAACTGCAGCACTTGAATGCTTTTATGACGTGTTGAATGCAAGACATTCAGCAATGTAAGCAAATCACAGACACAGAGTGAAGCTCTGGTGGATCCCAACTACATTCTAGGAAGCACAGCTGGATCAAAGTTGTAACATGAAATAGCTAAGACAGGGAGTATTCAGCAAAGACATCTTTGCACTACAAAAAAAACTGTGTACTATCAACATGCATAACTTCCTTTCTCCCTCAACCATGAATTGATGCAATCTGCCAACCATGGCAGATCAAAGTCTCATTCCTTAAGTATCCTGCAGCAACAACCTGAAAAGCTGATCTGGTAAGAAAGCAGACAATAATAACAACATCTCCAACCCCTAAAATTAAAATGAGCAAATGTGACAACTGTGAGACAAAAGAGCAAACATTAAGAGAATGAAAAACTTTTATAAATAAAAACCAACAAAACTGAATCAAGAGAGAAGGAAGACTTAATTACATTTTTAGAATGCATAAGGGGATAAACATGCGACAGCAACACACTGTGGGAATTGTTTGTATTTTTTACCTATCTCCTAAAATAAATTCACCTTCCTCTCTCTTACTGGAACACCCCTACTTCTGAGAATGCAGAAATTTTACATATTATTTTGCAGGAAATGCTCAATCTGGTCCTGCATTTCAGTGCAGCAGCCTCTGAGCCTGGTCAGCTGGGTGGCCAGTCTGCCCTGGAAAGGAAGAGGCTGAGCCTCTCCCAAAATGGCTTTGTCCTACAGAGACGGGAATGGAAAGCCCCACCAAACACACTGGAATTCTATGACTTCTTGAAACTCAAATGGCACAAGGTTTAAGGATACAATAAACTGAAGAAGTTTTTTTACTTCCATTGAGTGAGAGTTCAAGAAATGATCTGAGGATAGGAGAAAAAAAACAGGCAAAGGGGATGCCTTGTTAAGATGTCCTTCAGCATCCCCTACCTACCATGTTTGGTGACAGTAAACTGGAGGGGATGGAAAGCATCTCTGCTTTCTCCTTCATAGGATTAATTTTAAAACAGAAACAGGCACACAACAAATTTTTGTTTGTTCTGGATATTAAGAAACCTTGTTCCTATAGGCTTATTTGGACAAACTGGGAAATCTACTATTTTCAATCAGAACAGGTTTAGGTAAGTATTAACTGCATTCTGTAACGTTTATGTACAAGATGCTCACCACTGAATGTAAAACTTCGTAGTTACCCTGGGAACCAAAAGCTCCTAGTCCTGCCCCAGAAGTGCTGTGACTCTGTGACCTGTTTAACCTACATGTCCTCTGGCTCAGAACTTCAGCCAGGGCTCCTGTCACACCTCAGCTCTGCTGGGGGAAGGATTTAATTAACCTTTAAGGGAAGCACTCCATTAGCCTGGAGACTGAACCAGTGATGTTCCTGAACAACCCCAATGTGAGAGCAGGCCATGCTCTGTTTAGTCACCAAGGCCCTGACCTGAATGCTCACCCTCTAAACCAAATTGGTGGTCCGTGCCTAAGCCTTCCAACTCCGAAAGCAAAATGTTCCTAAGACACAAACCAAACTCAGATCTGGTGGATATCAGAGCACCTATGAGTGACTTGCTGGTCTCATAAATGGATTCTTTTACTCTCTTAAAAAAGGGGCCGAGGGGACAGAAATAAAGCAACAAAAGCAATGCCTAAGAAAAGCTACAGATTCTCAAGCATATTCTTGTGAAGAATGTTCAGGTCATGGATGCAGCCTGACCTTTGCAGAAAAGGCTTAATATAGTCCTGAAATTCAGGGCCATTTTTTTGGTACAAAGCTACAGATTTCTAATTTCCACTTAACTGTGTAAAAATACCGTGAGTTCTGTCAAGATATTCCAAGTTCCTACAGTTCAACAGAAACTCAGTGTGTATTTTAACAGGTCAGTTGAGTGGGTAAGGCTGCGAGATGCCAACAAATCACAGAAAATAAGCAAGACCACAACATGTCTGTTTAAAAAAAACATCACAGTGACTTCCCTCCTTTTTGGACTGGTATTTCAAGCCCTGGGGCCCCTAAGTGAATTGCTTTTGTAATAAATCTTACATAAGCTGGGCTACAGAAGTGACTCAAACTCCTCTGACAGTACAAGCTGCAAAATGAGAATTAGAACTTTACCATCAGAAAAGCAGTACTCTCTCAGGTGAAGGTTGTGGGAGCCAATATCCTGCCTCCAAGAGTGGCAAATAAGCACTTCTAAGGTAAAACTCTTCTAACTGTCAACTATTTTTGGCCTAGGGACATCGTGACTTGGATGGTACTTCTCTAAGTTTAGCATCCCTTCGCAGCCATCTCTTCCATTAACTCATTTCTTGAATTTATCCACACTGCAGCATCCCCAACTTCTTCGATGGGGGTTCTACCACTCACTGATTTGCTGCATGAGACCCTGGCCACCTCTGTGCTGAAACTGGCTCTCACCACCTTGACTGGATGCACCTCCTCCTCCTGTGATAAGAGCACAAACACCTGGCCCCAGTTTCCTCCCTTCTCTTGGTTTTGTGCATCAGCACCAAATCCCCACTGAGCTCTCTTCGTTTATGGCCCTTGTCCACCCAACCCAGGAACCCAAAGACAGGAATCTGCAATTCAGCTCTGGGACTTCAAGGGAAGGAGGCCCTACTGTGTCATCACCCCCTGCCCACGTGCCACAAACCCCAGCACAGGAACTGCTTTCACAGCCCTTGGCAGTGACCCTTCCTTCATCAGAAGCCCTGATTATTCAATGCATTTATAATTAACTTCTGAACCATTACTCTGTTGATTTTGGTTTTCAGATTGCTTTCTGACAGATGAAATATGAACAAACCTGGGCTGCTTATCACAGAAGTCAACCATTCTTCTAATTATACGACCATTCTTCTAATTATACGACAGCTGTTAATCATTTATTTGATCAAGCTGCATATCTGCATTCCTTCGTGTATTTTGGAGCTTTGATTTAAAGAGGCATTTAGACCAAACAAAATACGCAAGTCCTTCAGTGTTTTATCATTTACTGGGGAAACTCTGAACCCCCTCCATGCAAAATAACAAAATGCACTGAATTTTTGGTGCAGTTTTCTAACACAAATGAGACAAGAGCACACTAGCCAGTTCCTCAAGTAGTGATGAGAAAACTGCTTTTTAGGCTGTTTGAGGCAAAGCCCTCATCTCTGTCAGCCACTGTCTGTAAGAACATCACAGAGACTGAGCTGATGATGTGGGAAAAAGGGTTCCCATAAGGGCAACTTCCTTCAATTCCTAGTGTCAGAGTTATGCCTATGCACTAAGTGGGCTTTTACCAATAGATATCGGTCAATGATACTGTTCCTAGCCAAGTTTAAAATATCTGGATTGATTACAGTAAATTCTCCAATTCTGAAGGGTAACATCCCATAATTGAAAACAGAGGTTTAAAAAAAAAAAAAAAAAAAAAATCTATAAAGATTGGCATTGTACTTCCATTTGAAATGCTCTCCTATGTATTCCCCAATAAATAACTGATGAATTCAGAACAAGCTGATGCAAAAATAAGTTTTACATGCCCACTAGTGGCCTTGCAAATACATGAGCTATTTCTTTTTATTAATGTATACCATTCAAATGGTTACAAATCACGTAACTGCTTGCTCAGAAAACAAGCTCTGCCCACCTACAGCACATGCAAGCCAAATACATTTAATTACACAAGAGTGTAATTTTAAGAATTAGTGTTAATGGGGATCAAGAAAAATAAATCTCACAGCAGGCTGTGTACCCACAGAAATAACCTAGCCCATGCAGTGTCTCTGTCTCTTCCTTAAGTCCATACCATGATGAACAGCCAGCCTTACACTTTTCAAGAGGGGTTTGAAAAGTATTCACTGTCTTCCATGTGTAATTCCAGTGGCTGGTTGTTAAGGAATAAAATACCATGCTAACATGACCACAGCAGATACAATTATTATTACCTATAATCAAGAGAGAAGCACTGGTCACTAAAAATGAACACTTCATGAACAATTCACTCCAATATTGCCTGCTTTTGTCACGTGTCTCTGTTCATCACTGCAGCTACTACAACTCAACGTTCTCGTGACTTTTTTGGCAGGAACCATAGTGACAGGCCAGTATCTAAAAATTTCCCTAATTTCAGGACCCACAAGGAAGTCCCAGATTCCAACAAGCCAAAAAGAACTGAAAGAACACTGAAAACATTTGCTCACTCAAATAATCATTTCCTTGTCTCCAGTACTATGAGTGAAAATGAAAATTGCCATGTAGCTAAAGCTATGAAATAAACCAAATATACCATGAATACTTTCAAGCTTCCAGAGTTTAGCTTTAGACCACCAGATTTTACAAACACATAAGAAAATGGATAAGAACAGGAAAGACTAGGAATAAAACTGAAATGACAATGGTAGGTACAGTAAAGGCTGTTTTAATACAACAGGTATTTTCTCTGTTAGATGTAATTTAGAAGGCACTAAAAGAATCCTTCTGATTCTGGTCTGCAATTTTGCATTAATTATGGGGGGGGAGGAGGATTTAATTAGTAATTTGGTAGAAGTGTGACAGGTGGTACTTATTCACCAGCTGAATACTTTTGTCTGTTAGGGAGAAAGAAAGTAAAAGAAGCTTTCTTCAAGAGACTGACTCCCTTTCCCTGGCCAACACTCCAGCTAAATACTTTCTACAGGCAGCCCTGCCAAGTACCAAAGAAGAAACTGGGAAACAGCACACTGGAACAACTGCTATCCTGCTATTATTTAATATTGATATGTTTGACCCTAAACTATTGAAGTAGCTGAAGGCAACTCATGTTACACTGAAGAATAAAATGTATCTGAAAATCTCACACGTTCTAGCAAAGATCAATATTTTAGAAATTCTTGCCTTAAACAGACCTTTCTCAACAGTGTTCTAGAAAGCTGGATGGATACAATGTCTATGAAGGCACACTGCTAATGAAACAAATGTTTCTTTTGAAAAAAACCCATAAACCAATAGTCCTTTACTCTACAATGGAAGACACCCACATTCATTAACAACTTATTTTATAAGTTATAAAATGACGATGGTCCTGTTGTCTCTGAAGTTTACACAAACCAGTAAATCCTTTAATATATCTCTTACAGATGATGAGAAAGAGGTTGAGGGTTTCCCCAAAATAAAATTACTCAACACTTTGTGTTGCAATAAGTCTTGATTTAATCCCCTAATAGCAACTAAGGTGATGAAAACACGTTGTATAGAACAGTAACTTACTGACTGTAAGCTGTTAAGACTTTTAAACTCATCCCCCCCTCCCCCCTTCCCATCCTAGTTATTCCTGGGCCAAGTGATTTTCTTGACTCTAATCTTCAATTCTCAGCTGTCATCTTCAAGTTTTATTTCTATTGAGAAAAATATGGAAGCATTTCCACGCTGACAGATTTTTTTCTAATGAATCTTCCTGAAGTAGCCTCTCACCTCACCAACCTGACTTGGTTTCATGGAGGAAAATACTACCTTTCCTGATGACTTCTTTCCTTCTTTCTCAGTGCCAGTACTATTAATTATGAGCCTTGAAATTTTAGCAGATGTCATATGCCAGAAGGCCACGTAAATGATGATAAATCTGTGTCTCCAAAAGCATTTGCTTTACCCTACCTGGCTGATATACCTGAATACTGACAGTAATAAGGAGCTATTGTGGAACATGAATTTATTTTTAATGTGCAAGAGGCACTTTTATCGAGGTAACCTATATGAAAATTACTTTGACCTGAATTGTGCCCATAATTAAGATCATTTCAGTTAGCATTTGAGCACTACATTAACTGGCACTTTTAGAAACATAAAAATTCGAAACTACGTGTACTTAGAACACCAAAAAGACAAATACAGAAAATTCAAAGTTCAAAAACACATGGGGGTGGGTATACAAATACAGACCAGCAGCTTTTACAGCAAAAAAAGCTACTTCCAAGTCAAGACACGCTCCTGACTGCAGTACTACTCCAATACAACTCTGACTACTTCAACACACACATTTTGCAAACTCTAATCACTAATCCAGAAATCTACTTTCATAGTTTTATACCCATTCTTTGCTATTCAGGTTTCAAATCAGCCCCCACCTTTCTCCGAGAGGACGTGGCTTTCAGGGAGTGAGCTCAGGGCAGTTTAAGGGGACATTTTCTGCAGACAGAGCTGCACAGAGCTGCACAGAGCTGACGGTGCTGCACTAACATTAGCAGCACTTGGAGGGCAAAGTCTTTCAGGAGGCAAACAGGATGAACAGCCCCAGCTAGAGAAGACAGAACAACGCCAAATGTACATAACCCTGGCCATACACATTTTGTTCACAACCCAAGTGTCTTGAGCAGTCACACCACATCCCCAACTCCCTGCTCCAGGGTGTATGTGCTCAGTGAAGGAAATGAGGCATTTCTACATCCTGACTCGCCATTGTCTTACCCTAGGAAATGGCAGAGCTCTTTGTCACCCTCTGCCAAGTACCAATGGTTACTAAAGCCAAGAGTTTGTGCTAGTCCCATCAGATGTGCAATGAGGCATGGCACGTACCTGCCACAACAGCATCAGCAAAACTCCTCGCTGTAAACAGTCACAGGAACAAAACTGCTTCTACTACTATGACTGCTCTGGGCTCATTTTGATCCTGGGTAATCCTACATCTCTAAGAAAGCCCTAGAACTTTCCAACGTGTCTTCCCCAAAATTCAAGAAAATGTTGTGCTACTTCATGTCCCTGTGCCCATCTGTTTGCATAATTTTATTTCTGGTTATCTTACCTTGTTTTCCTGAGGCTTGCAGCTGCTCTTCCAGGTCCCAGTCCAGAACACCTGTATTTACAACAGTGGCTGCTCCTTCCTCTCCCTTACTGTGACTGCTACAGGCAGCCCAAGCAGCACTTCGAAGCAGTGTTCTCACAGCTCTCCTCCTGCTCTAAACCTGCCTTTGAAAAGCAGCACCTAGAACAAAGCTTTGCCTTGCCCCCTCCCTACTCTCTGTGCCCCTTGGGCTTTGTTCCTCCTCTGTTCTGAGCCCAGTTCCTGTGAAACACTGCCAGCTGTGCCTGGGTGGGCTGGGCATGTTCCTCAGGTGGATCTCGTTTGCTACTCAGGCACAGGTGAGAGGGATGATGAGGGGCTTTGGGGGAGGGAGGCTGTCTGTCCTTCCTCAGGTGTTTCACATTAGCTGCTTGGATCTCAGGAGCTGCAGGTTTTGCAGTATGCAAATACCTGATACCTCAAACGACACTGTGTAGCCATTTGCCTTCAAAAAGTCAGTTTAAATCATGTTGGCATGTTTTTGTCTTGTTTCAATATTCATTTCTAACCTTCAGAAATTTGATATGAAACAACTGAGAAGTCCTTCTTTGTGTCTGCAGATGTAGTGGAGGAACTCCTGTTTACTGTAAGTGGGCAAGCACCAGGTCCAGGAAGGGCAACTTCTCTTACAGCACAGCCAGATTCTGAGGTACAGTGGAGCAGCTCCAGTAAAGCCAGCCCATTGTTACAGGCAGAGGACATGACTCACTGGGTTCTCTGAAGAAGCCTTTGATTGTCTGTTCAGAGTTGTTTATTGATGGCTCTTTGAGGGAGACGCTCTTACACATGATGAGTTCTCGTACTGTTACAGAATACTGAAAAATTTCAATCCAGTAACTTTTCCTAGAAAAAGAGAAAGAAAAGTACATCAGCTAGGATCTAAAGAACTCTACATGTTGTGCTGTTACTCTGAGCTGTCTGTGGTTTTTTACAGGCTATACTCTCATATGGCACAGTCCTCACTGAGGAGAGCACTGCTAAATTCTGGGTGTAGCCATTTGCAAAGCACCACAACGTGGTTTAATCCAGCTACAGCACATAAGTATAACCATCTCAATTTCATAGCTATTTATATGATGGGCATCAGGTAAAACAGCCTGGCTTTCCATTGTTGTTCCTAATAAATCAGTAACAACCCCACACCATGAATAAGAAGTTGTACTGCAGTGACCAAGCTCTGCAGTTCTCAGTCCCCAGGCACGCTTTACCACAATGGTTTCCACACCAGTTTATAACCATTCTCTCCTTGGCTCCTGAAATGCCCCTGGATATCCTTTGGTGAGGAAGTAATCTGGTGAGGAGGCTGGGGGTGGGCTGAAAGGACTGCTTGAGAAAGCTGTCTTCATCACCAAAAACTAAAGCTTCTTATTAATACCTGTCCTGCACATGCATTTCTAACCTTTGAAATCTCCTCTGCTTGTATTGCTGGTATTTCTCTCAAATTGCCACACTCAGCACTTTTTCTGCCAAACTTACACAGGTCAGGCTTTTACACCGTTAACAACTTTAAGTATTATCTAGACAAATTTCTAATATAATAGATGCTTATGATCTCTCTGGTTCCAGTTCCCCTAGTTCTGCACACTTGTACAGAGCATTTTAGATGTGAAATATTTCTGTGATATGTCTTGATATAACACCACCACCAATACCAAACTGTACAGGAATGTTAAATCAGCTCTCCTCCATCTAACCTCGCCTCAGAAACAGGATTTCTTGGGGCTGGGTCAGTGGTAAGGCATTAATTACCATTATAACCACGCTGGAGCAGGTCTGCAGGCAGTACTGGTGACCCTGTGGGGGACCCACACCGGAGCAGGGGAAGAATGTGAGGAATCCTCCCCTGAGGAGGAAGGAACAGCAGAAACATTCAAAGAAGTGACCATGACTCCATTCCCATCCCCTTTTGCCACTGTGGGGAAGCAGGTAGAGAATTCAGAAGTGAAGCTGAGCCTGGGAAGAAGGGTGGGGTGAACAAAAGGTGTTTTAAGACTTCATTTTCCTTCTCATTCCTGCTCTGATTTCAACTACTTGCCCCAAGCTGAGTCTGTTTTGCACAGCATGGTAGCTGCTGAGTAATTCCAGGAGCCTTTGATTGCATTTTCTTCTCCTGTCCAGCTGAGGAGGGCAGTGACAGAGGAGTTCTGGGGGCACCCGGTGTCCAGTCTGGGTCAACCCCCCACAACTGGATACACTGAGTTACTGCATTCTAGATGAAGGAAAAGTAAATGTATTGCTGCAATAAGTTCAGTAATATAGAAAGCTTGCCAGAAGTCAAAACCTTAATTATGTAATCTTACCCTTCAATTCTAAGACTGATTCAAGAAAAAAAGGAAAATCTATTTAAGGCCACCAGCTAGATGATGAAACACATCCTTCCACAGAAGCCATTAAAGAGAAATTAACATCAGAAAAATTAAAACGTTACTGTTTTATATGGCCAGAAAACAGCTTTCAGTTGGTTTAAAATCAAAGACTATTAAGCTTACTGATAACATACTGCAAACAAGGAGCAAGAAATACATCCTACTTATCAAATTAATTACCAATATAGCCTTCAATATGGAGCCTTGACAGTGATTTACCACATCCTCCTAATCAAAATGTAGTTCTGTACTGGTAATTAACACTGGAGGCAAAGTCCATTTTTGCACATGTCTTATCTGTTAATTTTGTAGCCATAGTTTTCTCCCAGAGTGTTTTTTGGTGTCAGTCTGACAGAAGTAAAAAAGCAGTGTCAGGTATTTGAATAACCGATGCTCTGGATAGTTTGAGTAGAACTTCTCTATGCATGCTGTGACAGTCCCCAGCAGGGCCAGGGCTGCAGCTGTGGGATTCCTCAGAGAACAAAGCTGGCAAGTCCTGCAGGGCTCTGGAGGTCTGTGTGAACAGAAAGGCAGTGTGGCAGCTCCACCTTTCCCAAGGGAACACCACAAACACTCATATCCCACTGCACTTTCATGCTGGGTTTTAGTTCCTGCCCACATAAAACTCCATTAAAGAGCATACTCTAAAAGTAAAGTAACTGACTTAAAAAAAAAAAAAAAATCAAACAAACCACAACCCTTTAAAACTGCAGAATCTTAGAATACCTCTAGCTTTGTGTTCCAACCACTCTGTATTCTTCCCAGCCTGGGGAAGGCACATGCAGGAGCCACAGTGCCATCCAAGAGCTACTGACTGTATGTGCAACATGCCACACACAGTGATTCCTCACAGGACAAACAAACAACAAACTGCATGGAACCAAGTTGCAATTGCTATTTCTGGGTTGAAAAGCATGTTCAGCATATGGCTACTAAAATTTTTCCAGCATAGTCTCAATTTAAAGGATGAGAACAGCAATTATCACCAGGAAACAAGTTAAATAGCAGTACAATATGTGACAATTCTTAGTAAGAAATGTAGCTGAGATGCTCTCAAATTTCAAAGTTTGCTGATTAAGTATATACTTTTTGTAAAAGCAGTGAATTCAAGCAAAAATGCATACTTAGCATTAGCACAACACCGTATCTGTAATCCCAAATCCCACAAGCTGTTCCAATATTCAACCAGCAAACTGGAAGCCAGATAGCAAGTGTGTGATAAACAGGAAAGTATAGGCACCTATATAAATAACACAAACCAGCAGAACAAAACCAAGCTGTCCTAGCACAAAAGAGAAAGGCTGGATGAGGAGTTCTCACAGCACACAACATAAGGCAGCCTGACACGCAGACAACGAGCCTATTTATCACACTGCCTCCTAAGTCTACTTACATTTAAGCATCACTCCTTTGAATCTTTTTCTTCCCATATATGGATGCACCTACAGCAAAATTAGAACTACTAACGTTTAGTTTTTAAGAGCTATTTTTAACTGTTTATTTATTTCCCTTTGAATTTTGATTTGAAGAGGTAAATTACAGACTTCTCCAAGTGAAAACTAATCCAAAAAAACTCTTTACAAAATCCTTAAAAAGAAATCCCTAATGATTGCTCTGATCAGCCAGCTAACTCCTACTGCTGTGCTTTTAACCAGTCAGAAAAGGAACAGAATACATTTGGAGAGTTAGGTTTTGCAGTTCTTTTTTTACACCTCCAAGGTTCTGCATATAAAAAATTTATTTCTAGATGCTGATGTAAGGTAGAAGAAATATTAAACTCCACAGAGTGAAACTATGGAATAAATAGTTTTTTTGTGTAAAAAAAATGAGAGACATTTAGAAGGAGAAAGAAGAAAGGGGAAGAAGTGCCAGCTAAACACTTCATGAAAATATATCAGTGTTTTCACACTGGTATCAGCTGTGAGATAGTGACTGACAGAGATGCTGGAGCACTGGATCAGTCCTGATGGATTGCTGAACTTGCATCAGGTCTCTGTGTTCGCTCCTCCAGAATTCCAGATGATTTCCAGCAGCCCACTTGTAACTTCAGCACAGCTCAAGCTACAGTTCCTAAATTCCATATATGCATGAAACACCAAGAAGAAGTTTCCTGAAAGTGTTCTTTATCACAAGCTTTACTCCATAATGTGACCGTAGCATGCTGTGCACAGCCAGAGCTGATGTGGTAACATGAAACAGCAGAAGAGTACCAAGTTCATTAAAAAATTAGAACTTAGCTGAAAAGTTAGAAGCATCTTATCTGCTGGTGGGGGTAAAACTCTGACAGTGCCACAAATAACAGTTACAGATCTGGCCTCAAAACTCTAGTGTCTACCACCTGAAAGTCTTGCTCTGTACTGACGGACATGCATAAAATGTCATCCCTATGTTATGCATATATAGTTGCATATACTCATTATTTTCTTTATCACTGCCTCTTTGCCACCATACTTCAAAAGCCAATTGTTTTCTCAACTCTAAATGATAATAAATGTTATAATTTACTGCTACAGTGAACACGCAGGGAGCATTAAAGTAATTTTCAATTTTAGAAGCAAAATGTTTTACTTTAAGTAGCAGCTTCCTGAACAAAACAAAAAAATTACTTTTGTTGGGGCTGTTTTCTTCAACAGTTCACCTCGAGCCTGATTTTTATATTTTTACATAACTGTAGGTCATTTCCTTAAAATTATTAACCCTATTTCATATAATGGTGTATAAAAACTCCCTGTATTTCTCATGACACCTCATTAAAGTCTCATTTCTTACTGAACTTCTGTATGTAACGTACCAAACAGTTTTCTCTTTTGGCCAGAAGTCAAAGAATATTTCAGTGGAACAGATCAGACGGTTACTAAGCTAAGTCCTTCCTAATGAACTTAGTGGGTCAGCTTAACACAGCTCAAGCACATAATAGTAATAATAAAATTCTTATTTCATTGAAAACGATACAACTCTAAGTATATATTAAAGGATTTTTTAAAAATGAGAGGTTTGGTAAGCCAAATTCCCATTCCCATTTTTAATAGGGTTCAACATTCTTAAATGTGAAGATGTGTTGAGAAGCATCTCCTGTAAATTACAATGTTTTTACTAGTTCTGGGAAAATAGTTTATATATATTTTAGTATGTTGTTGTTTAAAATGTTCTTTTTTTTCTAAAGTGGTAACAAGAATTATATGGAAAACAGAGGTATTGTGCTATGCACTTAACAAACACAGAATAAAAGAATGGCCCTGATCTGAAGATTATAACAAAGCTTGTAGTGATAAAATCAGTGTTACACAGGGGAGACTGAGGTCTAGGTTCTAGTCTACGGCCTTAGCAGCAAATTTTGTTAATAGTCCCAATTCTTACTGGAACTCTTAGAAACTGAAAGGAGTCATTTCATAAATGTGGTGAAATTCATATCTAGTGAAAACTACTGAATAGACTTATTAATCAACATTAATTTGCCTAACACATTCCAAAATTATCTTGACAAACAGATTCTGTACAATCACTTGTGATATTAAATGATATTCTGTTCCTCACTGAATAGTTTAGATAACAAGAGCAGTGGGAATTTGATATACAAGTTTTGTAGTTCACAGTCAGATCCTGCTCAGGCTACTTGTGAGAATTCACATGAGAAAAAATGATTCCCCAGATACACATGAACAGTAAATACAGAATTATTGCAACGCACTCCACATTAATTAGTTTAAAAATCCAAATGAATATTCACAGAAACAAACAGAGTGATTTCTCACTGCTTTGTTCCCAAAGACTCTGTAGACAGCTAAGTCTGACTGATATCTCTGGGTACTGGCAGGAGAAAGTCAGTGCTTTTCTGCACGGGCCGAGGGGGGCTTGGCAGGCTGTGCCACGTTTCCATCTTACACCATGCCTGCAGATGGCATCTGGAGGGAGTTCTCATTTGTGTTTGGTGGCAAAATTACCTGAAGAACTTGAGGAGGCCTGGAAATGACACTGGGAGGTGAATTCTGCTGTCAGGCACAGATACAGTGTAATTGTAGTGTATTATGCCAAGGTCCCAGGACCTTCCTTTACCTACATCATCCTGAGTCCATTGCAAAGGCAAAGCCAATGCTCTGCTCTTCAGCACTTGTGCAGATAAACAAGGTCCTGTTTCACCTCATACCCAAGGTGTCTGTGAGCTGGCAGCACAAAAATAAAGTTGGGCTACAGGCAACACGAACAGAGCTTGGGAACTGACTGAGACTGGTTCTTACCTGCTGAGAACGGATGCACATATATTGCTGATACCTGGTGCACATATAGGTGTCTATATCCTACACCCTGAGAAGCAAAAATTGCCTACCTTCTTCAGAATACTGCCATTCCAAGTAAGAAGTTCTGGATCAAAAAGTTCAAAACATTTTCTAGCCTTCCTTCTTTTAACTGGGGAGAAGTTTCTGAAAAACTCATTTGCATCAAAGTGTATAGGAGATCCATTTTATAGCACCTGGATAAAATAATGATAGGATTTCAAGATCCTATGATGGTTTCTTAGAAGGAGGATGAGGAAGGAGGAATAGATTGAATATTCTCAAGAACTAGAAAGTATAGCCGTAGACTAGGATATTAAAAGCCCGTCTTACAGAATTTATAGACTGCCATTAGGATTTAAATCTGTCAGTCTCTCCTTGAAAAGACGTTTGACTGAAATTATGGGTGGTGGATCTGTGTGTAGGATTAACAGCTTTCAGCTCTCTGGCAGCTCTGTCTCACTGCTGAGGTATTTGATGCTGAGGACTGGTGACAGCAGACCATTATTTACTCAGACACAATTTCTGGAGCATTATGCTAAGAAGGTGCTAGGGCAGATAAACAGAATATTTTACAAGAAGGCAAAGCTGCAGGGAGGCTTCTCCCCTGGAAATCTCTTGGAATATTGCTAATGGTCTCAACACAGGTAGAGAATGCTCTGCAGAGCACAGGGCTTCAAGCACTTGGAAAGAAAATGGGGGCTCCCCTCAAGGGGGGCACTGCTCCACCTGAAATGAGGACAGAAATTTGAAGGCAAAAGCATCCTCTGGAAGCAGGAGCTGTGGATCTTGCTGCGATTTCAGAGCCATACCTACTTTGAAGAGTAGCCCTGAATGAGTATGTTAAGTTGGCTGATGCTGGAGATCTTTCTTATTCCTGCTGGAATTAGGTTTGAATTGGTCTTTAGTAGTTAAAAACATTGGTGGCCAGCATGAACGTTAGTGATGAAGTGGAAAGTAGTAGGAGACAGTAAGGGATTTCAACAGCAGGTGAAAATAGAAGCTCCATGCTGCTCACACCGCTTGGCTTCTTTCTGTAACAAAAGCTGACACTACTAAAGAAGTCAGGATAGATGAAGAAAAACTCTGTATACTCTCAGAGGCAATAATTCCTATGAAAACTTTAACAGAAGAAGCTTCGAGATGCCATGTTTAATCAGAACATGCAAGCAGGCACAGGCTAGTAATACACAGCCATTAGAAATGAAAATTTTTCCGAGGACGTCCTCTGAGGTTGCTAGTCTTTCTGATAATTATAGGAAGAATGTTCTGACAACACCCTCCTGCAGTCAAGGCAGCACTTGCTGTCAGTGCTAAACACCGCAGTCTGAAGGAGTGCCCATTTGACAAAGAGCAGCTGGGGATTTATGAGGAGAAAGAAGATGCAGGATAAGATGTGAATGGCTTACGATCACCAGTAAACATAGATTTGTCTTCTGCACTGATCAGGAACCTGCACGTTGAGAATGTATTGTAAATTGCTGTTTTCAACAAGCAGATCCAAGGAGACTCACCATGGTCTTGGTGACTAAAATTCCCCTGCTGCACATTTCCCTGGAATAAGTAACTCAGACTAACTCCTGGGCCTTCTTTCCTGGTGCACTGGTTTCAGCTGGAATAGAGTGAATTTTCTTCTGAGCAGCTTGTCTAGTGCTGTGTTCTGCATTTGTGCTGGAAGCAGTGTTGGTACCACAGGGATGTTTTGGTCATTGCTGAGCAGAGCTCACACAGAGCCAAGGCCTCTTCTGGCCCTCACCCGACCCTACCAGCGAGGGGCTGGGAGGGGACACAGCCAGGAGAGCTGAGCCCAAGTGACCCAAGGGACATCCCAGACCATGTGGGGCCATGCTCAGCACACAGAGCTGGGGGAGGAGAAGGACATTCCAGGGACATTCAGGGTGCTGGAGTTTGTCTTCCCAAGTCACCGTCACACGTGATGGGCCCTGCTCTCCTGGGGATGGATGAACACCTGCCCAGCCATGTGAAGTGGGGAATCAATTCCTTGTTCTGCTTTCCTTGTGTGCACAGCTTTTGCTTTATCTGCTAAAATGACTATTAACCCACAAGTTTTCTCCCTTCTTCCCTTCCAATTCTGCCCCCCGTCCCACTGGGGGAAGTGAGTTAGAGGCTGTGTGGGGCTCAGCTGCCTGCTGGGTTTTGCCCATAACACTTGGAAAGCTTCCATGTTTGAGCTGTAAACCTCCTGGCCAAGGAAGCTTCACACTGGCTTTTGTCCACAATGCATTTGTGTATCTTACATGACTGAATGGAAATCTGCATTCTTGTGCTGCTATCAGTATTTAAATATTTAGATCTAAAAGCTGCAAATGGCTCAGGAGCTCAGAAGCACACTCCTTGTCACATACAGGGTACATAGGCAGAGCTCTTGCTAGGGCTGTCATTTTTTCCCCTCATATTTCAGATGTTACTGGCAGCTCTGTATTGACTTGAAGGCATTTCCAGGGCCCGCGACTGAATCTACCACAGCTAATAACAAAGAGATGATACGGCTAATTTCAAGGAAATACATTATGATGTAAACGAGCAGAAAAAAACCAGGAAAAAACACCCAACAGTTTCCAAGATCTGAGCAGACAGTTCAAAGGGAAGACAGATACTTCACTTTTCACACAGGCAATCCCACAAATGACAATCCCTCTCTCTCCTTCTTTGCACTGACCCTCATCCCCGCTGTCCCAATGTCTCTGAAAATGACCTAGTTTTCAGTAATAACCAGTATGTCACGGTGACTCTGGAGATCCCCTATGTATCACTGATAGCCTTTCGGAGTGGCACTCTGGAACACCAAACTTGTGCAAACACGCTTCCAGCAGACTTCAGATTTTCATATACAATAGGTCACAATTCACAGTTTCAAAGCGAACTAGGTCTTATATGAAGATTCCCAAGTATCTAAATATCTCGCTATACACATAAAATACAGAACAAAGGTAGGTTCAAATAAAAGCAGCCTGATGAAAGGCTCACCCAAAGTAAAACTGAACGAATCTCATCCTTCTCCAAGACACCACAGATGCATGTGTCCAGATATAGCTTAAACCTCACAATAATAAACAAAGCATTGACAGAAAGAGTCAGCATCACCAATTACAGAAAGCCTAGAAAGGGCATAAGCCTCAAATCCGGAGCTAGGTGGTTATCTTTGGGTTCAACATACTAGCTTTACTTCTTTTTCCTCTTTCACTTCAGATACTTCAGCAGACATTATATGTACCCAGGCTAAGGTCACTGCAGAAGGACCTGAAAGGGAAATTCAAATGGTAACTGCTCAGCAGCACTAAGGGGTGACTAACGAAATTATCTGGCATGGAGGGCAGAAGGGCACAGCTGCAGTTGGGGAGTGCTGGCTGCACGCTGGAATGCCAGGGGCAGGACTCCTTGGAACAGAGTGAAGCTTCCCCTGCTGCTGAGATAAGGAAAATCCCCAGCACTGTCTTGTAGAAATCCTGGGGAGCCATGCCCAGAGGCCACCTCTGGGCAGCAGAGCTGGCACTGGGGATGGAAGCCATGCTGGGCTGAGGCACCCTGTGCCAGCTCCCTGCACTGGCACTACTCCAAGTGTTTATAAGGAATCAGACTGTGACGCAGCTTGGCAGACTGCGTGTAGAACCAGTCATGGTGGTAGGACCCTGTCCAATGCACTTAAAAAATACATTTTCACACAAATACGTGTTCAACAAATGTTCTCTATCATATTACTGAAATTAGATTCCCGCTGTCAGAGATTATTTTCAGACTGTAAATCTATTTGAACTTAGTTTGCTCTAACAGGAGATCTTAAGTTACACAAAATATTTTTTAGAACTCAAATTACTGTCCCTTTCTCCACCCCACAAACTCACTCTCACCAGAGACTGAATTGCTGCATATACAAACTGTCTGCAAAATAAGAGCCAGATCTCTGTGATACAAAGCATTTATCCTCCACTAAGCTCTGGAATAAACTATGATGGGCAGTTTTTAGTTATTAATATCTCCTTTTAAATTATGCTGTAATAGCATGTGCCATATTTCCTGGACGTGGAACAAATGTTTCTGCGTGATTTGTTTACACCACTGAAAGCCTGGCATCAATAAGCTCCACTCCCCCAGGAACAATTCAAGTTGAAACATGAGTGCAGTGTAGGGAGCACAGCAAAGTACTGCACTGACTCTGCAAATCTCCAGGAAAATGAAATTACTATAAAATAAGCACTGGTCTCCATCTATATTATCCTCCTAAAACATCACCTTTTAATCTATTAAAATCACTGCTGTTCATGTCACCCCAAAGGAACGTGAAGAGCCAGAAACTGGATGAACAAATTCTCTCTGCTACAACAGAGCCAGGCCTGCTTCTCAAGGACTGTGAGCTGTGGGAGCAGGCATCACCTACCATCCTCTTCCCCAATTTGATTTATACTGGCATTCCTCCTCCCCCACAATGTCAGTGATTTGTTTGTGAACAATCCTTTATTTTCCCGGAAGTTCTAGCTCTCTTATGTTTTGCTGTTGTGAGAGTCTCACTGTTTTGTAAAAGCCTTGTCAGAAAGCTCCACGGAATCTTTCTACCTTTATTTTACTATGACTAATAAATTATAGATTCTGATCTTGAAAATAAACAAAGAATAAGTCCCTTTGTTTTCCTCTTCCCTCACACACCACTTCTAAAGACTATAATTCCTCCATGGATTATCATGAATTTCAGTGCTCCTCAAAGCGAGAGATGCAGACTGAAGCTGAGGGGTTTTTTAACAACTTGTTGGCAGCAGCTTTATTTAAACTCAGCACAGGTCACACACCTTGCAAAACAACTTCTACATCACACCTGCGACCTGCTAGGTAAGCCACAGCACATCTGATGAAGAGCTGCAACCTGGACTCAAACACTGCAGCTGGAGGGGAATTTGCCTCTTCTCTGGCTTTTCCTGCTCATCCTGACCGTGTAACTATGTTTGGCACTGACATGAGAGCAGGCAATGACTGTGTTCTGCAACAGGCCTTTCTCATGCTCAAACAGGTCAAACTTCCCAAGTCTGGGAACATGACTTATTTAATTTTATATGCAGAAATGAGAACTCATATACAGAAAAAGCGTGGCAGCGTAAGTCACCTCCAAATGGGAGGTGTTTGCTAGCAGCCCTATGTAATTCTCATGAAGAATGATAATGCAGGCAGTGAAAGAGTACACAAAGTGATTTTCTATAAGCCAAACTCTCTAATTAATCCTGCATTGTGTCTACTGACATAATTTTATCAATGTCAATGCTGATTTTATGTCTGCTGACAGTTATTTAGCAAACACAATATTCTGAAAAGGTGGAAGGCCACAAGCATACAAACTGCTTGAATTTAAAAAAAAAAAAAAAAAAAGTTATTCTTGATACTAAGTAAAATTTGGAATTCTTTAAAGACAAGAATATTTGATTAATAATAAGTGGGAGAGCAGTTTCCTTCCTAGAATATTACTGTGTGAAATAAAAAAGAATGCATATCCGACAAATGCTGAGTATAAGGAATGCCATGTTATTTCAGCCACTGAAACACACAGTACAGAATCCATCTGTCCCTCAATCATATAAAGGCCATATATGCTATATGGCCAGCAAGGCATTCCACAATTCAAGCTTTATTTACTTTTAGGAAGTGTGGGGAGATACAAGAGTGATGCTCCCAGCAAGTCAGCTTCATTTGTTTCCTCAGATGACACTGCCAAGTTCAGCAGTAACACCATCCTGTGTGGCTGCTGGAATGTCTGTGCTCTTAGCATGGATACTTGGTCTACTGCAGCCACAGGGAGATAAATTACTCCTCCTCAACCAAAATTGGCTTGCCCTGCATAGGAGATTTTATGAGCCAGAACTTGTTTTCCAAGGATTCATACTACAGAAATTATTTGGCATATTAGCTGTCATAACAAACCCTGATAGTGGCATACATTTTTTAAAGCCTTCAGCAGGTATTTCAGTAATTTACTTTAACAGCCAGACTTTCTCCTTCCTATCATTAGGCTTTGGTCAGAACCAGCCATTCACCATTCCCTAGTTCTTCCACCTGTTTTCAACACAAAACAATGAGCACAAATCCAACAACCAAATTACTACTGCAGAGTTTACCAGGTCACGGAGGACTTGGACTGTGTTGCTTTGACAGAGCAAAGCCCTGCTCTATAAGCACAGTAACTTTTTTGGGACAAAGTAGGATGTGTCAATAGGGAGCATGACTGTCCCAGCTGCCACACCCTGTGGCACTGACAGCAACACTTCCTCCCCAGCTGGCTGGAGCGTGCCAGGGAACAGGACTCAGCAGTCCACAGGCTCGCAGGGTGACACGCTCTGTGACACTGAGCAAGGCCATGTCACCGCCCTGCACCTTCTTACCTTCACAGAGACAACCCCCACACACATTCCACTTAGACACTAAAATCTCTAAGTGAAAACAATGCTGTGATTTTATTCATTTATAGACAGCTATTACACTTAGAACACAAGGAAACTCTATGAGAAGCACATAAAATCATCACAACAAAAGACAAGTTTACTGCCACAGACTAAGTTTCAACTAATTTAGGAAGACAACTGGGAGAATTCACAGTAGATATTTTTCCTCTACATAATGAGATTTTTTGATTGGCTACTTATTTTTAAACAGCCATAACTAAATAGCACATCTTTATTTCAATTAGTTTCTAAATAATATCTATAGTATTTTCCTCCTCTGGAATTATGTTTTCTTTGTAGAAATAAAGTATATACAAAACCAAGGCAGCCCTGCAATCCTTTCTTCACCTGCATCCTCATCTTTGAAACAAATCACTCAGGTAAGGATGAATGATATGAATCAAAACACACTTGGAATAAATTCATTTCGGTTACACATTTGGAAGACCCCAGAAAGTACTATTATATTGATCAAATTGTTGGAGGCAATGACACAGAAACTCTCTTGGCACCCATGACACTACCAAAATCTTTAGAAAATGTAATTCAGTGCTTAATAAAACTTCACAATCCAAGACAAAAAGAGACTCAGAAGGAAAAAGAGAAGAGGAGAAGGAGACTGTTTGCATTAGTAACAACATAAGGATGTTAACATTCTTGAGGCATTTCCTCCCCATGAGAAGCACCTTCATAAACACAAAGAGATGCAGAAAGCCCTTGTGCCCTGCAATTCACAGCTCATTTTCTGGGTTATTTGGAAATTCTTGATTTATTCTTTTTAACACTGAAATTATCCAGATGAGTACAACCTGCCTTTCTCCTCTCTCACCAACAGCATCTTGGATGTAGGAAACAGTAACAAGTCAGCATTTTTTATCTGATCACAGGCAGTTAAATCCCAACCAAGAACAAAATGCTGGAAGAGGCCCACGTGGCTCACAGCAGGCGTGCACAGGTAACACTTAGGAAAACCCACTTTTCCACCTAAAGCAGCTCTAAGCTGGGTGTTTTAACTTTGCAGCTCAGCTAAGCAGGTAGGCAGGTACTTTTTCATTGTTCTTAGAAGGTTTCCTGGTCTCATTCCTTAGCACTTAGAAAAGTTCCCTCAAATCCCCTGTATTGATACACGTGACTCCTGAGATGTGCCTGATGTGGGCAATGTTACACCATAATCAAGGTACAATTATCACGCCATTAATTCCAATAGATACCTCTCTATCACTTCAGGGGGCTTTTTTATGTTTTGCTCTTTTTTCCTTGGTTCACTTTTTTTGCAAGTTGCCTTTAACATCCCAACTCATACTGCTTAGCAATGCTACTACTTAGCAGGTTTATTGCTAAGTATTTTTAGCAAGTACCTATCGTTAAACAGGTGCTAAGATAGACTTGAACTTGTTGGAATTAACTACTGGATACTGAGACAACCTAACTAAATCCATAAGAAACTGCCCTTCAGTACCTTCCATGAACCACATGAATAAACCACAAGCACCTTCTGTTAACTCAGAAGTCACATACACTCTTGAATTACTTACATTTCATCGATTCATGGCCACAGATCACACTAAAAGCAGAACAGCAAAAAAATGCAGTACAGCATGAAAACCCCAAATTTCTAAAAAACCAACTTGAGGAGTCACTTGATGTATAATATAAAGCAAAATACAAGGCTTGAGGAGGAACGGAAGGTGAGGGAACATTATTGACTCATTACAGGCAAACAGCTTGAGCTGTGCAAACTGGAATCCAGACAGCAGCATCCCCGTGCCTGCAAGACCCAGGAAGGTCTAGAAGACACTCCACAAGGGATAGAAATCCATGTACCACTCTGGTTGTGCAACATTTCACTGAGTATTTCAAACAGTCAGTTTCCTTTAACAAAAGAATGATATCCAGGACTGCCTGAGAGAATTCATCCATCCCCTGGTTTCTAATGCCATTTCCACAACCAGTCCTTACAACCCTTACTGTACAGGTAATTAAACAAATGAGGTCTTTTCTGGTTTCATATGCAGACAGGCTTAGAACGTATTCTTAACCTAATGAAACCAATCAAAAACAGGAAAAAAAGGGGAAGTGCCTTCTAAACACTTGATTACAATCCCCTTACAGCCTTCTCTGTGGACTCAAACCCAGGCAATTGTTATTTACTGGGTCTAAGAAGGTCAAGGTTTAGATATCCCAGCAGGAACCAACTGAGCTGACAACACTGATTTAGGCACCTCTGTTTCTGACAGGAAGCAGCCACCAAACCATCCAGGAACCTGGTAAAAAGTTACAGACTTCCTAGATTATGCATCACCAAAATGTGGTCTTTGGAAGTCTCAGTGATGGGCTTGGGCACTTAATAACTTTTACAGGACTGAGTCTTCATTTATTTAAAGCTAAACTAATGACAAAATATCACATATGTTAGCTCAGGCTTAATCTTCAGGTATTTGCACAAGGAAATCTTCAAGGAGTACCATCAACAACTGTGACACTTGTGTCTCATGCTGAACGTCAGTCTGACACAGCATGCTCTGAAGTCAGTAGAACACCCCGTGTCTTTGAAGGATTAGGAATTTTACTTGTGGCTTACTTGTGGCTGCCTGAGTTTTGTACTTGATTTTTCATCTCCTTCCTCTACTGTGAACAACACAGTAGAAAGAAAAACATGAAACGTGCCTCACAGGTTCAGTTTCTCAGACCTGTAATTTATACAGGAGCTAATGGATAGGAACCAAAAAGCAAACACAGAATGAAGTGAACATCCAGAATACATATGCTATGAGAAGAGGGGAGCTCTTCACTTGCAGGATGCTGGCATTTAATGTAGCTTTAAATTAACAGCCTGTTCTTTAAGTAATTTAAAGCTACAAGTTGATCCCTTCTATTATTTTTCTCCAAGGATTTAAAATACTGGAAGAAAGCTATTCCACAGTTTCTGAAGTGGAGAGAAAAGATGTACCTACTAGCAGAGGAAAAGAGACAGGGTGGTTTTGTAACCAGGCTATTTCAGTACAATAGCAGTTAATTTCACTTAAAACATCTTTCTCACCTTTCTGTTTCCACTGTACTCATATCCTTGCAGCACCAAAAGTCAGAGCAGTGAATGAAAGGCAAAGCTCCTTGTGCCCTGGCAACCCACTCTAGCTGACCTCAGAAGAGGAAGGATGAGAAGCAGCCAATACTGGGTCACAGCCCAGAGAAGCTGCCATCAGATGAACTAATGAGAAACCTGAGGAAGTTGCCAGCATGGTAAACAAGCCATTTTGTACTCTCAGATAGGCTGAACTGAGCAGACCTGGTGCGTGCTCTGGTGTTCTAATTCACTACAACCCACAAGTGCCAGCACCTGACAGAGACAACTTCTGCAGAGCCCTTGGGATGCTCAGGGCTGGAGCACCTGTCCTGCCTGGGTTTGTTCTCCAGGAGAAGAGGTCACTTCAGCCTCCCAGCACCCCCCTGTAGTTCAGAGAAAAGGGGGAAACACCTGCACAAACAGCAGTAGGAAGGGGGCTGAAAACGTGGTGGGCTGAACCTGAGCCTGGGGAGAGGGGAGGGAAAGTATTTCTCTGAGGGATAAATTGCTTGGCTTTTTTTCTCAATATATGGATCACTAATTAAGTTCGGTTTAGTTGCCAATAAATTAAGGAAAATTCCCTAAGTCAAGCCAGCTTTGCCCCTGACAAATATGTTATTTGATGAACTAAATGCTTATCCTTATATTAAATTCAGATTAATTTTACAAGAACTACTCCTGTATAAAAATAATTTCTCTCAATGCCAAGGTGCATTTCCTCTCTAGCCAAGAAAAAAAGATATAATAGAAACTACAGCTGAGAAGTCTGGAGGTACTAAAAAATTCCCTCATGGCAGTAAAAAGACAAGAACTGATTCTCATGAACTATTAGCAAGCTCACACTTACAAGAAATGAAACAATGCTCTACTCAGCACTGTCAGACACAAGGTGACAGCCAGAAGAAAGAGTTGCAGTGATTCCACCCTACTGTGCCCATGTCAGACAGCAACCAAGACAAGTCTCATATTTCATTTTTTTCTGATGCATTTTGAGAATTCCAGTTTCTAGCTTTTAGTGACAAAATTTGGGTTTCAAGTAGAGCACCATCTGCCTGATGTGGTATTTCTGATCTCTTGGGCCAGTACCCAAGGCTTGGCAAGTCACAAGTCCTGTGACTGCTGTGACATGATGGGCAGAACAGGCTCCAGCCCACACACAGTCCCTGATGCTGGACCTTTGTCCCTGGCAAGGGATTGCACAGCCTGCCTGGGAACCTGTCCATGTCCAGCTCTCCTTGTAGGAGAGGCCTTATCTGGGCAGCCATGGCAGAACGTTGGACTTCTCAGCACCAAATGGCCATTCCTGTTCAGGATACACTGAGAATGCACATCTCCCACTTGAGCTACTTCTGAAAAATGGGACATCTTTCAGGATGACTGACAAAAACGGGCCAAATCAATCCTTCTGGCTATCACATTTAGACACACTCTGCATATTCTAAAAAATATCCAATCAGTGACATCTAATGGCAAAATAATGAGTTTTCCAGTTTACAGCAGGTCAGTGTGGTTGCTGTACTATACAATCTGCAGCTGGGGCAGGTACAGGCACACGGAAGACTGCAAGGACAGGCAGAGTGAGCAACCACAAACACTCTGCTACTCTGACATTTGGCAATCAAGAATTAATTAAAAGTATTCATGCATGTTTATTAGCTGTTCTCCAGTTTATGGTTATTGACACGCTCTCCTTCAATAAGTAAACTGCAACTCTTAGGGCTCCTGAATTCAATTAAAAAGGAAAAAAGAAAGAAGAAGTATTTTCTAGAGAACTATCAGACATGTTGTTTAACCAACATTCTTTAATCATTGCCTTTGTTTAAAAACAGTGCTATAAAATCATTATTAACACAAGTACTGCTGATCTACATTCCATTAGTCCATAAAACTTGATAAACTATCAATAGTTCAACTGCCATCAGCATTTTTGACTGCTTTATGATACAGATAAATTGAGTGGGCTGAGCTTTAATTCCAGTTTTATAATAATGTCCCTGGTAAACTTGATCTGGCTTTCAAATCACTGCAGCAATGCAGCTGAAAAAAAAATTGAAACGTATTTTACTGTGAAAGAGCATAAACAAATCATTTTCATTTCAAGCTACTAGCATTCATTTTATTTTTTTTATGCAGGTACTCTTTCTATATCTTTAAATATTTCACTGATGATCTGCCTGCTAGAAGCCAGGAGTGAGTAGAAAGTTAGGTCAGAAATCACTGTCTATGAACTTGTCTAACTGACAGTCTAAGGACTGCCTGCATGCTAAGGACAAATCCATCTTTGTGTACTTTTTATGGGGGGAGCTCTAAGCATCCTTCCTTCCTCTGGTTCTGAAAATTAACACCATTAAATATTCCCCTGAGAAAGTGCCATCCATTTCCCAGGGTACAAATGCTGGGGAAGGGGGGAAAGAGGTGGAATAATTCAGGAGCCAATAAACCCAGCTGAGGAATGGCAGGTTGATTTACATACAAAATTCTTAAGTCTTGTCAGCTAATATAAGCTCCAATTCAAATAAAAGCCCAGTGTAGTAGGTATGGGAAAGATCTTCCCAATGAGCAGAACAGTCATGAAAAAATGCCCGAAGGGGTTTATTAAAAACACATGGAAGAGAATCACCTTCCTAACAATGAACAGCAAACCCAAGAGCTGAAGAAGTACGAGATCCTATTTGTTCATATGGTCAGTGTAACAGCAGGGATTCCACACTGCTGGACAAGCAAACACAGGGGACAGAGACTCTGACCCCCAAACTGAAGCTTTATACCAAAGAGAAAATAAAAGGGCAAAAGGAGTTATTAGCCTTATTTAATGCTGGAGGACCGAGGCATGGAGCATCAGTCCAGTCCAGGGGCAATGCTTTAGCACCGCTACAAGCCATTAGAAATTAATAATTGAAGACATTCCAGTGAATAGTGCTACATGATCAAGACAAATGTACTCATCATTTGCATTTTCAGATGGTCTAAACTGCACCTATACCGGTACGAGATTGTATCCAATGTTTCCTATTTATGTAGCTGGATCTTTTATTAACACACATAAAAATTAAGCAAAACAATAAACCAAAAAGTTGCATTCTTCTTTGATTTTCATTAAGAAACCGCAGAGAACATCTCCCTTCAAAAGTATCACTCTAAGTGATAAGTGGGTGGTGACAGAAGGCTAATTTAAGTAAAAACAATGTGTGACAACAATGTAAATGCAATGCCCATAAAATGCCTTCTTTCATTATTTAAGAAAAACCTGAATCTTACTAAAAAGGATTTTTTCTCTGCAAAAAAAAAAGGTTTATTAGAGGATCAGAAGCATATGCTTTTTTTCTTTTCATCACTGCTTTCCAGCACAGTATTATTAAAGACTTCATAAATGCAGATTAGAAACTGAGCAGCTCATTGAAGGTACTTAAGGTCAATTATTAATAATAACCTAAACCACTCAAATATTACTGACATTAAAACTTAAGAAGTAATTTCAAAGTACACCACCAACTCGCATTGAAAGAAATCATGATATTACAAGTTTCTTCACTTTTTCTAACTTCTGTTGTTTGGCAGAGCACACTAGAAACAAAAATCATCATTCCAGTCCTCCAGGAAGTCTTTTATTCTAAGGCTTTAAAATATTAATACATGACTAAATGGAGCACATAAAAAGCCTGTCTCCTGTATCATTCTGAAGGGGAAAACACAGGAGTTAATTCAGATGTCTATTAGTATTCACTTTAAGCCATGTAGCTCCAATGAAGACAATGGAATCATGGCACTGTAAAAGCAGAGTTGTGCAGCAGGCAGCTCTCCAGGCCAGCAGCACCAAACTCTATCAGCACAGTGATCCAAGAGAAGTATGTCCATAAAACCCTCAGCTGGGAGCAATGGTGTGTGTAACTGACTGGAGCTCAAGGATGGTTTTCTGTGTGTAACTGCAGGCAAGGTCCTGTTCCACACCACACAACAAACTGAGAACCAAACACCTTCCTTCTATTCTACCTTACTCGTGGCTTGTACAACCCAGCCCCAGGTACTGTCAAACCCTGTGTACCAAAACCTCAGAGAATCCCTGTGTGCATAAAATACTGCACTCCTGTGACACACTGTGCACCGTGCTTTAAACAGCACACCCCGCTGCCAGCATGTCTCAAGCTCTGCTGACCTGCATGGCCCCACTGCCTCTGCCCTTAGCTCCCAGTGTTTTACAAAGGCAACTGGTTTTGTAGGCTGCTTGTAAGTCAGCATAAATAAAATATTTCATAGTAGAAAACCCAGATGGCTATTTCCCAACAGATCCAAGCATTGTATCAGTGATACCTTCTGGACTTCTTCCTTGACCAAAGTCCAGCTCTTTAGATCAACTGTCTTTTCCTCTGGAAATCTTAAACCTGTCCAGTTCATTTTGTATTTGTCTTTCTTTGCAAACACTGTGAAATGAATTTGCATCACTAAGACTTACGAAAGTACTGACTGAAACTCATGAGTACACAAAATACCAGTTTTCCTCAGGTTAGTTCTCATACCTTGTTTATTGAAAGTAATTTTAAAAACATCTTTAACTTTTTATAGTGAGAACCACACAGATGGCTTCTCTAAGAAAGTACTAAAAATAAAACCTACTAAAACCTGTTTTCTAAGACAGCAGTGTCACATCAGTGCTACCAAACAACTTTCATCATGATAATATTCCTAGGAGAAAAGGAGATTTCAACACACTGCTGGACTGAGTGTTTTTCTACTACATAATTGTAGACTGTAGCTTCCATCTTGCTATTACAATTCTCCACATCCAACAACCAAACTACTGTCTGTGGGTGTGAAAACTTCTAATGCCCTGAAAATCTAGCAAATAAATTTGAGTAAGCTGTTATTGACATTTGGGGGAAGGAATGATGTGTATTTAACCAGTGTTTCTCCTTCCCACGCTCCTGGCAACTCTTCATTTTCAGGGTGGTGAAATGGAACATAGATTAGCTGCAAGTAATTTGTTTTCCCTTTTCTTCACAGAATTATCTAACTGCAATGGCTACTCTTAATAAGCAATTAAAACTTAAATTGTGTACTCTAAGAACACAGTCACATTAAAATGGAATAGAAAATAATGCCTGGTTGCAAATCCTTTGTTTACAGTGCAGCTAATCATCCTGCAGAGCTGGGATAAGAAGGGTCTGCACATTCCCCTGCAATGAGAAAGTAAGCTCAAGAGCACAGGGGGCTGAGTACCCTGAATTCTTGCTGACACCAAAGAAGCCTCATTCCAACAGAATGTTGGTCTGAGAGCAAGAGAACCAACTGTGAAGAACACTACCTCAGCCTGTGCCACAGTGTCAAACTGCAGACAAAGGTGAGGCCTGCACGTCCCCGTGGCCCTCACCCAGGAGGAGCTCTGACTGTGAGTCTGATCTAACTCTGCCTAGACAGTAAAAGACTCCAGGGATTTTTGTTGCTGCCCAAGTAAGAGATCCATTTCTGGATGGCTGTGATGTCGAGAAGCTGCTGTCTTGAGGGACGTGTCAAAGATCTCTCACTGCAATCCTAGAAGTCAAATTCCCTGGGACATCCTTTTCATGTGAATTCCGTGGGCCTGGATGCATAAATGACTGGCAGATGCTCTATGGAAAAATTATCTCTCACGTGGGAAGAAGAATTCTGCAAGTGTGGATTAAAAATATTTCATAAGAATGTAAGAAAGTCATTGTACAAGAACAGGGGGATATTTATTCTAATTTACTTTCTCACAGGACCAGATGCTACAGGTGCAAAAATAATCTTCGTTCTGGCATTTGGTATCTCTGCAAACATAATCCATTCCCTTGTGCTTGAGCTATAATCATCTTTCATTTCATAATCACAACTCTTTTTCCCAAAGATCTCCAGCCTCAGTTATGGCTCAAAGTGAATGCTGGTCAATTAGGCACCCAGCAGGTATTATTTTGTTTAATTCTTATTGCTCCCTATAATGCACAGGAACATGTCAAAGTATTTATTGCATGTTATTCAACCCTAAAAACAGATTAATGCTGGATAAACTCTTCCACATCTCTCATCCTGATGCCCTCGTTATGTCAGGAAAATGGAGTAAAAATTAATTAACTATCCACGTGATATGTTTTTCCTGGAAATCTGGAAGATTTTCTTTTATTCTTTTGGCTAAATTTTAGTTTGCTCCTTGCCAGCTGGAGAAGAAAGCCTGACCTCTGGTGCCAGAGCTCCTGGCCCTCCTACACTGGTCCCACTGTTTTCTATTCACAGAGCGTGTTCCCACCTGACCTGTCTTGCTTTGACCCTGCTCTTGTCTCCGTGAGCCCTGTGCTCAGTGATGCTCCCCTGGCCACACAGTCCTCGCAGCACCCAGAGCTGTGATAAGGCATTGATATCACTGTGTGGGTGTGACAACACCACCTGCTTTCAGCACAGAGAGCTGATGGAGACCAACACCAGGCACCAAGGATCTCTCTATCACATGCACCAATCCTGATCCACTGAAATACCATCTCTCAGTGCACAGGCAAAATCTCACTTCAACCCCCTCCTCCTCCTCCCAACCACTTCACTGAAGGTCATGCTCACACAGCTCAAGTACCACCAAGTATAGCTCTAAACAAACAAAACCTGCTGCTGGTGAGCATCATGAGTTGGAGACTGAAAGGAGAACTTAAAAGTCAGCAACTTCCCAACAAAAATTCTGTTTTGTCACATTTGCAGGTTCTGAAATAAATGCAATATTCCAATAAAACATAGCTGACACCTTCCCAGGTCTAGCTTTGGGCCCCTGCAATGACGCACTTGGATCTAGGAAAGGAATGTTTAAAAGACAATTCCACAGTGCTGTTTTCTTCCCTGGCAATGTCCATTATTCCATCAAGTTGTGCAGGCAACTCCTGCAGCACCTCTGCACTTTATGTGAAAGCAGCTCCTTCTAGGAAGATATAATGATGTTCTATAAGGAAACATCAGGATGAATTAAAACAACAAAAAAAACTATTCATTTAATTCCATTGCCCTTAGGCATTTCACAAGACTCCTCCCTCATGTGGTCTCTGTAAGCTCAAGGTAAGAAAAACCACAATTCTTCCTGAATCTAGGAAATCATAAATGGTTCATGAGATTTACAGTAGTATCTTATGTAAAAAAATACAAATTGCATAGTATTGGTAATTACAGGAGGCTTTACCTTACAAAATTACAGTATTTTGCTAGTCACCCACAGTACCTAAAGCACAGAAACAGCCAAAAGGCTACTTCTGTGCATTTGTCTTGAAAAGATGTTCTTCTTCAGTAGGAAGTGTCCTTCATTTACTGGCATTATGTCCTGTAACTCCATTTTGCTTTCCTCCTCTTTTAAAAAAGAACAAATGATTTAAGAAACATCTGCTGTTCACATGAAGATTGATTCCTACCTAAATTTGGTGTTTGGTTCATGAACTGAGATCTTTATTCTGCAAGTCTTATGCCTTGAGATATTTAGCTTAAACGAAGCAAAAAAACAGGGAATCAATTTCAGAGGGATTTCTGTAGGGCAAGTGACACCAGTTTACTGTTTCAGAGTACAAAGCACCATCATGTTCATAGCTCAGACTAGTCCGTGAGACCTCCAGTAAGGGACACAAGAAAGAAAACGAACCTGTCTCCAAATCCTGCTGCCTGTAATTCCACCTTTCCTCCCAGCTCCTGCTGCCAGCTGTGCTGCACATACCTGGGCTAAGGTGACTTTCCACTCCTGGGAACTGATGGAGGGAGGTGCCTGGTTGACGACAGGTGGACACAGAGTGCTGGGGTCCCTCTCCAGTCAGCAGGCACAGACCCCTGCAGGGAGGGCTTCACACCTCCTGCTCCAGCTTCCTGTGTGCTTTTGAAGAGGTCCTGAATTGCCCAACAGAAACACCCATTTCCCCTGCTAACAGGGAGAGAATTCTCACTAACAACCTGAAACTTGCACTGTAACTTTCACAGGGTCCACGTTATTATGTCACACCTAAATCCATAGTGAGGCCATAAAAGAAAAAGGGCTTTGGGATTTGTTGTGTTCCCCCTGACTGCACTAGGTCTAGAAACATGGCACATAAGGAGTATGGGGACACAGCTGAGGAAGAAGCTTTCCAGGTGGGCTGGGACCATGCTATTTTCAAGAGTACCATAGCACACCATTTGATTTCAAACACATTAAACCCGTGGCATAGAAGAAAATTAAATGGCAGGAAAGATAACAGGACAATATCTGTAAATAAACAAAAAAAGAGGGGGTGTTGAGGCCAGGAAATGTGTTGTGCAGACCAAGAAGAAAGAACTGCCTTTAGGACAGTTTGCTTAGACTAAAGAGAATAAAAACAAACCCAGAAGAGATCAAAGGGAAAAAATGAAGTTTAGTGTGAGAAAACACAAAGATCTAGAAGAGAAAAGGTCCAGCAGAGTCAGGCAGCTATTTGGTGAGATCTTACAGTTTCTGTGGATCAAAGGGTGGGCTTCAGAGGAGAGAGCTTCTAAGGCAGATTGCAGAGCAGAAGAGCACAAATGCCAGAGAATGGAGAACACAGTCACACAGGGCAGAGAGTGAAAAGGAACACCTCAAAGCGAGAGCTCAAACAAGCACAGGGAATTCTGGATGCAGCAGGATAGAGCAAAGAGCTGGAAAACTCTCCCTAGTGCCAATCTTGCTAGATGGTGTCAATTTAATCATAAGAAAACATGAGACAATCATGAGCTCTGGGGTAAGACTTCTAATGTGCTCGTTGTCTTTAAGAAGCAAGAGATTTCCTGCACTCAGATCTCACTCTACTTATCAAAATGCAAACTGGGCTAGCAATGTCTCAAATATAAACACAGAGATTCTCTCCTTGTGTTCCTGAGTGCCTCATTTTTCACAGCTATATTTCTTGGTTTAATACAGCTTACTATCTCCACACTCAAATTCAAATTTTAAGAATAACCTGCAAATTTAAAACTTAAAAAAAGGCAAATCCACACTGCAAAATGCATTTTCAGCTAGAATAATCAGTCATCAAAGGGCAAGCAGATAAATTCCATTTCTAAGGTCCCTTTCTACTACAACTGAGTATTTGTTGCTAAGAACTGGGCCAAGCCAGTACAATGGTAGCCTGCAAAGTCACGTTCCACATATAGCTTCTCATTACCTATTGCAATGTTTTAATTTTCACATTATAGTTGAAACTGTGACTTTTTTATAGCTCTAATTTGTAGCCTAAATCTTACATTCTTTCTACTAGCTTATGTTCAAATACAGTAGTACTCCATACCAGCCCTCTTCAAATTTGGCTTTCTTACTTTTTAGAGTGACTAATTACAAGATTATTTATTATCATGAAGTATTCTTTAGAATCACATTACATCAACTGCCACCGTTACTAGCCCTATACAGCAGTGCTTAAACAAGCACCAACGCCTCCTTCATCAGCATTCAGTTTTCCTGAAGACTTCCACCTAGTTATGTATTTTTTAAAATAACATGGTATAGCAATTTGTAAGATTACAGAAGAGAATTGTGTACATTTTTCTTCTCTTCAAGACTTTTACAGCCTTCTGCACTAACACAGATTAAAGCCCAATAAACTAACAACTGAAGACTTCAGACTGCAAGATAGACATACATTTTTGCATTATTACTGAGTAAATGATTTTTAAGTACAATCCAGTAGAAGCATGCTATAGGTACAATTGAGGCTGGAAATAACTTATGATTGCCAGCACGATGATCTTATACTGCTTTTTCTAGACAAACTGGTGCTTTGCTAAGATGTGCAAGTGTAGAGACCCATGTTTAGATAATAATGAACTGAGAAAGAAAACTGCAGATCATTGAACCAAGGTAATTTAGGAATTTCCATAACATATCCTTGGAAGTGTGGTACTCTTCTGCTCTTGAGCTGCAGAGAGCGAGAGGCAATGGGGATTCTCTGTAGGAGGACAGCGCCATGCTGCCTTCTGTGCACTCTGAGGTGCTGCCTTGTGGCCTTAGGATGAGCAAAGCCCCAGGTCAAAGGGCCTGCGGGTACCCGCAGCAGGAGCCAGCCCTGCCCAAGCACTTCGCAGCCTGCGTGAAGCAAACTACGCGCATGAAGCGAATTCTCCAGTGTCACACACCACATCTCTCCCAAACCCAAGCATTAACACAGCCCTTTTTGCTATTTTGTTCCCATTTCTGTGACTCCTGTTCAGTGTTTCACTAAAGAAGTGTGGATTTGACTTGCAAGTCCACCAGGACACACCACGTTCTTCATGGCTAAGTATGTTCAGCATTGTCTTGTGTGAACTCTAAGGTTACAGACCTTACCCTGTAGAATCATCATGAAATGAAAAGATCAAAATATCCCTGTTGTTATAAACTAAGCAAACTGATCTACTGATTATGTGATTTTTTTTTTCCCCTTACAAATCATGTATTTCCTGATTTCGTTATTTCTTGGTGATTCAATTTAAAACTACATGACTTACAGTTTAATGGAAGAAGCTGCTCTATCCATAAATGATACTGCCAAGGCCAGGAGGTAAGAGTCCCTTTGTCCATCACAGTCCCTTTACAGCTAAATTTCCAGAGGGCAAATCTCCCTATACAACATTAATTGTTCTCGTTTCACACCTCATCTAAACGGAATTGCCAAGACCAGTGAAATAAGACCCTTACAACCTTGTTATAGAGTAAAAGAAACCAAATTGTTACACGAGTTTCTTGTCCCCCCTGCTTTGGCAAACTTACTGATGTCCCTTGTCCATTTTCCTTTGCTCAGCTCAAACATTAAGAACTGGATGCCTCCCAGCAGGAAATACACTTGCACAATTCCTGACAAGCAACTTGCTCTGGACTGCACTCTGGCACAAGTGCTGCTGTCTTTATCGGCTGTTCCAGAACTATCTGCTGTCTCTGAGAGACTCCTTCATCCTCGTCTCTGATTCCAACGTTTTGAACAATCTTCCGTAATTTCCATGATCACAGCTGTTATCATAACGGCAGTTACTTCTGATTTATCTGTCCTTTTTTTCTCAGCAGTTCTATCTAACATCAGCTGTTACCCCAGAAGCTTATACATGTCTGAGGGATTTGCAGAGAAAATACAACCCTACCTATTTTTCATTACTTCAGAAGAACTAAGAACTTCCAAATTCTTTTCAAGGTAACTAAACTAATCTCACCCTACAATAGCCTAGATAATGTTCAAGTACAACTGAATATGGTATTGCACACAGACATAATGTGAAAAGTAATTAGAAGCAAAAGAAGTGTAAGCGTAGAAGCAAGAAGCAAAAGAATAGCTTTGTTTCTTTTGAACAGTAACATCACCAGCCTGCCACAGATCTCCCATGCCACCTGTATCAGGAGCTGCTAATAAGAGTGTTCAGTGAAACGTGGTACTCACTCAGGACAAGGTATGCTATGATCAGACAGCTTCACAGGAGGAACAGCCACTGCTTCAAACAGAGCAATTGTTTATGTGGTGAAGAATTTTATGTGTCTAGTTTGTAACTCTGAAGCTAAAATTGCATATGGCTTTGCATTATTAGACCAAAAGGGAATAATATGAAAGTGCAATCCAGAATATGCAATAGCAGAGCAAATGTACAATGTGAAACTAACAGCCATAGCTTGCAGCAAGTTAAAACCAGAAGCATCTGTCAAAAGCCATATAAAGTAGGATTTAGATGGCAACAGAGGAAATAAATCAACAGAATGCTAAAAAGGAAATTAAGCAAAGAAGCCTCTGAAAGATCTCTGCAAGAGACCATTTACAAAGCATGAGTCAGATGAAAGTTGTTGGGAGTAGAAATAACTGTAATAGAAGCAAAAACATCCAGCCACTTCCTCCTTTGAATTCCAATTTATACAGCACTCCACAACTGGCGTTATTTTAATTTAGTGGTAATGGAAAAGCTGATGATTAACCTAAGGAGAGCACAAAAGCCTTTATCTTAAAAAAAGTTCTCCTCTATTCCTTGTAACATAATTAGTTTTCAGCTGCAAAGCCTATGCACAAAAGGGCAGCTGAACACAGCAGGAGCACAGGGCAGTACTGGAAACACAGCTGCTGGAGGAGTACTTGTTGCAGGGTGCTCCCTAGGTGGAGGTTGAAAACTCAATGGGGAGATGCAACAATAAACAGGTTATGCAAAATAAAGAAGCAATTTTAACGGTTCTCGGCAGAAGGGTAGTGCTCTGCAAGCAGGACAAAGACAGAAACAAAGGCTGTAAGGGACAATTTCACTAATGCCGTGAGGGAATGATCATCATTTCATCTACAAAGCCTTTGAAAAGTCAATTCTGAAGAGAGAGAGATTTAATGGAGAGGGTTAGTGTTGGTTTAGTGTTGGAAGCAGTGACCCACAGAACATTTTCCATAACAATTCTGGTGACACTGCTTCAGCCAGAGAATGTTCTTTAAGAAAACTCATTCTTAGTCCAAAGAAAGAGAAGTCCCCTTCCAGTTATATCTCCATATTTGCAGTTTTGTAGCAGCACCATACTGCATGCTTATGCTGAGTTTAGCACTCCCATGACCCTGTTTCTCTGATACCGGTTCTTAGTCAGCATTACCATGTTTTATGCTTTTCACTGTTGGCTTTTACAGAGTGAGAACCTCTTTGTATTCATCTGGATTACATTTTACTCTGCTAACATCTGCCTCTCTGTTAACTGCTGTACTTCCTACAGCCTTTTATGTCCAACTTCACAAATGTTAGCAAGCCCTCCTAGATGCACTTTTGTCAACAACTATGATTGCTGCAGTCTTCATCCCTTCCTCCTTTTGCTTTATTTTCTCCAGATAATTTTCTGAGTTTTTTAATGCACACGTTGCTTCAAAACCCTGTGAAAGTAATGTAACCCACTGAATTTTTATCTATTAAATTTCCTGCTTTCACAAATTTCTACGTGAAAAAATTCAGATAAGCAGGGGTGCACAAAAGCAGATTTCATCAAGTGAGCTCTATCACAGTGAGAGTATACTCCAACACCGAGGCAGGTAAATGCTACACAGCATGCCCTGAAATGTAATTTTACATCCATCTTATCAGTAATTTGAAGTCTCTTTTTTACCTCACCTTGAAAAATGGAGGTCTTATTTGCTACTTATTTTACAAGCTGTACGCAGTTGTGGCTGCAGAGTGTCAGACTGGTCTTTTGGGCACATGTCCTCTTCCACTCTTCTATACTTCCTGATGTTCTCTCTCAACACAGAAGTTGACTGCCAACAATTCTGAATTCCTTTCGCTAGTTCTTTATGAGTTTTGCTACCTCGTACCGCTGCCTTGCATTAAAACTACAAAAGGCAGTGAGGCAACAAAGTCATACCTGCCTAAAGCAAGTCACTGACAAGCCAGGCTCACTCCTGGAGGTTTAGCCAATGCTTTGGGAAAGGTACTTAACTAAGGGAAGTCCCTTCTTCAGACTCTCTGCAAACATGCTCATCATGTAAACAATTAAAAAAAAAAAATTACAAAGCAAAAGGTGCTACAAGGATTGTCACATCAGTCTGTGGGGTTCCAGAGGAAAGAAAAGTTTCATCTTTATGGAGGAAAGTGAATTATCAGAATGAAGGAAAGAAAATAATAACATTTTACTTTTACTAGATCACTCTTTTGTATCTAAAAAAAAAAAATCATTAACAAGAGAAACAAAAGGTTTAGGAAAAGGAAGCTATTAAAGACTGAACTGAAGCTTCAGGAATTTTTATTGCCTTCTCTCTCCTGAATGAATTGTACTTCCCTTTTATCTAAGTGGAGCAGAGGAAGTGCCCAAGTGACAGCTGGGTGGACCAGAGTCCATGGAAGTGCAGCCTGGGCTATACAAAGCACTGGGCTGAAAACACCTCGCCCCACTGCAGCAAGGAGCACTGCAATATTCCTCCAGCCATATCCTGCTGTCTGGGAAATTCAGAAACATATGGATCACAAGTGCAGAGGCTGTTCTGTACTCCTACTGCATGCTGCCCAAGAGAATTCCCTCCTGGTACTCAACAATGTCAAGCAGCCTCCCCAACCAATCACACCAAAAATATGGGCTAGAATGTGCAGATTCATTATCTTCACTTTCACTGCCTGCATAAGTGTATATTGAACACAATTTGCACTATTTCCTTACAGTGAATCATATCTACTGTTCTTTTCACAAATCAATTCTTTCAAATGTCAGGAAAAATTTAAAAGTACAAATTTAGATCTCCTACTTCCAGAAGCTTTTCTTTCCTTTTCTCAAGTTCTCTTCATTTGTCTAGTAGTTAGCTTTCCAAAGACATGAATCTGACTAGGATACTGAATTCTATTTTAAAAGCAGTTTAAAATTTAAAAATTCAATGCCTTTTGTATCAGACAGCTTTACACCCCCTAACAAAGGGGTTTAACATTAGACTTGTGGATCCCAAGTGTTGATGTTCACATGTGGCTCAAAAAATATAATGCTTACCACACATTTTGAAAGTTGAGTTTGGGGAAAAACTCAAGAAAACAGAGCTCATAGGGAAAAAATGCTGCAATTGCTTTGTTCAGATTAGATTATATGCAATGTTGGGCAATTTTACAGCATTTCTAGCATTTAAAAAATTGATAATCCTGTCATACTAACTGTTCTTCTGATATCAGTCTACCTCGATCAGAAGGAAAGTGTCTCTTCACTTCCAGAAGTAGTCTCTTCACTTCCACTTACATAACCAAGGGAGGGTGCTGAGGCCCTGGCACAGGCTGCCCAGAGAAGCTGTGGCTGCCCCTGGATCCCTGCAAGTGTCCAAGGCCAGGCTGGACACTGGGGCTTGGAGCAGCCTGGGATGGTGGAAGGTGTCCCTGCTCAGGGCAAGGAGGTGGCACAAGATGATCTCTGAAGTCCCTTCCAACCCAAAGCATCCTGGGATTCTGTGGTCAGGGGGCCACTGCAGACTCGGGAGCCTCTAGGGAGTGAGGGGTGCAGGGGACAGGGCTGGGATGGCCTGGCAGAGAGCCAGGACACAGAATGAGGAGCCCTCCAGCCAAGGCAGTGGCTGCTCACTAGCATGGGCTCACATCAGCCCAACACTTCAGGCACAGCCAAACTGAGCAGTTTCTCTGGAGCCCTACCCCTGTGTCTGCACACTCCTCTGTCCAAACCCCCAGCCACTTCATCCTTCCTCTTCCAAGAATTCTGACAGACAAAATTCTTTATACACCTGTGTCTAAAGAGCCCAGCACAAACTCAGAAAGGCAGCACCATGCTACAGCTGACAGGGTCTGGAGACTCCTGTTAAGGGCAGTGGCACCTATGTGTGAATTACCACATCTGAACCTCTGGTAGTTTACAAACCTCAGAATAAATGTTACAACACTCTTCCATTTCTAGGCACTGCTTTCTGGCTGTTTTGCTACTAAAGTCTCCTGCTACAGATAAGAACACCAGAAAGCACTGGCTCAGTCAAAATCAAAGAGAGAATCTTGAGTCACTCTTACTGTTATTTGAATTATCATAATTTTCCTTTGTCTTTTTTTCTTTTCAGACAAGAATGTAAAATGAAGAAAAATAACTAGAATCAAGCAGATCATGGGATTACTTTTTAACAAGCAAGCCAGAAACATATCCTTGAAAGCACACACTTTCCTGGTTGGGTTAGGGTGTTTACCCAATTGAAAAGTATTTAAAGGACAATGCAATTTCAAGACAATATCTAGAGGTATACAGCTTTTACAGATTCTCTGACTCAGCTTCTATTTAATTTGCATTGTGATTTTCCCAGGGATGTATTCTAACACAAAAACAGGACTGATTTATATTGCTTTGACTATAGCTTTTATCCATTTACTGATAAATTGAATTTCACACAGGTTTACACAAAAGCCACAAAATAGTATCAAGTGAAACAACTCTCTGGATTTTCTCAAACTGTTATAACAACTTGAAGTGTCACTGCCCTACAAAGAAATATTTACTCCAACAGTTAATGGAAGACTGAAATCAATATTCAGGGTAATTTTTCCTTTATAGATCAGTGAAAGCCTGCAACTTCAATTCCTTCTCGCTGGCAGAAGCTTTCAGTGGGAACTGTAGCAGGTCTCACCAGGGCTGATTTCAATCCTACACAGGTGTGTACGTTTAGAGCAGAGAAGCAACAGCAAAGAACTGTGCTCACGCATGGCAGACATCAGACAAGCAGCGCCAGCAGGCAGTGTGAAATAAAGCTGACGCCAACAGGCTGCTTTACTAGAATTATCCTAACACCCTGTGCAGATTTGTATCAAAATCCTTAGCTTACACAGAATTAAGCTGGATATGTCTAACTCCATGCATCCCCTTCCTTAAAATGCAATGAAACCATACTCCCTCCACCCAGGAATCGTTGCCTCCTTTGCTTGAGATCCCTTTCCTTCTCTCTCTGTTCCTATGCAATTCAGTGACAAAAAGACACAGCACAGCTATCTCCTTCCGTATGTGCAATGAAGTAATGCTACGTTAAGTGAGAAAGTAAAGATGTGAAAGTTATCTCAGCATGCCGTTGTTTGCAGTTCCTTCAAATAGCTTTTTCCATTTTGAATACCAATGAGGAACATTTGAATATCGATGCCATTTGGCTGAGAGCAAGTGGCTATCATTTATATATCTATATATTTATATAATGCACGGTGTAAGTAAGACAACAGTGATAAACTGGCGCCTGACCTGGCAGAGCAAAATTTGGTGAGGCCACAGAGTGCCTAAATGAGTATTTATGTGCACTGTAAGATTGCCTCAGCTGTACTGTATACCAAGGGCCATCCACTGCTGGCATTAAGTGTTCTCAGACCTTAAAGCTCACTCCTCCCAATTTCTAGGCAACAAAACCATATAAAATATATTATTTCTTTCACTTCTCTGAGACATGTAATGTCACACATTTTTCAGGACAATCGGAAATGACACTGCAAAGCAAGTGGAGCAGGAATTTCCCAAAGCAGGCAGCACACCTGGCCTGAAGCAGCTGCAAACTGTTAGACAGCACATGAGAGAGGAGAGGAAGAGGCCATCCTGCGCCTTTCAACTTCTGCTTGTCTGGAACTCTTTCTCTTCTGCCTGTGCAAATTACATCATACAATCTGTCTGACATTTTAATGTAATCCTTAAACTTGGCTCTTGAGAACAGGGGGAAAACTGCTAAGAAATAACACAAAAATTCCACAGTCGTATCATTTATTGGCAGAACAGGGATTTGAATTTGGAACTCCCACAATGTTAATAAATGCCACCACACAACCAGCCTATGAATTAGTTTAAGACAGGCTTATCCCAATTTTTCCTGCTGGAGCTGTCCTCCTGTGTAATTTGAATAATAGTTAGAGCAGAACTTGAACAATGGTTTGCCATCAGGGGAGCCCCAAAATCACAACTTCTGAGTCCACCTCTAGCCTTACCAGCTGAGAAACCTTTCATCTCTAACAGCTGTATTCGTACACAATGCCTAATGTTTAATGAGTCAGAATTCCTGATAAAGCCAGTTAAACCAGAATTCATGACCAGATCTGACACACACCCTTTATTTCTCTAGGGACTGAAATATCCAAGTACAACCTTTCTTGGGATCCCTAATATAATCATCAAGAGTTTGATTAAATGAGGCAGAAATACATTTAATACATTCTTCTGAGGAGGAACTGTAAGAAAGTTTATTTTCAATAGGCAAATGTATAGATTATTGAGCAAAGGAATCAATTTACTATAACAGACAACTCAGGGAACCCATCATCAGGTAAGGGGAAGCTAGAAGTAGCTATAAACCTGTTCTCTGCAGGGGAAAAAAAAGTAACTTTTAGTAAAAATTGCCATATGAAAGTAGAGAACAGACAGATTGAAAAGCACTGTTGCTAGGGCCAATGCAAATGGACTTTGTTTTCCCCCCCAACACACACATTCCATCTTCCAGTTATTATCTCTCTGGATGTTTAGAGATGTTTACCAGATCTAAATACTCTAATTATATGATATTAGAATAATACCTTATTAATGTATATAATACCTTATTAATATATATTACATATAAATCTATGAAATCTAAACATCCCTGTATGTTTAGAGCTGTTAATTAGAGCTAACTAAATATACTGGGCAATGCTCTAAAGTAGCTGTCATAAACGAACTGAGGGTTGGCTTTTGTAGTTCAGTTTAATTGTTCTAATGTTAGATTAAGGGTTCCAATTTGTTCTGTTAATTGTTCTAATTTGTTCGGTTGATTGTACATTGGTTTGAAGTTATTATTGGGAGGTTCCACAGTTGACAATTCAGTTGGGATATAACTCGGGGGTTGGGATGTTATGAATTTTAATGAGGCCAGGTCTAAATATAGACCTAGGAGGGAGGCAAAAGGGACTTTCCAAAGGGGTGTCACCCGGAGAACATGATTGACAAGAAACATCCAAACTATCTTGAAAGAAAGATGTCATCCTAAATTAAGATAAAAATGTCATCCTAAATTAACACAGCATGCACGTTGTCATTGGCCTGCAATCGCCGAATGAACAAGCCCTAGAGACACGCGTGCCAATACGAAACACCCAAAGCGGCCAGGAGCGGTCAGAGGGCTATAAAACCCCACGCTCCCGCCCAGCGCCCGTGCTCTGGCCACCTCCCACGCTGGCAGAGCACCCAGCGCTGCTCCCTGTACCTTGCAGCCCAACAGACCGACGTTTTGGGTTTCCAATTGCTCTTATTTTTGTTGTTAAGCCTTCTTTCAATAAATTTTAATATTTCTTTTTAAATTGGCTCCTTCATTTATGACAGTAGCCACAGAACAAAACAATTCCTGCTTGCTGCAAGAGCAGTTGTGATAAAATGCTAAATCTGTGTCTTTTCCTAAAGCCCAAATATGGAAAGGAAAAAGAGTGAAATCAAAGCCCAGCCATAAAAGCCTCTAGAGGAGAGAACACAAGGCTGAAAAAGTCGCCCAGCAGTGATTCAGTCTCTGCTTTCAAGACATCCCGCTAGGAACCCCATGATACTACTGAACTACTAAGATCTAACACACTGCTGAAGGAACATTGGAGCCCCCTTTCCCTTGTCACCTCCAGCCCAGAGCCACCACCACCACCTGAGCTGTTTATGGAGGGACACGCTCGTGCTGGGCTGGCTGTTGTGAGTGACAGAAGAGCTGGAGCGTTTCCCACACAAACCCTGCAGTGCTGCAGCCTGGGTGATGCCCACGGGCCAGCACTGGACGGGCACTGGAGCAGGGCTTGGCGCTTCAGCAATCCTGTGATGGCAGCACTACAAACACCACAGGAGTTTGCTCTGTCTGCCACTGAGGGGGCTCAGAGCACATTCTGGTAACTGCTGGACATTAATATCTGGCTGGCCTCAGTTGCAGACACCAGAGACACCTCTGTACTACCCTGCCATCAGACCTGCAGCCAGAGAGAAAAGGCATTCTGCCCCTTGTACAACCCTGTCTGCAATTACTTATGATGGGGTTCAGTATCACATCTGCTCCCTGTGCAATTCCCTTCCTCTGTTCATCTTGCTGACTTCTCCTCTATCTTTTGCTTGTTTCTTTGAAGTGCTTTCTGGCTTTTTTCTCTGATGGAAAAAAATAATTACCACATCTACCACAGTTTTTATGAGCAATTCTGCTTATTTAATCTTAACAGAGCTGTGGGGCTTCATAGAGTCTATCAGCTGTGGTCAAGTTCTTCAAAGGCAAAAAAGCTTTTAGAAATTAAAACATCATTTGAATAAACGCCCTACCTTGTAATTAAAGATTTTCTGAATGTAGAAAAATAGCTGGGAGTCTCTGATCTGAGCTATCTCAAAATGCCTACGAAACACTGCTGGGAGAGTTCTCAGATCTTGCATCTCTAAATGCTTTCTTGTCAGGCTGGATATAAAAACTCAGACGAGTCCACGTGTCCATGAACACATCTAATTCTTCTTCTGAACTTCTCCATCTACTTCAGTGCTCAGACCACTTTCTTCAGTTTGTTCAAGACAGTAAAAATCTAACCCAAAAACCTCTATAAATTTGAATATTTCTTCCTGGTTGGGCTCACAGAATTATCTTTCTAGTTCAGTCAAATGAAAGACAACGTTGTCTGATAATAGCTGCCAGTGGTGTAGATTTTTCAGAAAAAAGACAATGCCAATGCAAAAATGAGATACTGAATTTGAAGACCACATTTGTTTTATCAAACTATCCATCCTACACAGATTAAGAATAAAGCTAAGCTGTAAGCATACCCTAATCACGTTATTTGTTTTTGAGAACACAATCTGAATATTTGGACTGTTCCTCCTAGAAATTCCACCTTTTTCCCACCTTGATGTTTGTGTGCAGAAACAAGGAGGGAAAATTAATAGATTTTGGGAAGCTAAATGATACACACAGTTATTTTTCATTAAATGTCTCGTTTTAGTCTCCCGTTTTCAGGAAAAAAAACCCTTCAGAAACCCTTCCTTGATAAGATTTTGAGATCGGAACCTGATCTATGGCTTAACACCATACAGACAAGAAATATATTAGTAATACCAGCACACATAACACAGATACTAAGGTAAGTATTTTATCTCAGGGTGATTATAGTGGAAGCATCTTCTGGTTGGTTTTTTTTTTTTTTTCCTCCCCCCGAAAACTGGTCTACAATGACAATTGTAGTGACTTCCTTTATTCCATACTCGCACAGCTGTCTGTTACATCTGTTGATCTGCTTTATTGTGTGTACCTTGGGGTTTTTTCCCCTCGTGGTTATCACCTAATATTTTCCACCATATATTTTATATAAATTCTAATAAACTGTTCTTTCTACAGATCATTCATGAAAGCCTTTTTTTATTCTTATGTAATGTCTTAGAAGATAAATACCATTATCTTTTTTCTGATAGTTGGCACTTTGTCATTCAGTCTTAAATGAAGCCTGTGGGCTTAGTTGATTCCTCTGCTTCCACACTTCTGACACTGTTAGATTGGATTGTGAAATGGAGGTACAGAATAATTCACTGAGATGTTCTGCTCACTTGTCCAAGTCAAAGGATGTCAGCTGCAAAGCTCCTCTGCACATGGCTTGACACAGCCCATTTTTCCTTAGCGGTATCAAGCTGTGTCATCTGAACCACAGTAAAGCTTCCACTAAAGATAAAATCCCTCAGTCTGTGCTGTACTGCAAAGACCTTGCTTCTTCTCTGCTTGCTGATCTAAACTGCAGCCACAGAAATTGGCTTTTTTGGCATGGCCATCCCTCAACAGTGATGGAAGTAGAATTCTGAGGTTCTGTATTTGGGAAAATGCTGAGATGTGGGTCTTACTGTACATTTCCTCCCTTCCTGCGTTTATTATTCTTCCCTTTCTATGTCATTTGCTGCACTGTAGTTGTGTGACTCAATGTGAGCAAACTCCTGTTGCTAGAAGTGTCCGCTCACCTTTGTGTATTTAGGTTCTCTTACCACCTGATGCTCTATTGCAGCTGTTTGTGGATCCTCCATGGGTTTAGATGCCCTATCTGCTTGCTTTACTTCTATTTGATGCAATTTTAAGGCTCATTGTCTTCATGTCTATTTTTTCCACAGTGTTTTTTCATATATTTTAGCTCTTGATCTAATGTCTGAAAAATTAAAAATTAACTCTACACAACCCTTGTTTTCAGTTCTTACCAGCTGTAAATGCTGCTTTACCACCTATCCATATTTTCCCTAAAAATAACCTTCACTGTAAGTGCTTACAACCAGCAGGACAGTGAAAGGCAGAGGGAAATCAATGTCTGGTGTGGTTATACAGACAGCACAACATTGGCTTTGCCCTTTCATCTTAGAAGGGTTATGACTGTGATTAACAGGCTAATCTTATGACTTGCATTAATGTTTCACTAAGAAAATGGTTGCTTGTATTGTTGGACTTAGTCCCTTCAAGATCCAAAAACCCCCAGTGTTTTGATCAGAAAATGGATTACTGTCAGGCCTGTTTTCAAGAAGCAATTTTGTGTTTATTCGTTCTGTTTGTCTGGGTCTTTTTAACTGTTTACCAATCCCAGCAAAGGTACCCCAGGCAATGAGGAGGCTGACTGCTACTTCCTCATGGCCAAGAGATCCAGTGTTTCCAGAGTCAATGGCTGAATTCCGAGTATGTGCTGTCCTAAAGCACTTACAAGCTGAACAAAATTGGTTTGACCCACTGCTTGAGACCTGAAGGACAATGCAATTCACTGAACTCAGGAGGCTATTTACAGAAAATGTGATAACAACCTCTCTTGCTGAACCCATAAAAAACTGTACTTAGGCCAGTGACCAAATGACAGTAGGACTGTGCTTTTGGCACTCTGGTGCCAAAATAACGTCCCTGTAATCCTGATATCATCAGGAGCATAGTTTAGAAATTGCTAAATAAATAAATACATGTGTAAGGGAAATGAAGGAGGAGTGACAACCAGCTAACCTTTGTACTTGTGAAGGCAAGCTATAGACATGGAAACTACATTCCCCACAGGTCTCTGCATCCACCTGAGATGGGGGGCTGACACTTCTGTCAGGTTCCCCCCCAGATGCCACTAAAAGATACACAGTCAGTCTCTCCCTTGAGCGGGGCCTTAGGAAGCTCTGCCAAGTTCTGTTGGTTTGAATGGACAGACACTGAGACAGCACCCTGGGCAGGGACAGCCAGGCCACACTGGCTTAGAAGTGCACTACAACCTTAGGAGATGCAGGTATACAATTTTAAAGAGATCTTGTAAGTCAGACCTCGTATAACACCCTTTGCCACAAAGGCTGATTTATATTCCTAATGGAAGAGAATGGATCTTTGTGAGTGACTTCATTTGGGCAAGAACAGCTCATATGTTTTATACAGACTGGTAGACTCATGTCCTGTTCTGCTATTGCACTTCCTCTTTTTCCCCAATTGCAAAGAAATAAACACAGAGTGGGAGTTGGACTGCGTATGTCATGTTGTGCTTTGAAACCAAAAAGCATTACACTTTGAACTGCTTCACACTGCTCAGGCATATCCTCTAGGATGGTTTCACAAAGAAATTGTGAATTTCATCAGTGCAGAAATTGTAACCCTTCCAAAACCCTTAACAGTCCTGAACTCCCATTTCATTTCAATGACAGGCATAATTCTGTTTTTTCCCTGCCTCCTACAAGATACTGTAGGCATATTCAAAACCAAAACAGAGGCAAAAATCATATTAACCAACATGTTGCCTACTTGAAATGCTGCATCAGTCTAACGGTCCATCTCCAATTACTCTTCCAAAAGCCAGTAAGTGACTGGAGATGAGATTTCCTACTTTGTGAGGTGATTTAACATATTAAAAACCAGCACTGAGAGCTTGACAAACCCCCACACACTTAAACCGTGACAGGCCAAGGCTTGCTCTGTGAATCGTGGGAGAAGGGTAGCCAAAAGCTGAGAGGGCCTCAGGAATACAAATCAGTAGGGAAGTGGAAATGCAAGGCTGAGTATAAAAAAAGGCAAGAGAAGAGAACTGAACTCAGGAGGTAAAAGAGCAAAGATTATCTGTGTATTATCTGAAGACTCTAAGTCTGCTCCAAAACCACAACATCAAACAGTGCCTGGTGTGTGGCCATACCTGTTGGCTTTCATTCCTTAAAAAAAAAAAATGTTTGTGTCTGACAAAGAATAAACCCCAATACAGATGAAAGCTGCTAATAGCACTGGGTGTAGTATCAGTAGGTTTTGAAGTGATGAGCTGCAAAAAACCATAATCTTCAAAATATGTATGACACAAAGTTCTGCAGAATCTTTAGCATGCAAGGTTTCAAAGGCTCCATCTGAGAGAAAGTAAAGATTTTAGTGCTTCCATATTCTTTTCCAGCACTATGCTACATATTATGATTTCTGGAAAAAACAGTCCTTAAGCATGTGATGAAAGTGATGAAATCCCTCAACAGAAAAGCTAAATATATAAACATATGGAAAACACAATTAGTAAACAATCCACAAGATGCAGATTTTCCTCATTAAGCATTTGCAAAATAACTCAGGAGAACAAAACTGTAAAATCCGAAGTCTGTTGTAAAACAGTCTGCAAGCAAAATAAAAAGATAAACCAGTGTAGCAAATGGTTTACAAGGAACTGTTTCCAGAACATCTGCAAAATCAACTTCCTGCTTTACCGCTCTTGAAAGTTATTCCTGAACAGTATTTGAAAGTAACAATTTGTTCTCCCTGCCTATCAGAACTCGCTCTGAACACCTCTTCTATGCTGCCGAAGCGCCCTCCCTCAGTGACATAACGTCTGTGCTCCTGATTTTGTAGCTCCCACAGAAGAAAGCAAACACATGCTTAACGAACGCCACTGAAATCAACCCAAGAACTTAAAACTAAGCATTTGTGCAGTACTGACATAATCCTGTACATCATGTTATCAAGAACTGGCATCTGAAGTCTTCTCATTATATAAACACAACCTACAAATCCACTAACTCTTGAAAAGACAGTTTATGAAAACAAGCAAACAGCCAAATTTTTTTGACATGGGTTAACTTGAGGACTGTCTTTTCTTTTTCATACATTTCATATTTGGAAGGAGAGGGTATGTAATGTTAGATTTTTTTGTGTTTTGTCAAAACTTCAAGCAGCTTTCTGAAAAGTATTCCCTTGAGATTTGCTCAAAGTTATCCTTGCAATGTAATTTCTCTCTTTTGCTGGAAGTGTAATCAGCAGAAGAATTCAGCCAAGCATTTAAACATGCACCTCTGTGCCAATGTATGATATTGTGCAGGTTGCCTGTACTACTCAGTGAAGGCAGACTATGGTCAGTAATTTGGGAAAAAAGAGTAAGATTCTGAAAGGAGAAGACAGGGATATGAAAGGTGTGGAAGTAAATAAAAAGCATAAGGAGCAGGGTAGCAGCTAGAGTAGCTGACAAAGTAACTTGAAGGAGTTACACTTCAAGGAAGGATGTGATGACAGCAAAAATAATGAAATAAGAAAAGGTGGGTTGTGAAAGAGGGAGTAGAAAAGGATCAAACTTTTCCTTTACTGCCCATCAGAAAACCCTGAAAAATTACATCAAGGCCACAAAACTAATTGAAAATACTCTTGTCTATTACGTGGAAGGAGTGGTGAGCCTATGCAAACTGAGTGCGCCCCTTCTCCGCTGTAATTTTGTAAACAAAATTCCAAAATTAACACTCCAACAGTTAAAGGCAGACATCTCACTGGCCTCTAGCAGGCAGAGGGAAATAAAGCTGCTGTTGCCTGCCACCAGGGAAAGCAGGTCACCATTTCTAGATAGGTTCAAGCCACGATGCATGTGTGCATTCATCCACAACCAACGGTGACCCACGACTTGTACTACCACGTAAAAATATGACCATCACCTTTGATTTAGTTGTAGAACAGCCATTAAATTACTTTAAAACTGATGACAGTGAGCTGTTTCACAGTGAGAACCTGAATCAAGTCATTACAAAAACAGCTTACCAAAGCATAACTCAGTGCAGTCCTCTCTTCTCTCCCTCCTTACTTTACATGGATATATAGACCATCAGAACAGAGGAACAAAAGGCAATGACAGAAAAATTGGAAGTATATTTCATAACAAAACACTTCATTATTACATGAAGCAGCACTCTCCAGACAAGGACAATTCCGAACCCTCCAAAAGATAGCATATAGCGCTATTTTCCATTAAAGTTATGTTTAAAACAATGAAATTAGATTTTTATAGGACAGGTTCTTACTTCAGTTGAAAGAGATTATTTGAGATATGTGTATACAGACCAGCTCACCCACTTTCTAAACCCACAGTTTCTCATACTTGACAAAACATCCAAGCTCCAAATCACTCAAATATAAGATTCAAGACTTTATCTCCAGCCTCTTGGGAACATTCACATGACACAACAACAGATGTGGAAGAACAGAACATCTACAAGATGGAATTCTCAACAAGAACATCCCTTAATCAAATTTTACACATGAGCAAACCAAGTCAAAAAGCTGAAAACATGACCACAGGATACTCCATCAACATCCTTTATTACCTGGTTGGTTGAGTTTTATAGGACTGTGCTGGCTTCTTAACCACGCTCCAGCACTAGCAGGCTCTGTCTCATCAGGGCATTGCTATAGTGCATTATTTACCATACACTTTGTCTCCAGGGGCTCCACAGAGAATAGGTGTCTGCTAGGTCTACCAGCTCAAGGTATTCAGATGCCTCAATATATATCCAGGTGCCTTGCTGGGATTTCTAATGCGCTTGGTTACAACTTCAGGTGAATAACTACCATTAAGAACTGTGATAATTTACTGTAAGGGAGAATGTTTTGTGCCTTGATGGATTCCTGTCACTAGCTCAATTCCTGCTAATGGGAACTTGCCCTCTGATTGTTCCAAGGCAGAGATGTATCTTGACAGAGGCAGGTAAAAAAGAAGGAAATAGCCATTTTTAAAGTAAGTATCAGGGAATCACAAGGTTGGAAGAGACCTTTAAGATCACTGAGCCCAACCCATGCCCTAACACCTCAACTAAACCATGGCACCGAGGGACACATCCCATCATTTTTTAACACATCCAGGGATGGTAACTCCACCACTTCCACAGGCAGACAACTCCACTACTTTACTACAGGAAAAAAAGTAAGTACTTTTTTTATCTAGTGAGCATCACAGAAGATAAACGTCTGGATATTGTTTAAGTAGATGCATTATGTAACAGCACACCTGATGGTTTCTGTTAGTTCCTCTGTGCTTTCTCTCCTAACAAAAAGAAAGGGAGAGACAGTGGAAAGGGTCATTCAGTGTGACCTTCAGGACCAATCCCTAGCACAGACTTAACCAAAAATCAGGCCTCTGTCTTTAGTTCTAACTGCCAACAACTGCTGTGACAGAGTTAGCACATCTCCAGTGCTTCTCAGAACCAACTGCACAATCCCTGTACACACCCCTGCTTTTAATCTTAGCTAGCAGATACTTGCTGGAAATCTGTGAGTTCTGGTTCTTCCAATAAGGCCTTGTATCCAGCAGCATTTGTATTTCATTACAGGTTTATGGCATTTACTGGTGATACTATGCAAGTAGACCTCTCTTGAAAACAGTTACGTCTAAATTAAGAAATAAAGTAATAATTACTAAGGTTAAAAAAGAAGGAAATATTTGAAAAAAAATAGTATTGCTTATATTGCTTTTGCCACTTTACAGAAACAGAAATGGCTAAAGCAATAGAACAGCCTTATGAAGTCATCTGGTTGGAAGTATTGGGCCCATATGTTTGAGATCTGTATTGCACCAGAGCAGTGAAATGCTGCAGCAGCAACCTGGGAGTTTGGCATCCACCTGCTCATTCATGAATCATTAAACTGAACTTCTGAAACCTCAATTAGAAATGTCTGTCCCTTGCAGCCATTTATGGATTTGGAGAAAATGAGTTATTATTACAAGTAGCACGGGGAAGAAAGAAAGGAAGAACACAGTAAGTCAAAACAAAGGAATGAGTCAACACTGTGGAAGACAAGACTAATATCAGAATGAACAACTTAAAGAAGAAAGAAATACTAAATGTGAAAAAACTTGTAAGCACCTCAAGAACAGAAGAAAGTAATGCTGGCGTCAATTAACAGAGCTGTCCCAACAATGATTAACCTGAGTCTGTGGAAGTACTGTTTCAGAATGAGGAATATCCTCCAGGATACTGAACTCATCAAAGGGCAAAATCAAATGCACTGTATTACACTCAGCCATGCTACACTTAGATCTTTAACTCAATGACGAATGTTAACACAGCTTTGAAATATAAAACCTGCCCTAACAAAATATAAAACCTGCCCTAACAAAACCAGATATACTCAAGCTAATGTAGCACTTCCTCACTCCCCAAGAACTCTTTAACTACAATTACCTCTTACTTGTTGCTCTCAAGGAGAAGCATTTTCCATTTCACCTAAATTTTCTTATCAACCTCTTTCTGTTAGCAGAAATCCCTTACAGTACAGAAAAACATTAGAGAACTGTAGAAAGACTGCACTTACAATGTAAGTGGTTTTTAATCAGTATTGTAAATAATAAAATTTACTAGTTATTTCAATACACATTTGTAATACAAATAATTCTAATCACCACTATAATAATGCAAAAGTGAAAAAACTACATCAGCAGTTCAATCATCCCACACTCTTCTGAGATAAGCCTTAGTGTCTGTGGCAGCTTAAAGCTGTAAATTCGAGCTGTCACTATCATAGCTGCTGGCCTGGACACCTCAAATACCCAGTGGCACTTGCTGTGCATTATCCCTTTGCAGCTGAGGTGAGGGACTCGGGAACAGACAGCAGTCATGACTCCAATCCCTAACTAGATTTGTTACTTCAACAACACCTTATCATTGGCACCACAACCATCTCTCATTTCAGAAAAGTAACTTGAGTAAGTTTTATAAATTAAACCATGAAATGAAATAACTTTTTGAAAATGCCATGGCCCCTCAGAAATCAGGAAATGTTAACACAGGGTGTACAAAGCAGATTTGAAGGAGACTGTTCTTGGTAAATGAACAGTAAATGCCACTGTAGTTATTTGGGCCATATTCCTACCTCTCAGCTAAATTTAAGAAGGCAGCTATGAAGATCTAAGAGTGTCACACTCACTGAAAAGCAACCTAATTCTAGTAAGAATTATTAGGGGTAGGTAATAACAAAGGAGGTACCTGTTCCAGTCTCAATTTGCAAGTAACATTTTGCAAACAAGTAAAACAAAAAGCTGTCCCCTTCCTTTTTCATGCATTTGAAAGCTATAATTATTTAGCCCTTTTAAAGTTTCTTCTACAGTCACTTTAATTTCTCCAACTCAGTTTAATTTCCGAAACTTGAATGTAATTTAATTATCATTAACAGTATTTTCAAATTAACATAATTCCTTTCCAATCCTAAGTAATCAGACACAGCTATTTCCTCCTAAGTCATCTGTAATGGCTTCTGCAGCGTTCTTCGTACCTTTCTTCCCTATCAGTATTCAAGGGGACCTTGGCATCTCTGTTCCTCAATGCTGCAATACCTGAAAACCCTATTTATAAGTAAAATTCTTAAAACTGATTTTGTCTTGTCAACCCCCAAAATGAGGTCTGTGATACCAGACAAGCATTGTAAGTTTTCAGGATAATATCTTAACACAAAATAGAAGAACAATAATGTCTTTCTCACTTTACACATAAAATTCACTTTCTCCAATCCATCATTACCAAATAAGTAATTTTTTAATGGTCTATGACTTGTTTGTTTTATCCCAATATACCCCAAGATTCACACTGTACATGACTGTGGGCTTCCCAAGAATTTTCTTGGCAGTATCCCATCCTCAGAACAACTTTCCCTTCTTCAGCAGAGAACTCAAAAAACCTCAAAGACAGATTAACATTCCCAAATATTACACAGTTTGAAAACTAGAGTCTTGTTTTGCTTTGCTCTCTGAAGTATTTTTTCCTTAGACACCTTTTACCTCTATGACCAAAGTAACCTCTCTGATTTTTTTTTTCCACAAGAAGAATGTATAGCTTCTCAACTAGCATGTAACATTATAAAGGATTCTTCCTGAATTGATGACAGAAACAGAACCTGCAAGCCTTGCTGGGTATGTTAAGGGTGTTTTCTGGACTGCACAAATCTTGAGTAGTCACAATTTGAGTGATACTTCCCTGGAGCGCAATGTCTCACTACACCATGGCACTCCATAAGCAGGTAAGATGACACAAATCTGAAGCTCCCTTTGAAAAGCACAGTTGAGAGTACCTTCAATGAGATTATCATGACACAATCTATGTGAAAGCTTCCAAATCTTTCCTGTAGAAAGATCTGACAGTGGATAATGAAAACCCCTCACTGACTTTCTGTGTTTTGTTTGGCTGCTTGTTTTTGCTGTTGTTTTTGTGGGGGTTTGTTTGTTTATTGTTGTGGTGGTGGGTTAATTTTATTCTAGAGTCTTACGCCTTTTCCTGAAATTACTTTAAACACAACCTGAGTGACTCACAGATTGTGTTTAAATTTCTAAGTGAGATCCCAGACTCTGCCCTTTGCAGAGTTCACACATCCTGTGATCATAGCAGGTACTCATTTCACATTTGTGCATGTTTGTACCAGTTTTCAATAAGGCACTGCCAAACAAATTAATTTCATGTCATTATTTTACCTACTGTCCAGGAAGTGATGGTAATGTTTTAGAACACAATTATTGTGTATCTTCATTAAGAGACAATGCTTTCTATTAAAAAATCCAGTCAAGAGAATCCAGTTGAGAACTCCAGAATAACACTGCAAAAGGCAAAATAATGTATTTCTAACTCCAACATAGGAAATAGTGTAAAAAAAAAATATGCTATGATCCACCAGAATTGTCTGTAGTGATTACGAGGAAATTAAAAAAATACTAAGTAATAGGAGCTCGACTCAATGATCCTTGTGGGTCCCTTCCAACTCAGCATATTCTGGGATTCTGTAAACTAAAAGCTGAAGTTTTCTCTAGTACGTACAGATACACACAGTATCTTACATATTAAAAATAAATGGCAATGCTGTAAATTTAGAAGTCTAATCTACTTAAACTGACAGATAAAGACAAGAAACTAATCCTCACAGGAGGAAATTTCCTTAAAACTCACCAGGAAACTTTAAAAATATTTTTTAAATAGCACCTGGGCCAAAGGGAGAAGAAAAGCAACAAATCTTACTCTGAAGATGAAGGGATGAAGAAGAAACTCTTAACTAGGTATGTATGCTCCTTCTGCAGTTCTGTTTTTGTGCAGCACTGCAGAGGGAGGAGGTGTGTCTGACAGAGGTGCAGGTTTCTGAGCTGACAGCCCTGGAGAGAGCTGTGCCTGTATCAGAGCTCACAGGCGACCAGCACTCCTCTGAAGGCCCCTCACCTGGCACAGCGCTGGAAGCTTCATCTGTGGAGGTGCAGAACCCTCCAGAGGAGTCCACTGTTGGGCTGCTCCTGTTCCCATGAGCTTGAAGAGCATCACCATTTAGCTAAAGAGCATCAGCACAGCTGAGGTCAAGCACTTTCAAATCCCCAGCTTTACGGGCTACTTTCAGCACGTTTTCGAAAGCACAGCTTCTGTTTGCCATACACCTTCAGAGAAAAAACACTCCAGTTTACACTTCATGATGGCCCTCCACTGGTACAGCACAGAATCCAGAACTGTTTTCAACGCAGTAGCAGTCTACTTATACTTTGATAATTCCTCTTCAAAGATTTTCTCTTACAAAGCATGTCATACAAACAGACACGAAGTACTCATTTCTCAAGCTGAGGTAAATCCCCTGGCAGAATGTCATTACAAGTTATTATGTTGTAGGTGCTTTATTTTTTGAGAGCTGTGCTTGACTGAAACAGAGCTGAAAGCAATCACGGGTCCATATATTACAGTGCAGTCTGAAAGCCTCTTTGGGGCATATGAGAACTTGAAACAACCTTCAGTTGCTCTGACCTACATTCAGATTCCAGGGGCCTCAGGCAGTAACCAGGAAGCAGAAAATTTGCAGGGACTATAGCATGCCCAAAGTAGTCCTTCCCTCAGCGTTGCACTATTGTGCACGCATTCACACTTTGCACACAGTCAAGACTACTTATGTACATCATAAATAACTCCCAGTCAAAGGGTTACCTGCGCCAAGCAGTCTTGGAACTGTGACAGGATTGCTTCCTAGAAGGATTTACCCTGTAAATACTCAGTTCGATACTCACCTTTCTTAAGTGATTTTTCAAATTAGAGCAGAATAGCTGGTCTTTATGCTCACACATCTATTCTGGCACAATACACTTTCTTTTGTATTTTACTGAAACTAATAAAATTATGGAAACTAAATCAAACTCTGCCAGACAGATCCAACCATGTTTTTGTCCATTTGAAATGCACACTGATCAAGGATGCAGAGCTAGAGCACCAGGGTGCAAGGGAATGGACTAGTGCCTATGCGTAAGGTCCTCTGCTCTCAGAAGTGCTAGTAGACTTCCCTAGATTTTGATATTTGTCTAAGAGATTTTTTGTACATAACGACTGGATGAGGTCCACAGGATGTAACACAAAGTTCCTCTGAAATAGAGAATGTCATAACCCCATTATTACAGTTCCTATCACCTGTCCATGATTGTTGTGATGTCCCCCCTGCCCCTGGCTGCTTTCACTGCTAGGCTGCTCTGAAGAACACACTGCTTACCTGCACAGCTGATGCTTTTTTGCTCAATGTTATCCTTTGGCTATTGTGCACCTCCTGCTCATCAGCTGTGTCACAATTTGATTTGCCTGCCTGTGCTGTACCCCCCCTACAAGCACACCTCAGATGACTGCTCTGCAGCGCCTGGGCAGGTTTCTCTCTCCATTTGCTCTCATTTCCTTTAACATGACTAGCCCTGGTTACCGCAGGCCAACTTACCAATCATAAGGTGTTTCTCAGGCTTAAGGAAAGGTTAAGCTGCTCTACAACAAACCCACTATGACCAGATCTACATCTAGGTTTACACGCTTATTCTAAAATTAAGATACTTGAACTGCAAAATGCAGTATATGCTCCCACACTTCAGTAATAAAATACACAGCATACCTATTAAGAGAATTCTAGTAACTAATAAGCACGCATTGGAATGAAAAATAAAGCTCAATTTGCATTTACCAGCTTCTAACATCTGAAAATTTCTACACAGCAAGCAAACCAAATTTCTCTCTCTTGTTGAAGAGATTTGCATATACATTGTTTTCTGGAGGTCCACCTTTTTACAATTAAATTTCCAGCATAAATTGCGTAAGTGGTATAATGTTCATAGAGCACAGACATATACTCTGCTGTGGAGCTCCAAATCACTGTCTTTTCTTCATCCACACAATGCAGTGGGAAAGGTGGCTGTCAAATGCACACAGTTATATCACAACTAGATGCTGATGGATTGATATGCATCACATATAATGCCTCCTTAATTTTTACCACCTCCATAAAATGTTGCAGACTCCTGTGTTCATTTGAGGACCATTATCCAAAATTATTTATACCTCATCATCTGCATGGAAGGTTTATTTCATTCCTTCATTAACAAAGGTGGCAATTGCATCATGTTTTCACCACAAATGAAACTGTTTTCTTGACTTCCAGGTCAGTACCTGCATACCAGTACTTGCTTCCAAATTCAAGTTGTCCCAAAAAATTATTTTCTAGTATTTTGTTGATTAAAGGGTTATTTGGAGAGGTTTAAGCACTAGAAAAGCAGAGGTCACTAGAACCTAAGCAGAGTGCACATTACTTGCTTTGAAATAACTTTTGTCAGTGCTATGTAGTTCTTTACAGCTGCAATCAACAGAATGAGAAACAGAAGTCCCTGCAGCTCTCCCAAAGCTCAGATACTCCACATGTAGCAGATTTTTGAAGGTAACCAGACTGTGCACATTCACTTGCATGTTGTTCATAGGCACACATTTTTTTCTACTAGACCTCCCTTTTTGGCACTCCTGCTATTTCTGTGAAATGGGTTTTGAACTAGCTCAACAATCTACAGTCTTTTGTTCCCAAAGGAAATACTGCATTATCATTTCCCTGGCATAAGTTATGACAAATAAGAAGCCTGTTGAAGTGTAGCCATGACACAGGGTTTGGTTATTAAGAGTCAGCACACCCCTCCAAACCTGCTGAGAAGAGCAGACAGGTAATGGAGCTGTTTATACTGCTGAACTATCTCACACAAACAACAGCAATTTTCAGCCCACTGCTTATTTCCCACTTTCTTGTCTTAAACAGAAGAAAAAACATCCTGGTTGCAGGACTCAAGCAGCAGATTAATATAGACAGGGTTTCATTTCAAGATTCAAATAACCTTTTCTATGCTTAACGTATGTAAGGCTCTCTGCTTGCTAGTAACTGGAAAACAATAAAGGTTCTGCTTTTAATAAAGAAAAAAACAAAACCAGAACAAACCAACAGCCCAACAGCAAGAGAAACACAAGAGTGAACATTACAGGAAGTATTATGTTTCTCTAAAACTCTTTGGAACAAACCTGAAAGGCAACAATTATTTTGGTCTACACTGAGAGATACGTGCATGATTCTATTTGATTTAGTCTCTACTATCTTCTATTGCTATTTAGTTTTCTATTTTATTCTGTTTCTGTTTATACCCAGGAAACTGGTACTTCAATGGCAGTGGCTCTGATTACCTGCCCTGCTCCTTTGGGTCACAGACCATCATCTGACATGGGAGAAAGGTCAGAATTCAATACTAAAATAATACTTTTTTGCAGAGCATTGGAGCCAGGTCTCCTGTGGTACTCAGGGATGTTATAAACATGCACACACGCATATCAAGACAGTTATTCTTGCTTCAAGGCACTTCAGATCCTGCAGACATCATGCAGTGCTCAAGTTTTAATTGCTGCAGCAGTTGCAGTGTAGCTAAAGCAACAGGCCCTTCTGCCAGAGACACCTCACACAGAAAGGCTGTTCTGGGAGAGCTGGCAGGGGGACAGAAATCCCAAACTGCCAGAGACTGAGCCACCAAAGGCACTTGTCACCACAGCTGCATCTAAACCAGGGGTCTGCTGCTGGCATGCAGTTTGTTCCCAACTCCTCAGGGATGTTACTATGGGAACTTTCGTAGGGGGAGTTCCTTCTATCCGATGCATATTTCAGAAAGACAAAGTAGGAACAAAGCAAAGAAACTGAGGAGAATGATAGGAAACCGTATCAGCACACTGTCCCATTTACTGTCCTACTGGAGAATCCCAATAGAGATGAGGTACTTCTTACAGGCAGCAAGCAGGCAAGATTAGCAGCACATCACTGATTTACAACGTGCTTCATGTTCTTAACTATTTAACTATTGAAGATTTTTTCCATTAAATAAAATATACTAGAGCTTTACCCAATTGCAGTGACATAAGACAAACTTCTGGTCAAAACATTTGCAAATGCTTCTGAAATACAACTTAGAGATACATCTGGATACAGCCTTAAATCCCACAGTTAAAAATGAAGCAACAAAAACGTATATGCTTGGCCCAAAAGCCCGCTGCCCTACCCCAAATACACACGAGCTGCTGGCCTGCTCCCAGAGAGAACACAGTAACAATAGTGACACAGATGTGATTACCTTACAAAGAGAGACAGATAACTAAATGGAGACATTTCTGTAAAGCTTAATATGTACACTGATTGCTTCTGCTTTCATATACACCACAAAACCTGTGCAGGCTGTAACACAGTCTCCAAGTTTCCACAAAAATATTTTAGTATAAGGGCAGCTACGAAAGTTGAGTAGTTCTTGTCTGAAACACAGCAGTGTCACTGGAATCACCGTTTGTCTCAGGGAAATGAAATGGTACTGGGAAGAACTGACAGGAAATGCTTAGTATATGAGAAGTTGTAGTCAATACTAATTATTTTGCCAGTATCAATGATGGCAAAGAACAGCGCTCAGCCTCTCTTCCCCTCCAGTGTATTTCTGTTTCAATATACATATCAATATTAATTTCCCCTGCAGAGTTACTGTCATATCTAATGAGCAAACACATGCTATGTGACATGTCTTTTTATGCCCTTGATTTTTACATTAGCTCTAATTAATTCAGACCACTAATAATATATTTTAAAGTCATCACAATTAAAAAGATGTGCTGTAAGACCACACAAAGTTAAAATAATGCACAAACTCACATACCGGATATAAGTTCCTGCTCCCTCTCACAAAAGAGTCTTCCTATTTTTCCTTTCAAATTTTCCTTCAAAAAACCCATCAAAGGCTAAGCATTGAAGTCTCACAAGGTCCTATTACAGTACTAGGAAGAATGCAATACAGCCCAGCTATTTCACTCTAAACACAGTATTTAATTCATGGTGATAAGTTGGTTCTGAAGATATGCATCCTAAAAATGTCATCTTCAAGAGATGTGTGCTTTAGACCAGTGAAGTACATTGACAGTACCTTTGTAACAACAATTCCATACAAGAAAACCCATTTTTTAAACTCAGGGGATGAATCACAGTTTCAAATTAATTTCAGATACCTCCTTTCTTCTCATAATTTCGATTTCATATTGGATCTCAATTGAAACACTCCTCATTTCTGTAAGCCATTGCATCAGTCAACACATTTTAGGGAAGCTATTACCACTCCAAGAAGTATGGTGCCTTTTAAAACAAGGACCACACACAGCAATTCTGGCTTCACTGCTCATGTCTATATTTCCACATCCTGTGGCCCAGCAGGAGCAGGCTTACAAAATGAATCCATTTGAGAGCACCTTTACTTAGATTAGCCCTTCTCTCCTGCAATGGTCTGCTCCTTTGAGTGCATGAGGTGTACTTCTGGAGTACCTCCTCAAGCTCAGTCTAATTCAAAAGGAACTCAGCTTGTCTCTACAAACACTTCAGGATGTGAGCCAAAGCACAGTAAGTGCTGATGATCTGCTTCAAAAGCACACTTCTGAATCAAAGGAAAGCACAAAAGGAGATGCAGCCATTGAAGTCAATGGGACCTCTGCCATTCCTTTCAGTGAGATAAAACTTACTTGATCCTTCCCTCCCTTTGTGTTTTTTTATCTCTGATCTTTCAATTTAGGTTTAGTAAGAGGTGAAGAGTAAAACAGAATTGATAAATACTTTTGGAAGAATGGTGTGTTAAATAAAGGGAAATTTTGCTGGTATGGTTATTTAGATTGCTTTCATTTACTGTGGCTTTTCTCATTCCCACAATCATGCACTTAGAACCAAAGCACAGGGATAAAGCTGGTGACATTTCCATGGCTGTGCTCAGAAATTCAGTACAGGGTCATGCTGCTGTGCCCAAGCTGATTGCTCTTGGAGGCACTGGGGTTCTCCAGAGGCTGAACAGCCAGCTCACATTCAGCTAATTCTGGGCATTAAAGAAAATCTCTGTGATGGCAAAGGTAACATCTGTCAGCTCTTTAAGACCCTTTGGTCCCAAGTACTTTCCTCAAAAATGCCCCCTTCCACCCCCCCTCACTCTTGCTTATATGGAGGGGAAATAAAAGCAAGTGCAGGTGAGGTAGCATCACACTACAGAGCCCTGAATCAATATGAAAATCGAGCCATCATAGAAGGGGCTGTTTAAAAACATCACACCCAGAAATGAGAAGAATTTTTATTTTTGTATTATGCCCTTCCATAATCTCCTGTAGAAGAACTTCCTTTATAAATTATGTATTTTTCTTTAAACTGTTGAAGCCATTTATCTTGCGATTTATCATTTACATAGAAATGATGAGGTGATTATGCATACTTATTGTCTACCAGAGAAAATGCACCAAATCCAAACATGTATTATGAAAATGGTGTGTATGACAAACTAAGACACTTAATAAGCCCTTAATACAGCCATACAGCAAGCAACAAAATGCTGAGCAGACTATAAACACAAACCCAATCTTAGAGTGTAGTAGTTCCTTACACATCTTTTCCTTGAGTCAGATACCACCTCCCCCATATGAAGACCTAGAACTGCTACCCCTTCTTTGTAAGAGGAGGATGAATCCTGCATGTCTACCCCTTCAAAAAGCACACTTACTACAAATTGCACTCCAAGCCAGTGCCAGGTATGGGAGAAAAAAGTGAAGTGAGCTGCTTTTTTTTTTGGTCTTTAATAAAAGTGCCACAACTTTACCATGTCTACATAGGTTTGTTGACAGTTTTGCTCCCGGAGATAAGGCATCTGTGGCCTTGAAAATTAGGAAGATTGTTTTGAAAATGTAACAGATTTGTTTTCCAAGAAAGAGGAAACTCTAACAGTGTAAAGACCACATCTAACAAAGCTGAAAGTGTCAGAACTCTGTAGTACTCACCCAGCCAAGACTGATCCCTGACAACAGGTTACTGATGTTCACAAGAACATTTGAACAACTCTAATCCAGATTACACACCAGTTCATCAGTTCTGACAGCTTCTTCTACACTGACTGAGACAGCTAGGAGTTTTCACATTTTCAACAAGTGAGGAAGAGTTAGCAGCACTCCTAAGACTATCAAGGACTCTCACATCTTAAGACTTTTTAAGACACTCATGATTTCAAGAGCCCTTTGTAAGCAGCACTTAACAGTCACAAAGTCTGTGGTTTCTTTGCCATTTCCAGCAGTGCAGATGTAGAAATGCTGACAGGATGCTGACAGGACCTGGCAGCAGCAGAACATCCCTGTGCTACCAGAACTGCTTGGGCAGCAGCTCAGGGCTCCCAGCAGAAGGTGTGATGTGGGCCAGCTTAGACAGTACCACCCAACAGTGCCATTTGAATCCACATGTCACCGTCCTGGAGCAGGCAGCTGATGCAGGAGACATCTGGAGTCACCTCTTATTTCTTATGTACCCAGCAGTCCAAAGGAGGGCCTTCCTTCTGCTCGGCTGCACACCAAGCAGCCTCGAGGGCAGAGTACTCGCAACCAGCCTGCCTCAGGGTAAAGAGCAGCAGGAGGTACACAGATCCTGTAAAGCTTCATGTGCATTCCCACTCAGTTTCCTTGGAAATGGCAGGGGATGGCAGGAGTATTAAAGCTGTAGAGAGCTGCAAAATTGCAGCATATCATTGACCAACTGATCCTTGGAAAAGCAAGAATACAGTATACAGTAAACAACAGATTTCTGTTTTGATACAAAGGAAATGTCATCCTACAATGAACATCCTTCAAAACAAAACAAAAAGAGGCACTACTTATGAACTTCTGACACATGAAAATTTTCAGCTGAAACCATAATGCTCCTCAACTGTTCATTACAGCATTTACTTAGATCATCTTCTCTTTCAGAAAATTGAGCAAACCACACCCAACATTTTGCAGATAGCAACACACACTCAGCAGAACCTGAGTCCAAACCATTTTAAATAATGCAATGGAGGGCGCACCGGTAGGACTGGGGCAGTCACAGGTAACACTGCGGAACATTGCAAGGAGCCAGGTTTTCCATTTCCTTGGGAGCTGCAAAACCAGGATGCCAAGGACAGCAGAGAAACCATTATACCTGTTCAGGTTTTTTAATACATGAAGGGAATGAGACAACTTTCAGCTGCTGGCCTGTGCTTCTCATCCCACCTAACAGAGCGCTGCCTACACACTTAGTGCCAAAAAGTAACTAAAAGGTACTCTAACATTAATATGCTGTTACAGCATTCTTTTAAGACCATTGTATGGGTTAAATACACTAACTGACCTTCCAGATTCAAAATATGTGGAGCTAGCAACACCTAGAATACGACTGTAAAAAATCCACAAATACCTGTAGCTATTTATGCTCTTTAAGTGTTGGTATAAAACAGACGAGCTATTCCAATGTTACTTATGGTAGCTGTAAGGCTTTTTCTAACATAACTCTTTCCTGTCTGAAATTCTAACTTGCTCCGTTTGAAATTTTAACCTAAAAAAATCCCAAAGGATTTAGGATTTAAACAGCACATGATCTCTTTAGGTGCCTCTTGCCCTTTCTGTATTTGTCACACCCTCAGGCTCCTGCCAGAGCTATAGGGTATCACATGCTGCTATAGATAATGTACTGAACACATGACCAGTTGAGCTGCAGAGCTCGCAACGAGGGCTCCTTCTGCACCTTAGGAGAACCAAGGAGAAAAATTCCACCACCTATCTTACTGTGTAGAGCATCCACTTACACTGAAATGGTAAACTAAGGTAATGTTTGCCCAAATATAGCTGACAGAATCACAAAGGAATGTGGAATTCTTAGTTGCTGATAATTTTTGAGTACAAATATCTGTAGAACAACTGAAGGAAGAAACTGCAAAATTTACTAAAATTTCATTCTTTCAGTTGGAGAAAAAGAAAATCCCTAAGTCACTGAATGAATAGGACAGTCAAAGAATACAGGACCTAAACTACCCTGCCAACCTAGATCTACAAATCGCGAGAGCTGAGATTCTGGCCTCACTGAAACTTTATGGCCAAGTATTTGCTGACTTGCAACGGGACGTTCACCCCACGTGCAGGTAGGAACACTGGTGTACCACTTCTGCACGTTTACATTTGTGAATTCCTGGGATACTTCCTAAGGGATGTGAGAACGAATATTTTAAAAGTGCTCAGTGAATCATCACCTCTGATTATGAGATGAATCACAAGACACGTCTCAAAAGACTGCATTAGAATTTATAATTTACGCAGACTTTTTGTGATTTGGACTTCCAACACACTGAAAAGAAAACCTTTAAAACAAAGCAGTTCTGCAAAATCCCCAAACGCGGGGGGTCTTTCTGCTGCTGAGCCAAGCAGCTTGCTTGTCCTTCAATACCAAAACCAGGAACAGCACAGAGACCAGACATAGGAAAGGCAGGATTTTTATCTACTTCCGACTGCATGCTCATATGATCTTCCTCTGGGCAACAATGGAAGGAAGCAGAAACAGAACCTACAACATATTGAAGCACTTGCACAAGTATAACTTGTACAAACACAACTTAGAAACCCCTTGATATCTACGAATTATTTTTATTAGACATTTCTTACTCATCTTTTACTACTGCTTTATGGCTCTGAATCTCTCCTAGACATCTAAACCAGAAATGAAGCAGACACTGACGTCAGGAAACAGCTCCAGGGCCAGGGTCAGATCCTTAGCTGGAATAAACTAACATCTCTTGCCTTTGCCAACACTACCTATGTATTCACATCTGCTGAGATGATGTTATAGAACTCTCCCCTCATCCTTCACTGGTGTGAAAATGCACAGTGCCTTCCCTGTGGCCAGACTGGCAATTCACACCTTCTCCCTTGCAGCCAGAAACCAGACTGTCATTCTTGAAACCAACACTCTTGGTTTGATCCAGCCTTTTGGCAGCAGAAATGGCAGCTGGATTGAACAATGGGCAAGCTGGCAGCAGAGGGTGTGAGATTCAGGTCTCCAAGAAAGAGTGAGGTGAATACAGATTGAAATGGGATGTACAAAAGTTCTGACATTCACTGGACAGGAATCTTTATCCCTTGTTCTTTCCTCTTCTGTTCTGGACTTTGCATAAAGAAATGTAAATGTCCACTATGACCATGAAGAAAGTGTACTAACCACCAGGCTGAAAATCCAGTTGCCGTGTCTCAGTAATTGGCTGCAAGTTACTCTCCAGCCTCAAGGGTCTACTTTATTTTATTTTAATTTATTTCTATTACTATTACTTATACCTCCTCAAATCACTTCCTGCAATTTCTTCTACCAGTTTAATGATGATATTTTTAATAGACACTGACTGCAGTGGTGTGCCATATAACAGACCTCCAGAACACAGATATTTTGCCAAGCTTCATTGCCTCTGCCTACATGCTGAACTGCTGCTGCTCAGGCACAGTTTCCTCTGAAGCCTAATAGGAGGTTTTCCCATGTAAGACATTCTTGAACAGGCCATTTGTGAATTAAAATGGCCAGCAGTAAACCTCTTAAGCTCCCACTTATTATAATTGCTTCTTGCTACTAGCCCAATGGAAATCAATACAATAATAACTAATTTAATTTGTATTCAAGTACAAGCTGCCTTTCATTCACCTGTAATG
>WEKY01002105.1:246519-380003 GCA_013390045.1 Picathartes gymnocephalus | reverse complement strand
GAAAAAGTTCTTTGAATAGATCACATTTCTTTCCATGAAAATATTCCACCTCTGTTGTGACCACCAGCTCCATGATCATGTGATGAAAGCCACTGCATACTGCAGCTCATTTGGCAGTTGTTACTGCAGCCTTTGCACAAAGAAAATGGTGTCCTAAAGTTAATGTGAACTTACAGTCCAAAATTGCCCCAGAACTACACTCTGAAGTAGGTGACATTGCCTCTCGAGGTCCTTCAAGGAGTAAAACGGAGCTTCAGAGCAGGAAAGGTAAGTTCCTTTCCAGGTACAATGGTCCCTCAAGTTCCCATGAGCACAATGGTCCTGACACACATTTTCATGAGAAAACACCACTTTCATTAATGTCATAAAGGCCTTTGCCAAACTTCAGCTGTATCAAAGGATCTGCATTCAAAGACCTGAAATACTGATGATAATCTCAGCAAAACATCAAAATAGCAACCCCTGAGGCTGCTGCAGCCAGGGGAAATGTAATTAGCAGTCTCCAAACACCATAGAGTCTGTACAGCAGTTTCTTTACCACTTTACTTAGTATGGAAAATGTTCCAGTTCTGAGAGGGGAAAAATTAACCACCAGATCACTTCCAGTCGGTAGCAGCTTGTTTTCAAGAAACCCATACCAGAGCCCACTGTATTAACTGGTTTGAGGCATGCACATCAATAACTGGTAATATTTCTATTTCAAAAAATATGCAACAGATAATCTACTTTTCTTAGGCTGGCACCAGCAGCACTTTGTCTTTCAGACTGAAATAACATTCTTAGAGTTATTTAAAGCACACATTTTGGGAACAACCACAAACAGTTGCTAGGGTAACAGCAAGGTAAGAAAATGGATTGCTATCATGAGGCTAATAAGTCACATCCACATTTATTTCCTTTCCTTTCTACCCCCAAAGGAAAATTCTGTTTCCATGTAGAGTTATGAACATGTGCTTTTAATAAACTTAAGTCTCTCAGAACTGCTGGGAAGCATCTTTAGGTTTTAAGGCATTATGAGGTGTCAGAGAGAAGGTGGCGAGGAGAAGGTTTGACTGAGGGCAGGCTGTGAATCTGAACTGTGCTGAGACCCTGTACAGCAAAGAAAATTACAGTTTAACTTGCCTATGGAATATTTAAGCTTACACCAACTGTACTAGAATGTTATGGAACAGTGCCAGGAACTGAGACTTTCAGTGGGGTTGGGCTGTTAAGTGAGTAAAAAGTGGATTTTGATTTTTGAAACAGCCCACATTTCATTACCATTTTTTCCATTTATCTCTATTCTTATTCATTACTGAGCACCCCAAATTAATCTTTAAACTTGTAGTATTACTGAGGAATGGAATCAGCTCAGTAAAAATCTTGGAACTGCACAGAAATGCCCAATCACCTGCTGTGTTAGTATTTGCCTGTATTTCTGTACGTGAAACCAAAATTATTATATATTATTTATTTTACTTCTTCAGTGCCCTCACAGTTTTCAGTAACAAAGAGCAGGGGTTATGTACCCTATGCCCTTGCCAGCTATCTCAATCTATTCAAGTCATTCTGACACATCTGTGTCTAACATGTTCTTAAATATTTCCAACACAATGGACAGCTTTTCTGGGCAACGTATTTTCATTATTTCTGCTACAAATAGTTAATAATAAATCACTTTTTTGTCCCCAGTGAAATTCAAGCTTATTTCTACTTAGTAGTTAATCATGGACAAAGAAAATAGACTAAATTATATGAAATTATGCCACATGTTATTTAACCCAGTCCTTCTCTGGCATGTATCTGTCATTAACTTTTTGTACTGTAATTTCCACGCTAAACTCTTTTTTTTTTTTACGTTGCTGATTTTAACATGACAGTGTACAGCTTCAGATTTGAAAATTCTCCTAAGCACTAAGGGAAAAAAAATATCTTCTTGCTCTGTGTAAGGATAGATGTTTTAAAGTGAGAGAGCATTAGACTAAAGCTGAAAGTAATTTGCAAATTAAAGTCTGCATGTAAGAGCTGGAAGCATGTCTGAAGAAGCTTGTAAAACATTCATTCAGAACAGCTGCGCTCTACTGTGATGCTATCCCTTCAAGGGGACTCTGCCCCATCAGGTGCCCTACACGTCACTGCCACCCCCCAGCATGGAACAGACCGTGAGCGTCCCTCACTGGGGATGAACACACGCCAGGGAATGCAGCACTGGGCATGCTGCAGACAGAATTGCACATCACAGCTCAGAAACACATCTTACACTGATGTTATTGTATCCTTAGTGCTCTTCGCAGCATTTAAAAAAAACAAAAAAAAAAATTATTTGGAATCCATTTAGAACTATTCAAGGTTTCTCAAAACTGTAAGGATTCTGCATAAAGCCCAAGTCATGAATCTGTCCCAGACTGCCTTTTCCAAAACTCAGAAAATATTACTCAGGCATCTTATAATATAGTTGAGGAAAGTAATTGCTGCCTCCGCCTATGCATCTCAAATACAAAAAAAGTTGCTGACTGCATACGAAACTTTTTCTTATTCTTACCTTGTGGAAGACATATCGGAAAGCAGCTTGTCCTTCTGTCACAGACATCTTTTTCCCATCTTCCTCAATAGGACAGTGTCAACAAATCTCTGATTTGTTAGGACAGAACAAGAGCAAATACCTATAGCCTGGACAAAAACCTCAGAAAACTATCTGTAGGCTACAGGTTAAAGGGCAGGAAGAGTAGAAGTGTCATTAAAAATCCTCAGCGGGGCTGGCCTGCTCACTCCTCAGGAGGAAGACAGGAACAGTATGAGTCGTCTGCCAAAAAGGATTCACTGTAAGGCAGGATGGAAGGGCATGGTGCAGAAGAAATCTAAAGCTTCAAAGATACACACAGAGCATTTTTTATTCAGTGTACAAATTCTCTTCTGAGCTTGTAATTTAACCCAACTTCCACCAGCAATTACCCATGAAACCTTAGAGACAAGTGTCCTCTGTCATCCTGTAATGGCTGCAAGTAAAGCGTAATCCCCAACAGCACCGTCTCAGCATGCAGACAGCACAGGCCTGTAAGGGAGAGTCAAAGCTTTGCCCTTGGGCACTGCTGGGACCCTAGGAGTCTGAAAAATTCAGTCTTGGTGTGGTGTGGTTTTTTCAGCTTTTTCTTGAAAAAGTTACAAAAAATCCCAAAAATATTTTCATAAAAGTTATTACAGTTACAACATTGAATACTATACCAGTAGGACCTGTTAAGATCAAGGCTGCCTGTAAAATTTGTATCTCATCTATCCAGTGTGAGACTGCACAGCTATTGAGGGTTGAATATGGCTCTGTCTCTGTCACACACAGCCACCAGCACTGATCTCCTGAGCAATGAATGAGGCACCTGCCTGCTGCAGAAATAATGTGCTGTAATGGGGCTGAGTGCAGGGATCAGACTGCAAATGGAGAAGGGCAGAAATCGTTATCCTAATTATGGCAGCTTCCAGCTGCTGAGTATTTGGAGAGACAGGAAAGGTACCTGGGAGAGAGAGAACAGAATGTGCAAGTCAACAAAGCCCTAGGTGTTCCAACAACCTTTTCTATGGCTGTCAGTTCTGGTATCAGCCACCGAACAGCTGCCACAGGGGGTTGATCTGACCAATGTTTACATCAATAGGATGTTGCTTTAGCTGTATTTCACACCAACATGTTTTACATTCACTTCTGTCAAGATTCCAATAAACTGATTTAAAGGATTCTCAGTGGTGTCTTCACGCTAAGCTTCTCTCTTTTAATTCTTAGAATATTAATCAGCAGCTGCATACACTGGTAAGACTGAAAACAAGTTTGGAACTACTAGACAGAAGGAGCAACCGTTTGGAGTTATTTGCTTGGGCTTTACAGATCAGCTTTTATCCAGTGCAATCAACTGTCCACTCAATGTCATCCATGTCCACTATACAGTATGAAGTGTTCTTATTGCAATTCACTATATTGCTCCTATGTTTGAATATTATGGGAGGCTCAGCAGGAAGATTTGGAAGAAGATTATCCTGCAGCCAAAACACATTGCTCTAAATACCAGTGATACTTTAAACCATACATGACCAATTTTCCAAATCCCTTAATCCTCTCCACTGTAGTAGGTTAGTACATGCTGTCTGACACTGTCCTGCTGTTTGCAAAAATGAGTATGGATGAATGTGAACACTAACTCTATCCATTACCACTTCTGGGTTGGAAAGAGTTATACATGAGCAACACCAGTGAAAAATTCTGTTATTCCACAAACTTGAAATGGAAATAAATCATAAGCTTCAACACAAGGTAGCAAACATAATTCAGACCACTAGCCATGATATGGGAACAAGATCCTGGAGTAAGATTACAATCCACGAAAGGTCTGTTCTTCCTGATTCACAGGAGAATGCTATACAATGTGTATTTATGCTCTATTTCAAGAGATTTGGATCAAGCCGTTAGGCCTCCGTTATGTTTTGGTTTTAACATCAACAAAAATAAAGGCTTTGAAAGTCAGACTTTAGAGCACAGTAGATTTTCAAAACTGAGATTTCTTTTGGAGGGGGTAGTCAATAAGTGGCTGTTTGATTTTTTTTTTTTTTTTAAAGAAACAAAAGCCTAAATCTAAACCATTCCAAGAAGTACTTGTCCAACAGCTGCATCAACATAGGTGGCCATTAACTTTCTGATGACCATACACCAGAAGCTACTGAGAAACTGATACTCAGGTCCTTTACAGAATACAGAAGTACTTGAAACACAAAGAAAAGAAAGCAGAACTAAATACAACTCAAGTCTGGCAAGTCTAAGAAAAATCTCAAAGTATGCAGAAGTTACATTCCTGTTCGTGCATTAAATGGAAGTTTAAGAAAGCTTTGAGTGGTATTTTAGAGTAAGAGGCATCCTTATTTAAGTCTAGTGATTTAATGTCAATGTTATGTTTGGTCCACTGTCATTTTCCTAAGTTATTCATATTTTTATACCATATGGCCTCTACGTCTGTGACCTCTGGATGTCTCTGGGCCTTGCTACCTCAGGCTGCAGACAAATATAGCAGAAATTTAGTCTTTGATACACGGATTGTATCAAATCAGATGCTATGAAGTATCACATAAATATCATTCATTGAGTTCTGGTGTTTAAAAGAAAAAATAACCATGGAAGAACTCTACAAACAAAACACAAAAAGCACTCCAAAAATCCCAAACCCAAAAATAACTGGAGTTAAAAATAAAAAGCGAAAAATTAAACAGCGGACAAAAACATTCCAAAGGAAATTAATGCACATATAGGGAGTTTTGTCAGCTATTTCAAGAATTAAAAAGATACAAGTTTCTCTGCTTACAAACAGCCAACATGAAAAACAATGAATTATTTATATCTCACAGCAAAGGTATTTCTAATCTTATTAGCAATAGAAATATCCTATTGAGGATCATAACTTATTTACAAGTACAGCAGAGTGGAAATAGTAAAGATGTACACATGCAAAAATAATCTTTTTTCAGAAGAGGTGGGAAAAATCCTGTTTTGTGTTTTCTTCTTGCAGCTAGAAATGTAAGAATTTATCTGTAGTGCATATACAAGGAAAACTTAGTGAAAGGAAATCACAATACAACGATATGGATATTAAAAAAAAGGAATGTAATCTATTCATCTTTCACAAATCAAACATGGAAAATAAATTCTTACTGATTTGCCTCAACTTTAAGCCTTTTTAGGGTTTTTGACAACATTCTGACACTTGTGTTCAAAAACTGCCAATGTGCCAGTATCCACTGCTCACTCCAAAGGGCCTGAGGAGCCACCACAGAACAAGAGTTCCATGCCATTTATGAAAGAATTCATTCACCTTTAGCCACTTTCACACCCCGATTCACACCCCGGCCTTTGATCAGCCACTGAAGATCACTGGGAAAACCCAAACCCAGCTTGTAAGTAATGAGCAAAGAGGGCAAAATGGGAACTTCCCACTTCCCTGCAAGTCACTCAGCCCCAAACAACAGTGGAGGGACTGCAGATTGCTCAGTGCTCCAGAGCTCTCTTCAAACAGCCACTGCCACTCACTTCTGTTATATACAATATCAGCAGCAGGCTTCAAGCCTTTTAAATTATTTCACACTCAGTTAAGAGCCTGGGGATTTTGATCATGTTTTAAAGACCACTAAAGGTTCCTCGTTTCTCTCTTCAGTGCCTCAGTTCTACAGATACCGAGTGGCTCAAGAATACTTAAGCACTTAGCACTATCGTAGGTCTTTCAAGAAAGAACTACTAATTAAAATACAGCTAACAAAGCTATCTCAGGTTTGGCTTTTAAGCAGGTCCACTGGTCAAAGTGTCATAAATCTGACCTAAAAGCACGTTGGACACACTTGCTTTGACTGCTCAGGCTTTAATCAGAGAATGGACTTATACAGATACTGCTAAGTGCATCTGACATTTTAATTTCCAATTTTTCTCCCTTCATTACCTTTAGACTGGTTTTGTATTACTAAAGCCCTTGCGTGTCTTTAAAGAGTGAGGACAAATGTCCTGTAAAATTTCAAGACAACTGGTCAAGAGTCCTAAAATTGTTAATTAACTATTTTTCCCCATTTTGAAATTTTTAGTCTGTAATGGACTTGTCTATCTTCTTTATTGCAGAAAAGCTTTGATTCAGAGTTGTGCTTTAACTGGGGCAAATGGGAGGAAACTTCACCGTAACAGGTAAATACAGAGGGACCAAAATCAAGCACGTGAACAGATGTTTACGTGACACCCTAATTTTGGCTGATTCCATGCCATGAAAGGCTTCTGCACTGGAAGCAGTGTGAGAAGGGATTTCTTCCTCCAAGGCATGTGCATCTTTCCATCATACCAGGATGGCACAAAAGATGGATGGGCTGTGAAAAACACTTCTACTGTTTATTTTCTTTCCTTGTCTGAAATGCCATTAAAAATACAAGGAGTTTCCCCTCTTTTTGTATGCATAGTTATGAGATATCAATTTAATAGTCTGTTAGCACACAAAGCTAGGAACTGTTGGAAAAAATAAAGCAGCACCACCATTCTGGACTGCTGCATGATATTCACACAGAAGGGTCAAAACAGTATAATTAAGAATAGAATGAAACATCCATAATGTGACTGGAATTTCTTTCATGGAATAGCACTCACTAAAAGCAAAGAAGAAATGGAACCTAAAACTAGATGCATATATACAGAAGAAAACTCCTCCAGTGCAAGCATTTTTAAAATATATGCATTTTCAACTGAATTTAATATCGAGACATAAGAAACAACAACGTTCTTTGTCTGTTTAAATGCACCTTGCTGCTTAGTTAGTGATAGGAAACCGTAAAATACTCCTCCTGCCTACCACAGAAACCAACTTCCTTCCAAGCAAATGCTTTTCCAAAAAACCAAATTATTACAGAATGTTGCATTTTGTAAATTATCACATACTATCTGTTTATTTTCTCATCATTTTACATGTTACTAATACTAATTTTAAAAAACAACTTTTGCTTCTTAGCTTATAATAATAATTTATTCTGATGCATTTTCATTTCAACAGAAAGATTTGAAAAGTGAGAGAGAAATTGAGTTTTCCTACTTAAAACACTGTCTAGTTGGTCTTGAAAGAAAAAATTACCTGCTTTACTTGTATCTATAAAATCATTTAAAAATATACTCCCCCCCAGAAGCAGGTAGCTAACAAGTTCAAGAGAAACACATTTTGTTATAAATAACTTTATTTCAAAATGAAAATAGTCTGCTCTTTCCACTTACGATTTTTCTCTTGTAATTTCACCTAATACACCTCCTCATTACTATGTCTTTCACTTGTACTACTGAAGTAATTTCTCCTAGCAATTCTATGACTATAATTATATTTTATCCCAAGATAATGCTAGCGTAAGGAATGCAACCTCCTTTAATAACCATTTCCAATACCTACACTGTATGCTTTAAGAATACTGCCATACACCCTTTATTCCCACTGAAATGAATGGGACTGAAAGCTCACGAAGAAGGGCTGGTTTAAAACACTCCAGTTCCAGTGGATGCTGAGTGTACTGGGTGAGCAGGTGAAATAACTCAGGAGCAGAGCTCCGTGTCAGCCCTGCAGCTCAGTGCCAGCATCCCACATCCCTGGGGATGTGCTAATCCCACAGTACCTGTGCTCCCTGTGCCTCAGCCCAGCGACAGGAATGCTGCCATTCCTATCGTTACCTCCCGGGGAGAATACTGGAGAGAAACAGTTAAAGAGTCACTAAAGCACCCCTAAGTCCTTGTTTCTTACTCTTTTTGTACAAAGAGAGTAAAAACGCAGATTTCTGACAGACTTGGTATTTTACCTAAGAGGTCAATTTTTTCAATCCCATGTCAAGTATTAAAACCCAAGCACAGAGCACAGGATTGTCAAGCACTCCCACAGAAAGCACGGGTCTTCAAAAAACTAATAGTTTCTGAACCTTCCACTCAAGTAACAAGAATAAAAAGAGGCTACACCATCTGCTCCCATAACATGATTTTTCTCTTTTAACAGAGCCAACATTAAACGTTTTTAGAGGAAATCTGTATTTAGTAGAATTGCCATCACCCCAAATATGTTCACCATGAAATGTGAGCTGTTATGATCATAAATATATCACTCCTACGACTGTAAAAGAATACTTTCACTTAAAGCAAGAAAGAGCACTGGGGATCATGCTCTGAATATTCCTGTGGTCCCTTTCATTCCTGCAGTAAGAGGAGGGTGAGAGCACACTGAAAACCTGTGTGAGTTGCAGCACAGTGATTTTCTTCAATTCCTCTGCAGGGCACATACCTGGATGTATGATAAAATGCTGAAAATTACTGATTGTTTTGGTGAACTGTCAAAATTCAGGAGAAACTCCTGTAAAGAACCTCAGTTCTTTCAACTCTTAACTGATACAAATGTGACTCAGTTTATGGGGTTGTGGTCTGTTACCTACCAAAAAAGCACTGATCCATTAATGTCTTACTGTTCATTAAAGATACAGAGGTGTTAAATGGAACCATATGAAAAGGAATACAGGTAGTCACAAGTTGGAAAGAGCTGGCATCTGCCTTCTAGATGCTGTCCGATTTGGTTACTGAGTAGAGCACAGGAGATGGCTTTTTAGTAGCATCTCCCCTCTCAGGGTAGCACCAACCAGTCCCTTTCTTAGGGGTCAGTAAGGAAACTGAAGTCTCTAGTCATGCCTATGGGCTCTCTGAGGTGGTTTTTTCTCATTCTGCTGCTTCTTGTCTGGCAGCTCTCCTAAAGCTTTCCATATTTCTCTGTGAAGGCAAGCCTTTACAGTTGTGTCCCATCCTGCTGCCACAGTGCCCAAGATGCTTAGGTTTAGCTCCTCTGGTAGGTGCTCCCATTTGCAGGCATACGTTCCTCCTGCAGCACCCTGCCTGTTCTGGGAGAATATCCCATGTTCCCACCAACATGGACCTCAGCTACAGAGCTCAGAATCACAGAACAGCCTGGGTTGGAAGGAACCATGACAAATCACCTGGCAAAGGGCAGCCTAGATGAGGTTACCCAGCACCCATACAGCCTCACTGCCTTCAGTCCCTCAGTCAGGACACGCAGGACTGGCCCTACATGGATGTCTCATTCAAGTCTTTGAGGTTAAACCCCACACAAGTTGTCTCTGCCCAACACTGAAGGCTCCTGTCCCCATAATACACTTTAATGTCCTTTAGAATTCCTGGGTCTGTTCCAATTCAGTCAGCATTTTTGAAGTTTTTTAGTCAATGAACATTTCATTAGGCCACAAATCAAGCTCTCCTTTGCTGCCTGATGACAGCTGCTACTTCTGTTCTGCTTCCACCTAATCCCTTTGGTAGAGCACTTTGGCTTTACTTTAGGCCCACACCCTCTGGTTCTCATCAGTCTCTGGATCAGGACACCTGCAGCTCACTGCTCCATACACGTTGTATTTCTTCTCTTTCCTGAGACAGCTGCTGTTCCAGTCTCCTTGTTAATGGCACTTTTCTATCTTGGGGCTTTAAATCCATTCACCTCTTGTTCAGCTCCTCATATAGTAGAGTCATAAAGCATCTTCTCTGTCCTTCTCAGCCGCTCACTCGCTGTTTTTTAAATCCTCCAGACACCTTCCAGTTTGAGTGTGTGGGGTGAGAAGTTCTGGAATGATGGTAACTCAGACTGTGCATGTCCTTCTCTCATCCCTTTCTCCTCTTTGCCATCTTTTTTTAGTTTGTAGCAAGAACTGAGTGCTCTAGTATGCACTATGTTTCCAGTCCACTTCTGAACGTTGGATAAGATCATTTACCCTTGAATGCAGTGGGAATTGCTTGGGGGATGTCTGAGTGTCACGCAGAGACAGACAAGGGTTGACTGCCTGCCTCCAGGTGAAGGTGAAAAGGCCTCACTAGTAAGAGAGAGTTTGCCTTGTTTTGCAGAATGGCTGAAGACTTACAGTTGTAACATCCCACTCCATCGCTGGTAGTTTTCCATCACTGAAGGCTCTTATTAAATCATAAATTAATAATTAAATTTCTCCAATTGACCTTTCTGGAGCTGCAGTTTTATTAGGAAGAAAATAGATCTTCCTATTTAGGGTCCCTGAGAACTTACATTCCTATTATTCTTCAACCTGGCCCTGAAATATTTAGGCAGCTTTTTTGCAGATGATACTCCATCTTTGACACTCTTTTGTTATATACATGAATTCATATAAATGATGGCATTTCTATCTGGATACTGAGACTTCTGGGACAATGGGCACATACTAATTCACATGAACTCACTGCAAATCATAATTTTTTTTTCCTACCCGTTGAGAAAATGGCCTTATGTATTTGCAATTTTTCCAGTTTATAAACTATGATGTGTGTACTCACAAAGATAAAATTATTTACTTATTAGGTTATCAAGCTGACTCTCATGCAGAAAAACCTTTGCCTACTCTTCAATGCTAAGTAAAAGGAACACATACTTTGTTGAATACATACAGAGTTTTGTTTTGGCTTGAAATGACTATGCAGTGAATGGATAATCCTTCTGTAATGTGTGAAGGCTACATGAAATAAACTACATTAAGTTACTGAAGTGCTTTAATTTGATACCTTGTCATATCATGGCTGCAAAACCCATTCTAAGAAGCTGCTGATTACACTCAAAAACATTACCTCCTGCACATCAGGAAACATCACTTATGTCCCACTGACATCTTCCCGTACCAATCTGCTAATTAGAAGAAAAACAACAAAATTGAAGTATTTCTCTATTATCTGAAAAATCCCCCATTCTACTCGACATGAGAACAAGACAGTGAAAGGCATCTGACAACCTTTAATACACCTCCCAAGCCACTGACAGGCTTTCACACTAATAACCACTTAAACACTTGGAAATTGCTTCTGAAGACTCCCACCACTTCTCATCAATCACTTACCACTAAGCAGTGACCACTGTAGTTCTATGTAGCTAATTATCTTCTATTTGCATCTAAGACTAAACTTTAAAAAATACATTTATTAGACTGATTATATGATAGTGACCTTATTAATACTGCCCAAATGAACATTTGTCGCCACTAATTCTACCACAGAAAACAAATAAGCAAGCAAAGCCCAAGACACTTCCATGTAGACAGATATGCTCATTAACTCTCATCTACTACTGTGACTGCAGCAATTTCCTGCAGTGCTGAGCAGTACAACCAGCCCCACCTTGTCACTGGACAGGCAGGCAGCAGGTCCTGCCTTGACACTGTCAGCCAAATGCAGCAGTTACCACAAGGAATGCAAATGTGCATAAAATGCTATTAATGGCAGGAATGAGCCATCACAGCCTTTCCTTCTGGATGAAACGGAGATTCTCCTGACTTTGTTCAAAGTGAAAAATAAAGATGGATCACCAAAGAACAAAAGATGAATAGGACAATTATCTGCAAGGGGTAAAATAATCTATTCCCTGGAGAACACACCCAGAACAGCTTTATAAACACCATGTCCTAAAACTTTTCTATATAAGCATATACTGGAAATATATTTGAATAAAAGGTTCTGCGAAGATAAAGACCTGACTCAAAGAAACCTGGGTTTCAGGTATTGGGAAAAGGAAGCATAAAACAATGCTACCTGTGAGAGGATCCTTTCAAGGATTTGTAACCATCTAGTGCTATGGTTGGTTATGACAGCAATGGTTCTACAAAAATGCTGAAATACATCAGCTGCAAACAAACATACAAACTGTGACTGGCAGAACTGTCATGCAGGATGAGGTCTGCAAAACATGAAGAAGAGATTTCTACCAGCAATTTTCCGGGCTTTTTTTCCAACAGTTTGTAGTAAGCCCTGAGTTCCAGTTCATTTTTTATTTGCTATAGTAAAAAAGGGCTTTTAAAATGTTACCAGGGGTATGGGAGGCAAGAAAAAAAAGATCCCCTACACATAACACGGAAAGATTAATTTTAAATGCCTGTAAGAAAATTAAGTACCTATAACAGAATTCAGTTCTCAGGTCACTGACACCAACAGGATACCCCTGCTGAACAAAAGATCATGAAAATCGCATTGATTTTTTTTTTTGCTAGGCACGGTACAGCAGCAACAACTGCCATGGCACCTGTGGAGCCTGGAGAGCAGAGGACAGGCTGCTTGCAAGAAAGGCTGGCTTTACTTGCAGGAACACATAGTTCTCATCATTTCTCGTCCACCACTTGTAGTTAAAACAGGATTGAAATACAAAAGAACAGTAATTCTTGATCTATAATTGTTGTAAGACCTCAAAAATGCCATGTAAACCTGAGGCATTATATGCAAACCTCAAAGTTACAAAGTCTGTATTGACGTCATCTGTGGCTGAAGGAATTACAGATTTGCAACAGCACATGGGGATAGAGAACGGTAAAGGAGAAAGCAGTAGGATTTTTGAAGATGCCTGAATCTGTGAACATGTCCCATGGTTCCAAACAGTAACTTCATCCAGACCTCCCCTAGATACGGGGACTCTGCTTCACAAGGCTATGCATTTATGAACACAAACCACATTTCTTCTGCTTCCAGAGGGAGGGAGATTTTGCCCGAAATGAAAACAAACTGACAAAGTGGACTTTTGCTATACAGCTGCAGTTTACAAGACAGATTTACAAGCCAGATTTGAAAGTCATGATGTCTTTACAAGGCACCCAAAACCAGCTGAGTGTTGCTGGAAGGCTACTCAACAGATCAACTACATGTATCTGGAACTGTGTTATAACAATTTGTGAAAAAAAAATTATTGTTAAGAATTGACTGGACTAGAACAGTGCTAAGTGCATTAAATCTCTGTTTTTACCATGCACTACAACTTGACAGCGTAAGACTTTGTGCTGCTAAACAAGTGCCACTGACTTCTCCCTTACTACAAGCTAAAATTCTGTTTTAAAGAGCAGATATTTACTGTGTTGTCTTCACAGACTACTATGAAAATCCACAAACACCCTCCCTGTGCCAGAGCCACAGACTTTCCTCTGAACCCTGATTCACAACAAGCACAGCCTCGTAAGGCAAAACTGAGGAACAGCGAAGCAACTGCGCCATGTGATGTGAGTGCTGTGTACTGAGATAAAAACTGCATCAATTCAGCCCAGTTAAAACCAACAAATATTTAAGGATCCTCATATTAAACTTTAGTTCATCTAACTTCTCCTACGTATTATTGCTGGTTTCCAAGGCAAGTGTGGCATTATTGTTCCATCATTTAGACCTACAGGTCCAAGGGAAAACCCTTGTCACCTTTATAATTTGGTACTAGTACCACAGCAGTTTTATTTCCAGCAGAAATTCTAGACTGAGATTGTCCTTGTTTTCATGATGAATCTTCACATTTTTTAATTTTGTTTTTCTTTTCTAGAATATTTAAGGATATGCTGACAGTGCCTATACATTTCCCTAACGGTTTGGCTTGAAACGTTCTGCATTCCATCTCTATTGAAATGACTTACTGTCAAAATCAAAACAACCACAGCCCCAATGTGGTGCTGCAGCCTAATAATTCTTTCACACAGAATATGTAATGTCTCTTTGCTTATATCCAGTGTGACACTCAAAATACTTTCAAGATGATTTATGTATATAATATACATCAATATGTGGAATGTCTCTTTAAATTAATTTCTTGTGACTCGATATTCTGTTCTAAATATTTTAATCTGGGGGACATTTTAGTTGCTTCAATAGAAGTCAAGACACAATTTAACATTGGTCTGCATGTTTATCATGCAAACACTGCTGCACTGGTACATCTTGAAACTCTGAATGCCTGCCATTAACTTGGGTGACTGCAACGCCTTTTCTAGGGCGCTTGGTATCCTGCAGTTGTTGATGGACTACATTTGGACAGCTCTCACTGTATTATTTTAAGATGATTCAACTGTCAATTTTTAGACTGTCACAGAGTTAAGCTTTATTGCATATTGTTACAGAGTCTCTTCAAGCAGAGGGTTTGGGGTTTTTTAACTGTCTTGCAATTTTGCACAGTTTTACATTTATTTCCTAGTGGAATAATAATCCATGGTATTTTTCATGTTGTTGTGATTAAAAATACTTTAGAGTAATGTTGACTTAAAGCGCTGTCAAATTACCAAGTCCATAGCTGGTCAGAATATAGATTGGCTTTTCTCATGTGCTGTAGCTGATACTCCATTACTTGATGAAACACAAATAGAACCAGGAAAAAAGGCAGCCAAGGCTTATTATTCCATGCTAGAATTTTTCTCAGCTCTGCAAAGATCAGCAGAGATGCTGATATTGATATTGATTTCACTGGGACCAATATGTTTCTCCTAGGAAGCAACTGATGAATACTTGAGTATCTTGTATTCATGTTTTTCTCACTTTGTATTTCACACTGCATAAGTCCTCATTTAAGTAAAGAACTCTCCATCATTGCAGCTGTTACAAACTAGGAAAGGATACTGGTGGAAGTCCATTCCTCCTCTCAGAGTGTCAGTGGCTACGGCAGAGGCTGGGGATGATCCACCAAGACCGGAGTGCAGGACGTGCCCCTGAGCGCCAGCATGAGCTCACCTGGACTCAGAGCACAGAAGGGCACAGACAGGGTGTGCAGCAGAACAGGATAAAGCCACTGCTCTGTGCCTTCCCAGTGGGAGTAACTTTCCTGGGCAATAACCTAAGCAAGCAGAAGCTAAATGCTGTCATGGAAAAGGCAAGGTTGTTTGGCACAAAGGAACCACAGCAGAAGGATTTTTGCATAAATAGGAACCACAGTAAGGGAGAAGCTTTACCTAACACCAACATATTCCTAAATTGCAAGATTCTAGGAAGGAAAACTCTGTAGCAGTGCCATTGGTTTAGATCAGAGAGCAGGAAGAAGCCTACAGGCCTCTGTGGCTTGCACTCTGTTCTGAGAGTCCCCTTGCTGGTCAAAGCTTGCAAAGACACACAAGGGATACCTTCTTTAGAATTTAGAATGCTGCACTGGATTAAGGACATGATACATCTTGCCAAATGCTTTGGAATGCTGGCAAGGTCAGGATAAGTAATACCTTTTATTAAATATCTCCTAATATAAGGACAATCACTGTGCATGGAAAAAATAAGTCATTGTTAGAAGTCAATTTTAAGTACATCATGAAACTGTATTATTTTAAAATAAAGAAATTATATTTGAGATCGGCCTCAGAGTCTGTCAGAACGTGATGCTGGTCAAAACACTACAAATGCAGACCTCTAAAGACAAATAATTTTGTTTTCTTTTTCTCCCATGTAATTTTTCTGTACTCTGGAAATCTCTCTAACTGGAGTATTTGTAACTAATGTATGATTCTTTAGGTCAAATACTTTCAAAATGAATGCATTACATACGTAAATCTATGTTACTAAATCCAAACAAAAATGCCTTGACTTCAAAAGGAGCCGAAAATGCAAACTTGCAGTTCCCTTCATTTCCAGAAATAGGTCTGCTTTTCTGTTTTACCTGGGATTTAGAATCTCAGATTCAGGTACTTACCAGGCATAATTTGACACACCAGAGATTTCTTCTGTGAATATGAAGCCTGAAGTCCCAAATAAAACTGCTGCCTTGATTCACAATAAAATAGGCTAATTTGCCAAGAGATACACTACAGCTATTCTTCTGTTCTGATAAAATCAGAAGTATGTAACTTTTAGCAAAGTTGGAAAATACACTGGCACAAAAACAGTTCTTGCTACAGGCAAAAATAATTTCACTTTTGGCAGGTTTACAGCAAAGTAAGTCAGTTACATTTTCACCTCAGGTGGTTTGTGGTATCAAAAAGGCAGTTCTTGCAGATGGAAAACTGTCATTACATGAGGACAAGCTGTTTGCTGGGGGAAATGGAAATATTTTGCTCTCTGTCAAATCTGTGAATATAGGAGAGAAAATCTGTTTTTGTGTAGGAATACTCAAACTAGAAGCTGATAGTTTAATGGAGTTCTACTTGACTGACAGTGGCTCACTAGACTGGAGACTGGCCAGCTTGTGCTTCAGTTGTTAAACCAAGTTACCCCAAAATTCCAGCAAGGAGTTGCATAGACACGAGAACAGTTTGTGTGGGCTGAGAGACTGTTCCAGATCGCCTCAGGCAGATCTGGTGAGCCCAGCATGGGCCTCTGGAAATGAGGAGCCACCAAGTCGAAGACCTCACACCGCATCTCCTGCGGGAAATGCACCAGTTGTCCACTCAGGATGCTCAGAGGGACTTTATTCCTGCTGCAAACTGTCCATCATTAATGCCCACTGATGCCAAAAGAACTCTAAAGAGGGCATATGAACAGGTGGAGAGCTGCTAGAGAAGGTGCAGCTCATGAGCTTTCACCTGGCTTTCCATGTGACTGCAAAGCCAAGGTGTGGAAGCACTGTCTGCTGCCACTGCACAATACCTATGTGCTCATTCTATGGGAATTCAGCTGTGAGTGGAACGCACCAGAAGCAGAAGTCTTCAGAGGTGGATCTGGGAGCATCTTTTAAAGGGCTTACTAATACTGCCTTTAATTGGACAGAGTCACCAAAGCCAAGGTTTACACAGGCAAAGGTTGTGAAGCCCAGAGTTGTAGCACTGTCATATAAACCAGACAATTGGTCACAGGAAATTGATCCAACAAGGAAATCTTTATCTTAGCAGAAATTCAGACCTGAAGCTAAATAAAATGCAAGATATGTAGCCTGGGAGTATATTCAAGTAAAAGGGATATATTTACATTTGGCTGATTCAATATTTATGATGTTTTCAAAACTTGGGTGTGCTTACTGTATTACTTAATTCAACATTACTCTTTCCTCCCAGACTCTGGTCTTTTCATCCACATTCCCTTGTGTGACAAAACTCACAGGGCAGTGAGTTTATGCAGGGGTGGTAGGGATAAGCCTCTGTGCCTGCCATGCCGAACAACTCCCCAGCACTATCCAAATAATTACTACATTTCTCTATGTCCACACACATCTTCCTGCACCAGCAAGTGAAACATGTTGACAAAGCTATCAGACCATCTGTTGATGCACAGCAGCATACTCACTATTGTACATGATGGGCAAGAGCATCAAAAAGCAAATTAAAATGACTTTCCCACAAGGCACTAAAGCAGGACCACAGGATCTCACAGGAAGCCCAGACAAGACCAGTGCAGTCCCATCTCTACCTATCTAGAGCAAGGCCAGCAGCACTGTGGCCTCTCTGGGCCACCACAGGCTGCCTGGCTATTCCAATGGAGATTTATGAATCTTCAGGGGCGCTCCTTCAGGCACTCACTGCACACAGGAATGTGCTTCCACAATGCCCTGCTCACCATACGGATGCAGTACCCTTACTGGGAGAGGTGGGTAAAGCAGTCTGGCATCCACCACAGCTTCTTCATCTGCCTCTGCCTAGGATGGGAAGAGGCAACTACAGAAAGGAAACCACTGCCCTTGATGAGGTCTCTCCTAGAAACATTCACCAAGGGAAACAAGAGGAAAGTCCAGCCTTCTGGTCAGGTTTTGGTCATACTTGCAAGCAAAGGAAGTGTGTATGAAAGCACATCTGTGCAAGTCCGAGCACTGCACTGCAGAGACACACCTCTGTTACCATCAGCAATTTGACAATCAAGGAGACAAGGTAATACAAAGAAAAAACAAAAGGAAAGACTGAATGGACTGTGAAGGTTAAGAGAGCTTAGAATTTCAAATCAAATATCCAGTGAATGAAGAATATAAACCCCATATAAACTCACAGGCCACAATCAGAATTCTTTCACTTGGGGTTTATTTTACTCACAGGCCGTGCCAGATGGGGTGACTGATCACGACATTGGGATGGGAATGTGACAGTGTTTAGTTGCCAGCAAAGACTGCTTAAAAGACCTGCAGTTTTAAGAGGAGCTCTGAAGAGACAACAGCCTCGATTTGGTCTCAAGGAGTATGAGGTGAGCAGGAGGTGAATGAGAATCACACAGTGAAGAGCATGCACAGCAGTGTGAGCAGTCTAAAGGCTAAGGGACCTACAGACCAGCTTGGCAGTGGAAGGCAAAGCCTGTCACCTATAAAGAAACACTTAAGAAATTAGTGTACATTCCGCTTATTTCCTGAAAAAGGGACAGAGCTGGCTCAAATAAGCAAGTAGTCAATAAGCACTCCATCTGCATTTACCTCTCTTCTATGAGCCAAGGAATCTCTTATAATTTAGAAAGTTAGGCAGCACATTAACTTCCTGCCCTTATGAGAGTCAAAAGCATTTTTTCATCACAATTAAAATCCATTTGCACAGTCCCTTCCCCAAGTGTTCTTCTCTGTCCAGAAAGGTCAATTCCCATCACACCTAACTCATTGTTTTCTATCAGACTTGTAAAGCTTCAGGAGTTGGACTCCAGTGTGGAATTTTGCTTTAGGTTCCATCTCTCACACCAGAGTATCTAAGGAACGAAGTCCACGTCCAACATTTTATGGTTTAGCAGACTGCTGTAGTGTAGCTTTCTTCCAAATCTTCAAAAGTCTTTTTACTCATATTTTTGTACTTTATAAACAATAAATTGTTCTTATTCTAAACTTTCTTCAATAGCTAACACTGTACTACATTTTTAAAACGTTTTCCACCAAAACAAATACCTGTGTCTTCATAAAAGACATCTTCCTCTTCTTAATTGCTCTACTGTGATTTTCATTCTGCCACAGGGGATTCCCAGTAGACTTTCAGAGGCACTTTGCATGATCTGCTGGCAGTGCTCTAATGCTCTTTATCAGATAATCACAGTAGTTTTTATCATCTTTGTGGAAATTTATGAAATTCTACAAGCCTACTGTGTGACAATTTAAAATACTGTTCTACAAGATTAATCTACAAAAGAGTGAAAAGTACAGTATGTGCTTGGAAAAGGTCACAGAGAAGCATTCCATAAGAAGGAATCAATACAATCACAAACAGATTCTGAAGTAGTATTACCATTTTAATTGGCTGGCACAGCCTTTTCACAATTCCACCTCAGTGGTAGCATTAATTCCAAGTGTGACAGTACAAGGCTGTGCTAACACGAACAGGAAAAAAACTGACCGGCTATCTTTTACTACTACCCAAATGTATCCGAATTATTACATTAAATATCCACCATTGTTTTTTACTCAACAGACTCATCTGTTTCTTGGAGTGATTCTGACTGTTCTTCAGAACAGGATATTAAAAACATTAAACTCAAGCACTCCAAGCTGGAGCTAAGAAAATTTTTTAAGAATTTAAAGGAAAAAACCCAACCAAGCAACCTTCAAAGCCAGAGTACTGAGCAGCACTAGGAGTGGCTAAAGGCAATGACCTGCTCTGCCAGGGAAAGAAAAGCTGCCAGGCAGCTGCAGTCCTGTCCTGGTGGGCTCCAGAGGGTGGAGGATCAGGAAGGCTGCCTGACCCCACTCTCCTTTCTTGACTCCTGTAAAAAGCCAACCTCATCCCTTCTACTCTGGCTCCTTCTCACAAATAGTTTTTTTCAACTCCTTATCACAGTCTTTCTCCCAGGCTCCTGGCTGCAATAATCTGTTTGCTTTCCTCTCTAGCCTTTACACATTACTGACCAAGTGAAAGCTGCCTCTCACTGCCCTGCTCAACGTGTGTGCTCCCACTAAACATCACTGGCTTCCAGTTCTGTCTTTTCTCCTTGCTTACCACACCCCAAACTCCTTGCACACACAAAAAGCTCCACTTCCTTGTCTGCCACTCCTGTATCCTCAGCTCAAAGTATATATAAATGTATACCATGTACACTGTCTTGTCTGTATCTTAATTTGAAATAATAATCTTCTGTATATTCTCAGGGGAGAGGGGGTATGGGATTTGCTTCTACAAAGAAAAGGTTTAGTGATATTTATGTAAAATGTATTTTTAAGCCCGTGTACGGTTTCTTAATGTTAACTGACACTATGAACAAACACAAACAGATTAAAGGTAGGATCTGGATAATCTCTTGTATCTGGAGGCTCTGCTGAAGACAGTCAAGTATAAATAGGAGAAGGAGCTGTGATACATTAAAATTCACTTTAGAAATGAATCTGATGATCTGTAGCTGACATTTGAGATTGCAAAGAAGCCTCATACAGGAGAAATCTTTTAAAGAATAACTCCAGCATGTGAAAAAAATGTCAGCATGTTCTATGAATAACCGGGAATAAGGAGATAAAAGTCACGTTTTAACCCAGGGATGCTGAGTGCCTTTCATCCCTGATGAGATCTCAGGAGATTATGAACACAGCTCAAGGTTCTGCTGTAGCAAGGTACCTCTGACACATGCACATGCAGTTTGGTCAGTTTGCAAGAGTGCTTTGCTATGCAGTGGTAACAGTAAGTATTCAGAAGAGAAGCTTGTTTTTCCAAGAGAAACTTATTTTTTCTCCCCCATTAAGACATTTCAAGACATGTTTTACTTCAAGGGTATTAATAACCTTTCTAGGAGGAATCTGTGCCCACCCAAGGCTCCACACCAACTTGCTGCCACCAGGTGGGATTTGTTTTGGTGTAGGCAGATAAAAAAATAAAAGACTGCCTGGTGGTACTTGGGAATTGCACTGAGTTTTCCCTGTTGTCAGAGAGGGGCTGCCAAATCAGAAAGCTTTTCTGCTTTGCAAACAAGGCTGAGCATGGGCACAATCAGGACATTTTAGGGAAAAAAAATCATCAGGTATTTCTGTAGTAAAGATGAACAAAATGTAGACATCTGTACCTCCTCTTCCCAAGACACTGAAATCTACACATCCAAGGCAGGAACCTAGGAGAACAGGAGTCAAATCAGTCCGAGTTACACCATTTTCATGGCTAACCTAGTTCTGATTTGGGCTGCTTCTGGGAATGCTCTCTCATTAACCTGACTAGTGTTCCACCAATGGTCTGCAGTGGTGAAAGAGTTCTTTGTTTAACCATTACACTCTTATTTGAAATAAAACCTAATCAAGCAGATAGACTGATTCGTGCAGTTGACATTTTTAATGTAGACTAAGTGAAATAAATTTAACTTCACCAACATCTATTTCTATTTGAAAGGCCATTTTCTAAAACCTGGATTTTAAAGGCTAAACAAAAATCTTCTTAGTGAATTAGTCACCAGAGATGGTTACCTAGCTCAGAGCACACAAGAAAATACTGGCATTGGCAGAAAAGCTAACCAGCTAATTAAAATTTACAGGGTGTTCAGAAAACATCTCAAATGCTGCATGCATTGGTGAACATACCTAGTATATCAAGACACTAAAAAAAGAAGATATCCAAAAGAAAGGGAAAGTAATAGGAACAAAAATACCCAGAATGAAATAAAACTGTATTTGCCAATCTTAAATTCTGCATATAAGCCACCCTTCCATGGTTGGTTTTGGTTGGTTAGTTGGGTTTTTAAAAATCTTTCAGTATTCTTAAACTATCGAATAAAATTCTGGAGTTTAAGGCTGACAGAGATAAAAATATCAGCACCAACATTACATGAAGGAGAAAAACTGCAAGGGAACATTATGAATAAAAATATCACAACTTTTGTAGAGATGGAACTTCTATCCACTCAGCTACATTCTTTCAGTGGTAACCAAGCAATACGGAAGTTTTAAATTAACTACTGGCAGAGGAGAGCAGAACTTAAATTCCAGTAAATAGTAAATGAACCAAACTGAAGTGCATCCTGGTGCCTATATGGGACTTACAGAAGACTTAGTCACCAGAATTCAAAGAGCATTATATAATATACTATAAATAAATTATTGCAGAACCATTAACAACATTTCTTTTTATGAAGGTATGGAGACTAGTAGTTTGCCTTTACATGTGTGTATTATCTTCAGGGTGCCCTTACCTATTTATACATCTCCTCAGAAGCCCTTCAAAAGTGTCTTTTTCCCTGTACTGTGTTTACATATATATTTCAGCATAAATTGGTTGCATAAGCATAGTTAAATTCAGTTTCATGTGGAAAAAGTCAAGTTAATCTTAGAAGACTTTTCTATCTGGTACAGGAAGCAGTATCCAGGGCTGAGCTGATACTTCATCAGCCTGAGTTTCCAGAGTTTTGCTATACAAAACCTCTGCAAAATTTTTTTTCTGAAATTCTGTTTGTAAAGATCAGGTCATGCCCATGACCCAGAGGAAAACTCACTTAAAAATAGAAGGTACCATTCAGATTTCTCCTGTTTAGTAGAGGGGAGCTGAGGCTGGAACAGATGAAGTGAATGATCACCAGGATGATGTGGGAAGTGAGAGCCTGTCTTACGAGACAATGCAGTGTACAGCAGAATAATAAATCACATGAATAAGCATCGTGGGGCTTTGCTCCAAGAAGAGGGAACAGCCATTTACCTGAAAGGACCATCCACTGCTTATTCCAGGGAACATTTTGTATTTCATTCCTTCATCTCATGAGAACATGAAAGGCTCAATCAATCAATCAATGAGACCTGTGCAGAGCTATATTATTGATTAAACCTCGCTTCTACTATTGAACTTGGCCTGAAGAAAGTCAACCTCTTAATGAAGTTTAGCCATACCCTCAAAACAAAACATTCCCCTTGTTCTCCATCTTTATGGTTTTAAAGCAGCGTTGAACTGCACACTTGAACACAGACACACCTTGCTGCACTGTTGCAGGTCTCCACTTGTGCCTGAAATGTCCTGCTTAAACCCAGCGAGGGAAAGGCTGTGCCCTGTTCACTCAGCAGCAGCTGTGCAGTCAGGGACACCTGGCACTGGGGGCCAGTGCAGGAGTTCAGCAAGCACTGTGCACCCAGGGTTGCTTGGAGACACTGGGGAACACAAATCCTCCCAGGAAGGTTGGGCCACTTCCAAGAAGCAGCTCTGCAAGGAACTCTTCAGAATGTCTTTGTTGACTCAGCACACTGGAAGGACAGGAAGATTTTGACTGAAATGCTGCTTCAGCATCCAGGCACAATTTGCTGTGAGCCAGGGAAGATACATCAGGATGAGGGCACGGGTTCTGTGACCCTGGGGAAAAGCCTCTGCTTGGAGAGCTTGCTCCAACAGGCTGGATGGAGATGGAAGAACCTGCCCGGAGGGAGGCAAACACCACTAAATGCCAGAAGGAAAAATGTGGCAACTTGTTCTCCAGGAATTCTGATGACTTGCTCTTCTCCAACCACCTTGCTGTCTGGAATTATGCCACCACTAGAGCAGCTCCATTTTACATTGAGAAAAATAGGAAGAGTTGGCTGAAAACACCTTTTTTTTTTTCCCCTTCTGTGGCCAGCCTTGCCCTAAACAAATACCAAAATGTTTCCGATAGCTGTCCACTGCCATTCACGTGAAAGAAGAAATATCATCACCTTCCTTATGACTCACAAAATAGAAATGAAGCTGCATAGAGAACCTTTGAAAATATATTAAAGCCACAAATATTTTTAAAAATACACATTAAACGAAAACAGTTTGCATTTTGGTATGTATTCCTTTGCATTATGCTACCACCAATAAAGAAGATTCCTCTCTGCCAAGAATCAAGTAGAAAAGGAGTCTCTGCTTTCACCTAATTATATAGTTAATATACTGCTAAAGAAACCTACAGCTAACTCTTCATTTCATCTTCTACAAAAACTTCTAGATGAGTTTTCCTATTCTCCCAATAGTGTTTCAAAATTACAGAGACCATTTTAAACGGTCTTCAAAGTCAACTACATGGAAATGCTAAGTAATGTCCCCAAAAAATGGTTAATTCTATATTCCTCAGCTGCAAAAATAAAAATATTTTCTGGCTATGAGAAATCAATCTTTTCCTCAATCGAGGACAATCCAGTGGCTATTTTAAAGTTCAATGGGGGTGGAAGGGAAGAAGGATGATGAAGAAATGCTTTCAGTGGCTGAATACTGTGTATATTTCTATCAGAGACCAAAAATTAGAAGAAACCAATCTAGTATATACTGAATTATAACACATAAGCATCTGCTTTTGTGTCACTTGAGACCAATCATTGGTATTTTAATTATTTAGTGATAAATGTAATTCCTATAAATACAGAACTCGGCAAAGCAAAAAATGCAATCAAATTTAATTTGATTAATTTAATTAATGACCAAATTTAATTTGGTCATTACACCAGCTCTCCAACACCTGACATAACTTTTTTTTCCTTCAGGAAAAGTATTACTTTAATCTAGATCAATTACTTTTTTCTTTGAAGAGAAATGTTAAAGAATACCTAAACACGAAGTAATTTGACAGATGCTTAGTTATGGGCTATTAATGTGAAGGACCATTTTCCCAGAGGCTCAACAAACTACAGTTGCTCATGCATCTGGAAAAAATCTCATACTCTACCATTAAATTCTTTTTCTCATAATGCTAGGAAGTGTCTGCAAATTATTACCTCAAATGCAGTAACAGACAGGTTTTCTGTGTGACAGCAGATCTCCATAATCCAGAGACATTTACCAGGCCCTGATTCAGTAAAGCTAAGCTCCAAATGAACATTGATTGTATTAATGTTGCATGTCTGAAGCATTTTATGAATGTTTTAAAAGAGATGTATTTCTTAAGTTAGCTTGTGGAAGGTATCTCACTTGTCTGTCTCTCACAACAAGGAAGTGGTCTTGATATTTAATCCTTTTAGTCTGATATTTCTATGAATTATGAATTTCAGCAACAGTTCTTACGCAGCGATTTGCTACAATTATTTCATAAGAAACTGATACTAATCCAATTGAATTCAAAGGCATTATTTCCACGGACTCCCACTGACATTCATCCATGTTCTAAATTCTTAATAACCAATGGAGGAGTCTTTGGATAGCACTGTAGGAATAGATTCGAAGAGTAAAATCATCTGCTTTCAGTATTTATTATATTAACAATTTGGCTCTGGCTGTCCTCAATGGATTAGTTTAAACACTAAAACTACTGGCATTTAACTGCCTTGAAACATGAGGAGAGGATGCATGGATAACCTAAAAGAGATTACAGTTTAGGAGGCTTCCTTTCCTCAGACCACTTCCTTCAGATTTGTTCATAAATGCCAATGCCTATCACTTAGGTCTATATTGTAAGCAGGCAGCCTAATTCAGATAAGCAAACTGAAGTTGTGTTTCGCTCAGAAAGGGATCACTACAGCAGCTGGCCTGAGATTTTTCTGGACTTCGTGTGAACCACTGCTATGGTAGCAACACTCCAACACTAACACACTGTGCCTCAGAGGTGCAAAGCAAGTCTGATGATGACAGAGAGTGTAACCCTAAAAAATGTTCAGAAATAATAAAATCCCCACAAGATACATTTAAAGATTTGGTGAGTAAGCAAGGCAGACAATGCTTTAATAACACTATTTTTTTAGGATACTTGTCAACCTACTCCTGACACCTTTGTATTAAGGTGACTGTTTTCTTGCAGGCACTCTAGCTAGAATAAGCAACTTTCAGATGGGAATTATACGTGATACAGCTAAAAGGAATGCACCCACCACATGAAAAACCAGTCCAGAAAAAAATCCCTCCCTCTTCTGTGATAGAGTAAAACCCTCAGCAGGTGAGGAGGGCAAAGAAGCAGAGCAGGTGCAGCAGGAAACTGTTGAACTCTTGAGGCAGAACTGGACAGGCTCACATGTAAGTGGCCCATGAAGAATCAAATGCAGAAAAAGCAAGGAAAGAGGGTGTCCTGCCCTGAGCATAGTTAGTACTGGGAAAAGAAAGGTTATCCTGTGAGGGTAAAAAGGGAAGGAAGTTTATCCCCTCTCTTAGCTCTGGTTCAAAAGGAGAAGCTCTGAAGTCTCGGCGTGTGCTATCTCACTCAGCACGTGCTACTTTTCCTGATAAACAAACCCACAAGTGAATGAAACATGGTCATCATCAAATACACAGAGCCTGGAACTGTCAGAGACCTTCAGAGGTCATTTAGTCCCTCCCTGAGCAGATAGGCAGGAACAACTGCTCCTGAGGGAGCTTGTCTCGCCTATTCTTGCAGGCTTCCACAGGACCCAGCCAACTCGGGGCAGATTACTCCAGTGCTCATTGACCCCTGCTGAACGGCCTAATCTCACACTTATGGAGAGTAGAACTGGTTTTTATTCCATGAACACTGATCCAATTTGCACATTACATGTTTGCATGAATTACTGGCTGGAGGGTGCAGTAGCAAAGTTACCAAACAAACAGCTGTGGATCAAGCAGAAGTTCCCATTCTATTGCTGGAGGGAAAGGATATGGTCAAAACAGGGAAATAAATGAGTGCATGAGGAATTTAGAGCAGGGCTATAGAAATTGGGAAGAGGCCTACTCTCAAACAGCAGATGAGAAAGCCTGGCTTTTCACACCCCAGGAACTGGTGTGTAGTACACAGAAATAGCTACAACAAAAAGTGGTATCAACTTGCATGATGGAGATGACCTAGACAAAATTAATATCATCTCCTTTCCAGACTTCCAGAGCTCAGTGCTGTCAACTTGACCGATGGAAGTTACTCAAAACGCAAAAACATTTGTCCCAGCTTTCCCAACTCAGCAGACCTGAATAGAAATTCATCCAGTCCCAGAGCTAAAAAGTGAGCAAAGATTTTAAAGGGCCTTTCAAATGAAACAGCTGCACATGCATCCTCCTATAAAGAATCACCTTGAAGAAATGATAAAACATTTGTATCACTATAGAATAATTCCCAACAAAAAGCTGTTGTCTCTGATTAAAGTGTAAAGCGTTAGCAATGCAGGGTGAAAAAAATGGTTCTCCTAGAAGAGAGCATTATAGTCTTAATTACAAACGATACAAAACACCAGCACAGATTCCAGAAGATACCCCTCATCTGTGCACTATTTGCGCAGCAGCTTTTGCCGAGGTGCAGAAAGAAGAGACAGGAAACAAGAGAAAACTGAGTTCTCAGAAGAACAGAGCATCCCCGGACTTCTAAAGCACTGCTAGAACCTACACAGACAGTGGCACAGAGGGATAAATGGGACGTCCCCATAAACAGTCCCAAAGCAAGGGGCCTTTTATCACCAGTCTCTGCAAAAAAAAATGTAGATAAGATAAAGCCAAAACACCCCTCTGCCTAGGAAAAAGATATTTAGACCGTCAGGATTTTTCAAATCATCTGACTTGCAAATTTCCTAGAAAAAATTCAAGCTGGAGTTTCAATTTTTATATTAAATCCCACAGAACTGGTGTTTGGGATTGGGCTGTTTTTCTCATTTGCATTCAGTTCTCCTGCCACAGTGAAGCAGAGGATATAAAACAACAAAGCCAAGAACAAAAATTGGTTCCTGCAGCAATTCTGCTGAGGATTTTCTTTTCTATTCCCTCCTGAAATAATGTATGTGACATATATAGAATTCTTCTAGATGCATTTTGGTTTGAATAAACTTGGCTGTTTTAGGAAGAGTAGCATTAAAATCAGTAAAAAACAGTAGACTCTACTAAGACAAAACAAGAAGCTGCCACCTCCATGGACGAAAGCTATACTCCAAAAATACATGTTACTGTTAAGAAGTAAATATGTTATCTTTTAGATGGTTAGGTATTATTTCACTTTTTGTTGTTGAGGATGAGACAGTACAAGCAAGCAAACAGCCTGACAAGTAATTTTGTTCCACACAAGATGGGTGGATCATTCCCTGTCTGTGGCCTGCATGTGACCAGTTCATTATCAGGAAGTATTTGGGGTTTAAACCTCAGACTTCTCTGCTACCACTGAACCCATGAACTGCATGATTTGCTAAGAAGAATTGCTGAAGATTTTTTTGTATGAACAGTCAAATTTAAAACCTATTTCCAAGACCCTGTTCCAACATTTACTCAGCTATGTTTGTTTTCATGGACAGACATCCCTGGTTACCGACAGGCCTGAAACAGAGTATTTAGGAAGAGCTAATGCAGAAATTAGAGTTAGTGCAGCCTACTGCATGGTCTAACCCAAGTGAATATTCTTTGAAAACATGCTCAGCAGGATTGACCACATCATAAAAGGCTCTGATCCTGCATGATTAAAGGTAATGGGATCTTTGTCATTGACTTTCAATGAGCGCTGGAATAAGCCCCGAGGTAGCAGCTATCAGAAAGGGCAGCTGCTTAAAATTTTTATTGCTCTTTTACTTGAGAGCTATCAGAATAAAACACACAGTATATATACAGGCATGCAGAGATGCAAAAGTGCCCACACATAAAGCTTTAATTTTTCTGAGGCTTTTGTAGCTGCAAATATCTACAGATTCAACAGATCGTCTGGGAAGCACTGCCAGAATTTTACATTACCGACTAAGTTGGCTGCAAGGACAGTGGTTTTGGTGCTAGCAATATAAAAGGACAGAAGTTTCACAGACTTGGATTAAGCACTTGATATTTGCTTCACTGTGCATCCACTCAGGATCCCTGGAAGCTGCCTGACTCTCGTTTTAGTTCAGCACACCTGTGGATTTGCCTCTTCTTAATAGCAAGAAACCTGAACATAACAGATTAGGACCAAACGAGTATTTCAGCTGATTACTTTTGTCAGCAATTACTTTAATCCAGGCCATGCATTCAAGCTGGGCTCTCAAGTGGGCAGTTGTGAAAGGAGTAATCCAACACCCGAAAGTTCTGGCTACTTCAGGAGAGCTCGGCTTAAAAGGCAAGGAAGGACAGCTGGGTTCCCAACTCAGCACTGCAGGAAAAACGAGAATGCATTTGAGCCTGTTTGCAAGAGAAGCCAAAAACACTGCGTTAAGATTTACTAAAGGAAACTTTTGCTAATGGAATGTTTGTTAATGGCCAACAGACACTGTATTTTAAGTAGATGAGGAAAAGTAGTGAAGGGACAAGAGGCAGTTTTCACCCACTTTCTTCCAGTGTTTAGAATATGTTTAACCTTCCTGTTCATTACCCAGCCCTAGCTACCTCTCAAGGATCAAACAGCTCAGCTTTCTCCTCCTATCCCATCAGTCACTCCTTCTAAGCTTTTTTGTTTGGTTAGTTTAGGCTCAGGCTTCCCAGTTCATTTCTTCTGTACTTGAAAAAGTGAAATAAACAAGGATAGAGATACTTTTCTCCATGCTGATCAATGAAGTATTTCCAACAGTAAGCCCCCAGTTCTCATCCAGAAACTCAGGAATGGTGAAAACAGTATCCATAACTTAATGGCAGACACTGGATGACTTGAACATCATATGAAATACTGGACTGTATTCAAGAGTCAGCCTTGTTATCCCCTTTTGATACACCATATAGCAATATATGGCTACGTTAATAATATGGTATATAGTAATGTAGACTATTTAAATATGGTCTTACTGTAAAAATCCTTTTGTTTTGACGCCTCTTGTATCCCACTATATTAATGGAACATTAGTTCTAGATTCCTTGCCAGGAAATTAGCAAAACCAGCCTGTTTTGCTACAAAAGACTTATCACTAAAATAATGGGCACTATGGTTTTAAAGCATGCAGTTCTCCCTGTTTAAACCCCCTTTTACAGCATTCTTTTCCAGCTTTGTTTACATTTCAAGGGATGAGGATATGCAGTTTTCCAAGTACTTCAGTCTACTGTTCCTTTCTTTTCCCTCCTCATTCATTTTTTCTTCCATAATATACCTGTTCATGGTATTTGTATTTATATTCATAACACCTTATTCATTAAAACACATGCCCACAATTCTGCTGCCTTTGCCCTCCCCTCAAACTTACTGTTTTGGAATGGAAAGCAGCCCCTGTCTTTTTTTACCACCTCAAACACTAAGGGTACAAATGAATACACATGGAGGAACTCTGGAAGGGTGCTGACAGCTGCTGGAACTGTCCCACACCCAGAAAATGCATCCGCCACCACCAGCCAAGGGAAGCCAGAGGCAGACAGATTGCTGAGGATCCTGCTTATGCAGGATGCTGATGATGAACACAAACTGCCTAAAAATTCATGCTTCACTGACGGAATCTGACCAGAGAGAGACAATGCTATTTCTGAAATGTATTTGGAATGGCATTTTTTATTTCTGAGTGAGTAGGGAGTGGTGAACAATTTGTGATGTACCTTTTTTTTAACGAACAGCAGGAATGTATTACCCAAAGCTTATTATTTCAAAATACGAAATAGAGCTCTGTAATCATCCTCATTCTCCTTCATCCGTGGCAATTTGCATTAACTGTGCATTTTTATTTTGATTTTTAGATACACAGTTGTTTACCATTTGCATTACATTTTATTTCTAATATCCACTGATGGGGTCTTGATCATAGTGTTGCATGAAATTTTGATCTACAAGCAATTCAGTATACATTTTCATGGTAGCAATTACAATATGTTTTTGAGGCTGACATGTTTTTACTGACTACTGCTAAAGAAATCTCTCCTCCAAATATCTTCAAAGCAAATTCCCAGTTCAATGTGAAAACCAAGATCAGTGGACTTCAGTACAGACTTTGAGTTAACTAATATACATGTTTTAAAACTGCTCTCAGTGAATTTTTCTTACACTAACTTACCCATACACTCTTTTAAATCTCTGTATAATAATTGTGGCATCTGCAAGTATGTAAATGTGCTTATTGGCCTTGACATTTCAAAAGATCGTATCTGTATGCATGTTTTAAGGCAACAATTCTAAAATCTCAGTGCTCAATTCTATAAGGTTCTTGTTACGTGTGCTGCTTCTTTCCTCTAGGTACTGGAGACTGTAATCCACTGAGAGTGACAGCAGAATTTCTCAGAATACAGAAAGAGGGAAGAAATAAGATGCCTGGAAAACACTACACAAACCATACTGAAAGACAGAGTTACTGAAACGGCTCAAGACTACATTTCGTCAAAATCTCAATCTCCTTTTATACATCTAGTGAACGTTCATGTGGAAAACTCAGCACTTCTTGCTCTTCCTGTAGTCACTTGGTTAGCCTGGTTGGATTTCATGCAAACTGTGCATCACAGATCATCTTGCCAAAACTACCTATCAGATCCCAATAACAAATTAATATGCAACCTTGTGTTACAGAACCAGAGAAAAAGATATATAAAGAACCCAACATCCATCATTTTTCTATTTTCATCAAGGTTCTCAATTTAACAGATTTAACTCCTTAATTTCTGAGGTTCATAACATCCCAAATAAATCTCTGAAGGATCTGACCTCCGCTTGTACCACTGTTTATGCCAGAGTCAGATGGATAAGCAGGAGCCACAGTTTTGCTAAAACTTAAGTATGTGTACAAAATCCAAACCCAAACCCGTGTCTGTAAATACACTTTAAACAAAACCCTGCAGAACAAACTCCCACAGCATGAGCAGAGATTGCATAACAGTAAGCAGAATATTCTGTCCCATTTCAAAAGCCACAAGCACTGCTGGTCATCCCCTTCTGAATGATAACTGCTGGCTCCAAAGAGGGCTCTACAGTTGTCCCTGTGCCAAAGGTGTGCATACGTGCTGCACACATATCCCATGTGAATCTGCATGCACTGAAGCTCCAGTAAGAGGCACATGATACTTAACAAGAACTCAGGATGTTTATTTAAAGAGCCAAAACCTCATTCATTTCCATTATTCTGTGAAACACAGAAAAGATGGGAAATAGAGAGGTTGGCTCAGGTCTAATGTACCCATATGGTACAGAGCAAGGCTCGGGCTGGTATCCCTGAAAGGCAGTGACAAAGGAGAAAGGCTCATTCAAGAAGACAGCAGAAAGATAAACTATCGAAATTGCAACAAGGAGGATGAATTGCAGGGAACTCAGAATATAAGACAGAATGAGAAGCAACTAACTTGGCTCCAGAGAGATTACAGAAAGTGCAGTGTGTTCTGTGCAGCTGCTCAAGAATCAATGAACTCCTCCTGTGTTTGTCCAGCACCTGCCAATGCTCAAGTGCCCTTGCACAGCCTGCATCAGCATCCACCAACAGGAGAAACTGTGGTGGAACGCACTGTCAGCTCCGGAGCAGAGATACATTTAATCCAGATTTTGTCCTAAACTGATGTCATTCTTCAAATGATGACATCAGTACAAAGAGTTTTTGCAGTAGGTGAACTATAATGTAGATAATGAGCTGCAAAGTCTGGTATGCCAATTTCCAGCTTCAGTATTTTTCTCTTCTTTCTGGAATTTTGTAACTGAAAACCTGGTTCAAAATATTTAACTATGCTTTCACATTTGCCATCAATGAAAGTGTACAGAACAGTTGAATCTTTCAGGATGTTGATTTTTTTTTTTTTTTTTAATGAGATGTTCAGTGATAAAGTTAACTGTCATCTTTGCAATTTTTCATAGCAATTGAGACATTAGTCATAGACAAAGATCTGCTCAGGGAGGAAAAACAGAATACCCCTCCATGGGTTTTATTTCTCCAGGGAAAATAGATTCTGCTTAATGAAACTGTGAAAGGGTCCCAACTTCCACCCCAACACTCCTTTCCCCTCCCCTCTGCCTTTAGGAAAGGGTCTTACCCCCAGGAAAGAGTACTCTATGACTCTACTACAGTACTGCTCCTTTTTAGGGGTCCCTCAGTACTCTGGCTCCATACTTTAATGGGGTTAACAATCTCATTTTCTGTAAAAAAGTGTCGTCCAGATACAATACACCTTGCTGGGATTTGTTCTGAGCACTCTCATTCTCTTTTTTCTTATCTTTAGTTTCATTTGCTGCAGCAAAGACTGCTGAAACCTCACTCTCTTTCACAGAAGAATTTCAAGGCTTTTACCCTAACCTGCTATGCCACCAAATTTTGGCATTTCTAGAATGTCCAGTTCCTCCACAGAACATCCTTCTGAGGCTGGCTTCACTGCAGTACCCAAGCTCTAAGGACAAGATGCCTCAAAGCAAGTAAATGATGAATTGTCACAAGGCTGCAGGGTTAAATCGAGCTGAAATGCACAGAATGAGGCTAGGAGCAGCAGGGTGCAGTTGGCCGGGAACTAGAGCTGGGCAGCAGCTCAGTGGCCAGCCTGCTACCCCAGTTGTACACCAGCCCACTGAAGCCATTACATTCAGTTTACTGGGTACTGCTCAGGCTGATCTGGGCTTTAGAAGAGCAACAGCTGCTTTGATGACAAGAGAGGTAGAGAGCGACCTTTGAAGCCACAGAGAGCTGCGCTTTACCTACTGGGATTGTGCCCACATCAGTCTTTCTTACATTTAAGTGATAAACTTACTGCTAAGTTTTGTATTTTCTTGCTACGTGTACAGAAAAGGCTTTAGTAAGTTTTGAAACACTGGTGGCTTCTTAAGGGAGTACAATATCTCCTTTAAGAAATTACATTATGATTTTCTAAAGAGGATCTAGAAATACTGTGATAGTTGTCACCATACACTACAGTGCTTAGAGGCAAAAAATCAGGCAGAAGCTTGTAACTCTTGAGTAACTGATATGTAACACATCATGTGAAAACTGTTCCAGAGACTGATGTGTAACCTCACAGTTAATGAGCATACTTGCATTGATTTCAGCAAGTTGTACACTGGGGCATTACTTACTGGAAAAGAATGTCAGCAGTAAATACTAAACAATTAACTTGCTATTCCACTTGGACTTTTAGTAGAAAGTAACCAGGTTAAGTTTCAATACCTTCTGCTTTATAACTGACAAGACTATTCAAAGATGAGTATTTGCAGTAAGAATTTATTATCCTTTCAAGTCCTTACTCTCTTCTTTCTATCCATTTCCAGCTGTCTTAGTTCCAGTCTACATGTCCTCCACATCCTTTCTGAACTAAATAAGAACGCAGAATGGAGCAAAACCAATTCAATGTGTGCTACCTAAAAATATGTGCATGTTATGCTTCTTGATTTAATTAGACTCTTACCATTTAACTGCACTCCAGTGTCTACAAGAATGTTGGTCAAGAACTTCCCTTGTGCTGTCTTTGTCCTAAAATTCTTTTGGTTTCATGATGTCCTCACAAAGAAAGGCTCACAGGCAACAACTGAAGAAAGTAAGTACATTTTCCAAAGTATCTGCTAACCACAAATCAGCTGGGAGCTCCTCAGTACTGGGGAATCTTCTGAATTGGAGACAGGTACAGGAAACAGCTCTACAGTCAGTCTACAAAGTCATGGCTTTGGGCAAAGCTGCGAAGCAGATTTGAGGAGAGTGAAAATGAAACGGTACAGGTTTTTTAAATGAAGTGGGTGAACCCACACTGACACACACATACACCTACCAAGAGAGAGACTGGAGCAGAGAGATTCCCATTTCAAGAAACCAGTGACAAGACCTCTGGAGAAGGGTACCATGGATGCCTTGAACAGGAACTACTTCGGAAATGACACTGTTTGTACACTACGTGCTGACTGACCAAAACCTTAAGATAAAAGCTGTTGAATTTTTTAGTAAGTATTTTCTTGTTACTATTCTAAGCACTTCCTATGTGCCAAAGGATTTCCAAGTGTTACAGTATATAAAGGAAAAAAAGATTTCAACTTGTCTAAATTTGTTTTGTACAATTCTCCAGCAATGATAAAAAAACAAATCTAAAAAGTAATTTTGATATATAATTAGTTGAAAATGTAATCACACTTTCAAAACCACTATGGAAACTACCAGTACAATATTTAAGACATAAAGCTCTATGAATTAAAAAAAAAAAAATTTAAAGCAAAACCAAAATGAAAGATCCCAAAACAAACCAGCAAGGTCAGAAATCATTAACTCATTAGCTAAGTATGCTTTCCTTTAGAGGCAAGTCTTTTTTAAAAACAGGGTACAAGGACACTGGCTGTGATGTATTAATTTAAAATTCTTTCTTTTCTGAAAAACATAGATATGTTTCGTGATCATTATATTCAATGTGTAAATAAGGCTTCGTTCCATTGTGAATCCACATGAATCGCTGTAACAGTATATTCATCTTACCTTTTAACTTCCACTCTGAATTGTGTGACCAGAAGAGGGAACTGGAAAAGTAACCTCTCTCTGCCAGCACACTCAATCACTGCCTTCACTGCCAATCCAGCAGAAACTCCTTGTCATTAAAAAGCCAATATCCCATGCATTTTAGGATTTTTTTTTTTAAAAATCACCTCAGGCGAACTAGTGCAAAAACTAAAGAGGGAGATACTGAAGAACAACTCACCTGAAGATAAAAGCCCTAATAATTTTAATCAATAAATAATTAAAATTAGAAACAGTAATAGAAAGGAAAAAAATTGTGTCATATCTCAAACTGCTTTACAGTAGTTTGAGATTTATTTTACCAGCTCTTGTTTCATAATGTATTAAGTTCTTTATGATGAATTTTTAACCAAGAAACACTTTTCCTGTAATTTAGCCCACAAACATTTGAATCACCAACTTCCACTAGTACATTTGCATAAAACCAGTTCACCTCTAGAATTCATCTGCTTCAATGGCTTCTTTGTCACCTGCAGTCATACGGCTCCGTATGGGACGCAGGCACCTTTCTGCTGCTCGGGGCCACGTTGGAGGGCTTACAGGAACATGTTCTTTCTCTGTCCAAGAGACACAGCTGATGGAGTGGTACAGAATGCGGTGCAAAAAAACTGTAAGAGAAAAACAAGACTTAGCACCATTAAGTGAAAAGAAAAAAAAATGTTGTCTGTAAAACAGTGCATATGTGAGTCAGGGAAATATAAAAATAGGTAACAAAACGCAGGAATTTTGCATACAGCATATTTATTTACCTATTATAACAAAATACTGCTTTCCCCAATTCTCCTCAACACAGTGGGAGAGATCTTCATACTTAAACCTCTTTTAAAATAAATTTTCACCATGTTTGTTAAATGTGTTTTACTATACAGGCATAGGACCGTCATTAACTGGGATATATTGAGAATTTAGCAATCTTTTACATAATATAAAAAATATTAACACAATGTCGTCTGGTTGATGCCTTTTAAAAATAATGGTATTTTGGCCTGCAAAAGGACGAAGACAAAATACAGGGCACTATTCTGTGATTTCTACTGATCCTGTTATTATTTACCCAATAGTTTTAAAAAAAGTTGTATTCTTAAACCATTTCTCGCTTCATTATTTTCAGAAGCCTGTATCAGTGTAGAGGATTGCTTTTCAGAACTTTGCCTATACTGAGACTATTAATCATAAATCAAGAAAATACGAATTTGACAGGACTGCTTGTATGGACTAGTTTATCCTTACTAAAAATTCCATTTAAAGACTCAGTTCAGCTTGCATTCCCGTCCATGAAATAATGTGTGAAGGACTGTGGAAACTGGAGACTAAACAAGTGACTAAATCTAGCAGCCAGGCACACGTGTTGTGAGAGCACGGTGATCTACACCCACTAACCTGCAGGAGAGCTGCCCTGCCAGGCTGCATTAATGTACAGAACAGTACCAGACCACAGAGCCTGTGCAAAGCCACGTGAACAGAGACAAATGTCACCAGCAGCTACAGGTTACACAGATAATTATAACGATGCTAGGAACCCACAAGTGTTCTTCCAAAACTGTAAGAGCAGAAGCAGCAGGAGTCTAAGAGGAATACAATGAGCATTGTTAGGGAAACAGAGAGTCTCATGCGAACAAATATTAAATGACGCAGTTCACCTCAGTGATTAATTAATCTGGGATATGCCAGAAGAACCCAAAGCAATGGAGTGTATAGGCAGAGTAAATCAAGTGCTCTCTCACAATACAGACAAGAGGCAGTTAATGAAGTAACAAGGCTGCATTTAAATACATTAAAAACTGATTAAGTGGATGTTTTAACACAACATAAAATTAACCAGGCCAATTCACTGGAGGAGAAGAGTAAGACATTAGAAAATGGATACATTTTAGTGACTGCACTCACACAAAGCATGTGTGATATCACGTTTGAGGAAGCAGTCAGCCACTGATGAACACAAATGGGGATTTTCTCCCCCTTTCTCGGAGCCGTTCACTGACCTCTGACCAATAAGACCTAGAACAGTCCTACTGGCAGGGGAAACTATAAAAAATGGCCAGCACGCTTTGCTGCGAAAAAGTTACCCTGTGTGAAGTGAGCTGTAACAGCTGGCCATGTGTCTGCTCTTAGACACAGCACTCCTAAAGCACTTAGACTTAGCTCACTGCCCCTTCAGGAGGAAGGGCCATGACAATCACTACAGAATGACTAAAGGGAACAGTTAAAATTGCTATTTCTTTGAACAGCCAAAAAGCACAGACATAAAAAATTAAACTTGCTTCCCTACACACATTAACATGACGGTAACTTTGTGCTCAGAGTCAAGTTAAGAAATTACTTAGGCCACAGGACCAGCTGAGTACAATAGTGAGAACTGCATATGGAAAATTGTCCAGCTGGATCCTGAGTTAGGTCTCAGACAGACAAATGCTGCCATGGGCCAGGGATTTGCCAGTTCCAGGCTGTCAGATAAGGGCTGAATACCCACTGTAAACACATGAACAAATCCTGACACAAAGCCAGCCTGAACTGCACGGGTCCCACTCCTGGGTGACTGCTCAAACATCACAGGCATTTTAGTTTGTTGTTTCAGCAGATATTTCATATTTCACAAGTCTTCAACAGCTCCCACAGACCTTAGGAGGGATCTACATTCAATCACTGGAGGCTGGGTCTAGTTTGCTCCATTTGCAAAGTTAACAGGAGTTTTAGGAGTAGCTGCTTTCAACAGTACCTTGAGTATGGGAGTATGCAGGCCCCTGCCTTGACCCTGCCTACTACCCCTCGGTAACAGGAACAGAGAGTGCTTTTACTGCCGCTGTGGCTCCTGGGCCTGATCTTTCCTGGTTTCCAAGACAAAGCTGACATGCCATGAGAGGTAGCTAATGCCACAGGGTAAATAAATTTTGAGGCACTAGGTCAAGAAACTCCAGAGAACAGTCCTACAAACCTGAGTATGGAGGCCTCTGCCCAAAAATAACACCATGTCAGCCTCAGGCAGCTAACACAAGAGGAAACTGTGGTATCAATCATGAAATAAATACACTTCCCTTGGCAAAACCGGGAGATACCTATGTCGAAACAGACAAAGTGACAGTGTTCCCACTGGATTTCTGAAATAAAGAAATGTACAGTGCCACTGCCCATCAGATGGAGCGCTACATAAAAGTTAGAAACTGCTTCTTAAAATCAAACCTGGATTTTTCTAAATGCCTCTCAGAGCTCAGCTGAAACATATACAAATGTAAGTGTCTGGTTTTATCTTCCTAATCTGACAGGTAGAGAAGAGCTAACATCAGGATACAGGAACCTTACTCCCACCACCCAGATCCATGCCTGATATCCAGTCCGAGAGAAAGACAGGTAGATAACTGTTCCCCGTTACTCCACTCACACTTGCCAGACAACTCTTAGCCAACTAACAGTGGCTTGAACATTCAAAAATAAAATAAAAACAAAAAAACCCCAACCAACCAAAAACCTCAAACAAAAACAAACAACCCCCCCAAAAAACAAACAAAAACCCCACCAAATCCTCATTTCAAAAAGGTTATAGTTGGGGTTCTTTTTGTACACATTCTTTTTCCCACTCAGGACTGTGAACAAAATGCTAACAGGAATATAATATTAAGAAGTTTGTCTTCAAGTTGTGATTGTCATAAGCAATGAGAAATCATCTTCAGTCTACAGTGACTTCTTTTAGTTTAAAGGAAACATAATGAAAGCAAGCTCACTGGGATGCACAAAATACTGATGTCATATAAACACCTCAGAAGTTCAGAAAACAAAATGGCTGCAGTAGAAAACAAAATGGCCGCTGTACCTCACAGCTCTAACGCAAAAGGCCCCTCCTGAACACAGTCACATATACCACATTTCATCATCATACATGCCACAGAAAACCTAATTTCTCTTCCATAATTTATAATAAAGGATACAGTCTGCACTATTCTGCATTTTCCTACCCTGTAGTAACCTATAAACATCCTGGGTTTGATGCTATCCCTCCCAGCCAGGCAATGCTGCCATTGCCGGCACCACCTATGACAGACCACCAAATCTATAGCGGAGCTTTCTGACGCTCCACTACCAATGCTGTTTACATCTTTTTATCTTAGAAACAACTTTTTGTCAACAGATTTGTCTTTTCTCTCTTCTTCTCTCTCTACCTGTAACTATTTGCTGTCACTGCTCTTCAACAAGGACTCTGCATCGTCAGGGTTAACACTGAGTCACCTGATTTTACCAGAGCTTTTCCCCAGAATTCTGTCGCAATGTTGGATCACTGGGGCCAAAAATCAGAAAAGGATTATTTATTCCCCCAAAAGATACAGGGCAGAGATAAGCAGGATTAAACAAAGAAAAAAAAAATTATCTCACACAAATAGGAGTCTTTTCCCACCACTGCTGGAAGTGCCTTCAGGCCACTCGGCTATAGCCTGACAGAGAAACCCCTCAGCTATAGCCAGCAACTCCCGACACATTTTCTTTGTTTTCTCTTTTTTGTGGCCGTCTTTAACTCAGACTTGTCACGAATTACCCGTGAATGCTTGTTTTTCAGCTGAGAACACAAACATTGCCCTCAGAAAAGTCAGCGGCACGAAGAGCCTCCCGGCAGCCGAGCTCTCTGTGCGCCGCCCATCGCTTCCCGCCACTCCTCGCTCCGGCTTTGCTGCGGGCCCTCAGCCTCCTCGAGGTAACACCTTCCACTCACACCAAACAATACAAAGCTGTACCAGGTAAACTGAATGCAATCCTGATAAAAGACAGTTTCTTTACTCTCAATAACACAGATTGGGCTTGGATTTGCATTTCGGTTGTTTCAAAATATTTTTGTTGTTCTGGCTGATAGAGTAAATATTAAATTAAAAAACCCCATCTAATGCTACAGGGTTCTGAAATGTAGCACTTCTGTCAGAACTAGGACATACATCTCACCAGTGACATTACAACAAAAGCATTCTTCTTCTCCCTTACCCAGTCAAATATGCTCTTTGGGTATGAACTGTCACTCTTTGAACAAATGTCTGAGTGTCTTAAGGACATCAAACTCTGGCAATATAAAATATGCAACATACCAAAGGAAGACTTGCTTCTTATTCATTTTAATTAAAACATTTATTCACTACACTCAGATGCTAACATTTTACCTTATTACACTGATGAATATAGATCTTCCCAGTTTTGTACATTGTAATGGAATGCATCCAGCGATCAATATGAAACAGGGACCAATCCTAACAATTTTGTAAATAATTTTAACAGTGCAGGTGGTGTTTTAATATAGCTGTAATTTCTTTTAATTTTCTTATCAATTTGCTCTATTTTATGTAGGGACTGGAACTTGCATTTCACCTTTTGTGACAGTCATTTAGAGCCTTCCTTCTATTTGCCATGCTTGGAATAAATGAAGCTTTATGAATTTTTAATCAACAAACATGGTCTCCTTGGCTATTAAAATGTTTTTGGGAGTTAATGTTAATGAAAGAGGCCAAAAAACTTGTAATTGGGACAATACTCTCCTGTTTCTGAACTGCTGTAAGTTACCTGTAATTGTCCCTCAATTTAGCATGTTTCCTTCTATTTCAAACTATTGACAGATAAAGCTAGAGAGCTTCTAGAGTACCACGATAAGGGGAAAATCAATAAGATAAGAATTGATATGGCAGACATGCACTAAAGAAAGGTAAAAGCGGTAAGAGTTGTCAAAACAAGGTGAGTAAACTCTTCAGAGTCTCATATTCTCAGATACGGTATTTCCTTATCTGTCGTCTTCCATCTACAAAGTGAAACTCTGAACCCCAATTCCTTGGCTTTGTTTTCACATAAATCAAATATGAGGCTTGCTATTTTAGAAATAGTTGAAGGAGACCCTAGGTTAAATTTGTGCTGAACTGAAGATGGCAGGTCACTTTGCATTTCTCTGCTGTTTGCCTCCCTTCTATTTTGGGGATGTAAAACCACGAACAGTTTGATGGACTTCAAGAGTCAAAGGCCACAGTGTAGTTTTGACCTTGCTATTGCTAAAGAGGAAGGCAAAATCTCCTTCATGTTTCCCCTGTGCAAGCTTTATACTATCAGTACAGAAAACTGCATTAGTTCTGTTATTAACTACTGTACTTTATTTACCCGCTGGTTTCAAACACACTGGTGGGCCCACTTTCTGGTAGGCCAGAAAGAGTGGACAAGGAAAAAAGGAATTGTTGCAAAGTATTTTTAAAAATCAAACCATCACTATTTATAAAACATGCTCAAAACTGTTTCAGCAATTGGCACACTGAGAAAATGGTAAGCTTTCATTTCTTCAGTTTTACCCATGACATGAACAAAAGACGCCTGTTAATTGTGTCACAAGCAACTAAGAAACACCTTGTCCCCTTCACTGAATGGAACAAGGACCAAAACAATCCCATTCTTGAGGAAGAAGTGGGACAAAAGCATGTAAACCAGAGCAGTACAATCTATAAGCACAACAAACATTTTCAAATAAACTACTCCGTGAGCTCTGCCCAGGAGAAGAAGGTTCAGAACTTCTGAAAGTACTGGAAACTGCTGATGGCTCTTTCTGCCTGGACTATCCTCAGCACACTGTGGCCTTTCCACCTGAGATGAAGACCTTTGTGCCTGTTTACAACATCAGCCCCAAACAGATAATCTGGTGTAACTCCCTGCCTTCCTTTTGATCATTCTTCACTACAGTGTTATTGAGTCACCAAATACGTAACTTCTCAACATAAGGCAAGTCTATATTCAAGGCACAAATTCCCTTTAGACTCCCCTTTTAGGAAAGCCAGCCTGCCCTACTTACTTCAGCAGCATGGCATTTCCATTTGTGTTGTCTCTTGCTTTCTAAAACTTGGCAATGTAAATCCACAATGCAACACAACCTCTCTGTATCAATGAACACAGAAGATCAGATGAGAATTATGGGTTGAATATCCAACTGCAGGGGTTGCTGCTAACAAAACACTAACAGTTTTATCTTTGAGATGAAAGAGATTTAAGCAATTGCAAGTTCCTGAATAAACACATGCAGTACTTCTGCCCAGGCACATTATACTGCTTTATCAAACCCATGTATTTCATTAAATCTACTAAAATATTTTTCTGCAGCTTGCCTAGATCTCTTCCTGCACATCTTCTACAGACATTTCATGGCTGAGTCTGCACAGGGACTACTCATTAGCCTGAGAGGAACTGTTAGCAAAGGCTGTTAAGAGTACACCCAGAGTCTGGAGGTGTATTTTTCTGCATTAAAAAAATTTGAGAATTCTGCTATTAGAGGCTTTTCCTGAGTAATTCAAATTTCAAATAAATACTGACAAGCAGAAAGCTGATAAAATTGTCAGCTCATTATAAAAGCACAACTGAAATACAGCAAACATAAAACCCGCGATCAACAGAAATCTGCAATGTCCTTTATTCCCTGCCTCTTTCAACCTTCCCAAGTGTTTTTCATCTTTCCAAGATATATTATCAGATTTCAAACTGGGATAACAGCCTTCTGAAAGGGTTTCATTTGCTGAATAATAATTCTTCCAAACATATTCAGCTGGGTTCTCTCACCAGGTATCTACTAAACAAACAGGATGTTGAAAATACTCTTCTCTGGCAAGCGTTCTCATTTTCTTTCAAAAAAACACTCACGCCCACTCTCAAACAATTTTTCCAAAAATAATTCTTGACATGAGGGATTAATCATAGCCCAAAACTTGCTTCTGCCATGTGATTAACTACTTCTACCTGACTCAAAGGACGCAGGCCAAAACATTCCAGCCTTGATGCTCTTCCCTCACGCCCTGTACCTAAAGCTGTGCGGGATGGAAAAAGGAGAGGGACTGCATCATTCATCCTTTATAAGCCAAAGGCCAAAAAGTAGTATGAGGAGCAATTTTTATACAATTTGGTGATCTATTTTGTTTAAGAACTGTCCCAGAATTAAATTTCTCTGCATTTATCATTTCCCAAGGATGCAATGATTTATGCAGTGTATCAGATGCTATTACAAGGTTTCTCACATCATAAACACAGCTTATAATGCATCTCAAGCATGATATGCACCACTAACAATTTCACTTGATGAAAGCTATCCTTATGCCTTTTATCATTCAAGCATGTTAGTGAGTTCCCCCAATAGATTATTGAGGAGTCTAATAGACTAAAAACCTATTTCAACAATTCTTTTACAGTCTTTCAGTGAAGCAATGTGAAATTCTGCATGATGATGAAGGATAAATGATCCTTCCCTTAATAGCTCAGGAATAATCACACCCTCTTGCACTTGTGCCAGGCCACTAGGGTATTTTAACAAATTAATGAATTTATGATTTCATGAGAAGCTGTACCATGAGAGAAATTATCCTTTGGAAAAAATACATCTACCTTGTATGAAAGATGTTTGCACTGAAGGGCTTAGACCCTCTTCTTCCAACACGGAGGTGTAAATGAGGAGATTGGAAAAAAACCACAGTGTTGTTAGCAAGGAATACAACAAACCATTGCAATCACGTCTCTTTGATCGCAAGGTCATTTTCTAATAGAGCGGCAAATCAGTGGAAACATTCAGTTATTCAGAGTACTTCCTTCCAATTAGTTACTTGAATATGACTCTACACCTCTGAAGTTCCAGGGACTGAGCAGGTTTTACTGTACTACTTACTGGAAGATGCTTCATGTCCCACCAGAAGTCCTTTCCTCAAGAGTCAGAGAGACAAAAGCCTCACACAGACATTCTGGACCTACAAGCTGGGTCTAAAAAGCAGCTCCACTTGAACGGACAGAGAACATAACTCAGTAGAACAGTGTATCAGGAACTGCTCCTCACCTCCTTCATCAGGCCTCACCAGGATGAGCTACAGCACTGCCTGACATTCTGCTGAAGACTTTGGAGGCTACACATGGATGCAAGAAGAACTGGATGTGATGGCAGTGGCACAGCCAGGATTCCTGCAAAGCAGAGTACAGCCTGCAGAGCTTTCCAAGCAAAGCCCCTGCCCGGGCTGGCAGCTGCTCTGCCCCTGCCTCTCACAAGGCTGGGCCTAAGGCAGGCCCCTGCACCTCCTGCAGCTCAGTGCTGCTTTGCACTGACACAACCACGTCTCCTTTCCCCACACGAGGCCCTGCTCAGGTTCCACCTGAGACAGGGAGTTTGCTCACAGGGGGGTGGTTCTTGGGCCCACCTTCCTGGCCTGGGAGACTGCCTGAAGGCATGAACATTCCTTTGCTTTTCTTTCCAACATAAGCACATGGAGTCTGGAAAACTCTTTAATAAGGAGCTGGACTTTGTAAGCTGAAGGAATTTCTGCCTTTCCACTATTTCAGTGACTTTCCTCTATGGCCCGAAAGTATTAAGGAAGATTTAAGTGAAGAGAAAAATTACAATAAATTACATTAAATTCTTCAACCTGAACTTTTTATTCTTAAACTATTTCTTTTTCTCCCTACCATGATTTCTATCAGCTTCTAATGTTAAATAACCGAATTATTTTCTTAAGAATAAAATGTTTAGCAATGCCCAGCAAGAGTTCCTTTGCCCTTGTCTAGGCTGCCATCAGACTATTTCTTTGTCTTCACACTTCCTTTATTCTATAATAGACCTTGCATTTCAAGTACCTTCAGTACTCCTTTTTTGTTCTGCTTTAAAGATCAAACTACAAATTTGTTTTATCATATGAAACGAGTTCTTGCCACAAACCCAATATTACATTTCCTTTTTCCAGTTACATTTCTAATTCTTTAGTCGTGCAATTTGCCCTAACCATTATCTTGTATTGACATAGCTGGCAAGCTGCAGAATGCAAAAAACATTCTATTACTGCACAATATTCAGTAAGCAAGCTTTGCTACATTGAATTTTACATAGTCTGCTTGAGCAAGGTCAAACCTGCATTTCCAGTTATTTCCTACATCAGTTGGTGTGATTAAATTGAAAATATAAATCACTGAGTTATTCGGTCTTGAACTATAAATAAAGACACTAATAGGCCATTTTCTGTTAATTTTTGTCCCGTGTAGTGGGACTACTTGCCGAGGAACAGATTTGAAAAACACTGTAAAGACTTTAGATTATGTAGAAGATTTTTTTCTGAATCACTAATATTTTATTTCTAGATGACAACAATCTAGAAAGAGTTCAAATCCACAAAGTTCTTTTTGCTTAGTTCTTTGAAACTACCCAGTGAAAGAAGCCCTCTGCAGTCTGCCTCTTCTGGGTGCCCTTATAGAGTTCAAGAGTCTTAGGAGAGAGGGGAACTACAACAGCCTCTTATTAGCACTTCCTACATTAATACACTTCTCAGGTATTTCATGTGTGATTATTGCCATTGGTATTGGAAATCTGAAAAGGGAAACTTTCCCATTCAATAACTAATGAAATGTAAAAAGCAATCAAATGAACATCATTATTCATACCTCTACCTGAAAAGACAGGACAAAAAGCCCACAGGTATTGGATGCTGAGCTGTGATCTAAAACCTGGGAAAACAAAAGCATGGACACACACCACAGTGCAACTTTCTAAAGGAGTCACCAGTGCTGCAGTGAATTTCCCTTCCAAGAGAAATGGAAGCAGCTTCCCCACTGCTTACAGTGTTTTTCAATACTCTATTGCTGAATTTCATCAGCTTCACAAGACCTCATCTGTTTGTAAATATATTTCCTTTTGGGAAACTCTATGTGGTTTCTGCTGAGCCACTTCACCACCACAGTTTAATCCCCCCAAGTGGCAGCACAGCCAGTTCCCCCCAGTCCTGCACTCTTGCCACGGGGACATTCTGTGTCATTGCCCAGGTCATTAAGGAAGGCGTTGGACAGTGCAGGCCCCAAAACTGGGCTGTACTGATCCATTCTCTGCGGGGTGCTTCCCAAAAGGACCCTGAATTTCAATATGCTCAACTGAGAAGTCAGCAGCATGCACTCAAGAAATTACAGCACAGACTACTTTCTTGGATTTTACAGGAATGCTGTGGCATAGGCTGATACGATACATAGCCAGACTCCATTTCTCTGGGGCAGCTTTCTACTGCCTTAACAATGAAACTACGCTTTTTATCTTCCTGAAACTCTTACCCTGCAGATTCAGCTGCAGTCTAGGCAGGAGGAGTGATAACATCAGTCTTTCTTATCACATGACATTGATTCATCCCCAGTGCTCTACAGGACACACAAACCGAATGTAAAACGTCATGAAAAATCATGCAATTTAAAAGAATTTTATCACAATGAAAGCATTTCAGAGGGGTGTTTATATCTCATTAAACAACAAACTGCTGGGGAAGATAAACTCCTTTCAGCTGCAGGAAGTAAGCAATTGCAAGAAATGTGGCTACACACCTAGTGAAAGATTACTGAAACCAGCCTTCCTTCTAAACCAGAGCATTATTTCACCTGGGGGTATTTAAACGGGCTACAAATCAGCTGTACAAGCTTTCTCCCAGCTCCCGTGATTCGATGGATTTCTCAGATTACCTGTTAATATTTAAGGTAACAAATCTCCCAGAGTACTTCTCTTTCTCAAAGTCACTCCTAAAGCACATTGAAGTGTGCTTTAGAAGATCCACTTTATGGTAATTTTAAAACTCTTCCGTCCTGACTAGGGAGAGGTTTTAAAAAGCTTTCTCTGAAATGATAACAAAACCACAGATAGGAGACCTCCATTTCTCTTTTAGAAGGTAGTTCCTGTGTATTTTTCCTCATCGTGGAAGTGTTAGCTTTGCATAAAAGCACTGTTAATAGCACAACTCTTTGCACTACAATATAGGAATTCTCCTTGCCTCTTTGCCTTCTTCCCTTTCCCCACTGTTCACAGAAAAAGAGGATAAAACCTGACCAAATCCAATGTCAGTATTGTCAAAAAGTCAATTTCTGAAATATTCTGATCTGTAATTACCCAACAATTTATCATTTCCTTTATTTTCTTTTTGAAATGTTTGCACTCTCACTATCTTTGGTCATCTAGTCTATGAGCTCCAGAATTGTTTACTGTGTCCTTTAAAATGAAAACATACCTAAGTTTGTTCAGAATCATTCACTTTCCAAGTACACAGCCCTACTATAAAATCTCACATGTACCTAAACCCTCGATCAACAGGACTACAGAAATATTAATATTTTTTTGTTACTTTGAGACAGTTGCATGATGAGATGCAACACAATGAGATGATGAAAAGAGCATCTCTTACAAAAGAGGAGGTCCAGAAAGGATTATTACCCAGGTGTTTTTGCAAGAAAGCCCAGCAGCTCAGTAATGAGTTAAACAGACACTCATTTGTCTTGTGCTGTTCCTTTCAAACGAAGCAAGGCAGGAACACCTGTCAGATTAAAGTATGAAAAGAGATACAGATATTTCTCAAGTGTCTGAAACTGGCAAACCTTCGCTCTAATTAATGTACATACATGAACACTACAGACACCTGGGGACATGCGAGGCAGAGACCCCACAAACATCCTGAGCTCTACTACGATCTAAACATAAAGAACAACAAGTCATTTGAGCAAGTTCTTCAGCATTAAGTTCATGTGTCTCTGGAGACTACTCTGCAAAGAACAACACACAAATGCAGCTTCTTCAAAGCAAAGAAGTGAGAGGAGAACATGTTCTTGTCGCTGAGCGATGTAAATAATGATGCCCTGGAATTAAACCTGGGCTGAACTTCCCCAGCCTAAATTGATTCCTGTATGATCTGACATTCCATTGCTTTTGAGAAGACAAATATAATATATTTATGAATCAGACAGATGTCTTCAATATAACAGTACTGTCAGCAATCCTGCCTGATGTTTAATATTTCATACCATAACACAGAGTATTTTCAGAGAGCTACTATGTGGTGAGAAACCTCAGAGGAGAAATCTGAGGCCACTGATGTCAATGACCACTCATGCTGTGCTCTAAAGGAACACTGGAGTGGCCATTTCGTGTAATACTGGCTACAGAATGCAACCTGGATTAAACAGAATTTGAAAAATATTGACTTTTGATAGAGCTGGATCAAATCTCATTGTTAAGAGCACTGAATCTTTTTCTCTTTCAAATGGAAAAATCTTTCCCTGTTCAGACGAAAGGGAGTCTAGCACCTACTTTGAAGGGATCACACTGTCAACATTAATAGGTGTCAGGTCAACCACAATTCTCTGTATGCAGTATTGCTAAATGGAAGTTTGAACGTGTGTTTAATTTCACATTCCCCATAGATCAGCTGTTAATACATCAAAAAGGATTAGGTTGTGAATCAATAGTTAGATCTCAACCACCCTAATGCTATTCCCTCAAAACAAACCCAAACACCCAAACAAACACGCAGACAACCAACCGAAACAGAAATCAATGACTGTGTTTAGCTGCAATGAGCTCTAAGGCAGATTCCTCCTTTCACAGCCCAGTTCCCTGCCTAAGGATTGCCACAAAGAGCAGGAATAAAGTTCTGGCTTTTTCTGGCACCTTCAGACTTGATCACAGCATCAATAATTAAAACTTTCCTTCCTCAACTAATACCATCACAATAATAAGCTATGGAATGAAAAGGAAAAAACCTGTTGAGCTGCATCTTCTCCTGACAAACTGGTGTTGATCCAGTTATTGAAGTTTATGTAGTTCTAGGCTAAACTGCAGATACTGAAAGAAGAAAGAACTTCCTCTTGTGTAAATAAATTCTGACACAGCTGTAAATCTGATACACAGACCTGCCAAATGAGTCTTCCAATACCTTTAGAGGAAGAAGTTCAAAGATACCTTATGGGCTTATGTCAGGTTAGGAATGCAGCTGGTGAAATGAGAGAAGACATTGAAATAATTTTAATTCCTACTTTTTAATTCAGGAAAACGGGTAAATATTCTTTCAGCCTTCAAAGACAGTAGAAACATTATTTCATCAGCTCTGTATTGCAAATTCAGGTTTTTTTAGAGAGTTTCCTTCAATGTTATGGCAACATAAAAGCTGTTTTGGTACAGTTCCTTTTGGCACACAGCATTAATTATGCATTTATGCTAGCCTGCCAATTATTGTTTGATTTCTTCCTATGCCCACACAACATGACTTCCGTAATTTAATCTAAATATCTCACTGGAGACCAATTTTTTTAATTTTGGAAACTTGTCACCATTAATATCCATTTTCTGTTTATAAGACAGTATTCATTAAATGACTATGGTTATTCATGCCCTGTATTATGGTGAAGTACACTATACTGTATATATTTTATATGTACATACACCCCCACACACACTATACTACACTTTTTTTTTCCTTTTCTCTACAAAAATATCACAGATCAGTTTATTTCACATCTAGGTTTCTTTACTATTCTGTTAAATCCCTGAAAGCTGCAGGCTTGTTAATAGGTGCTACATGGATATTCATAGCAACTGATATCAAAGCCACCAGGCCAAATAAATGCTTACTTAAGATAGCACTGTTTGTCACCAAGATAAAATGCCTTGTTAACGTTATGCATAAAATCAATCGATTTTAATTTTCTGGCATCTGTTTCAGTTCTCCTCACTTATTAGTGACTAGCATTCAAGGCTCTAAGGGAAAACTACTGAAAAAAGATGTGCTTCATCTCTGGCTAGAGCTAAGCAGCTGGTAACATTTTCAGAGGTGCAATGGTTGCTAAAAGATTTGAAAGTTGGACAAATTCAGGTACAGCACTGGAAATCCCGGTGAAACATGAATGGTAGCATTTGCAGGATCCCATATGCTCCACGTACACAGTACAACGTTCCAGCCCCAATCTGAAGACCTGGAAACACCCTCAAATTCTCTATCAAATCCACAGAAACACCACAGATGCCCAGTTAAACTTTCTGGAATTGCAGCACTGCAGTGTCAGAGCCTCCACAGAGCACACAGTTCAACCTACACAACTGTGGCACTGGCAATAGCCAGGCTTTCTCTGGGAAACTCTACCAGAGCCACTGAGAAGTCCAGCCAGACCTCATGTTCTGGAATAGCCTGAAGCAGAACAACTATGATGAGAAAGGTAATTATGATCTCCTGAAATGTAAATTACATGAGCTTTAAGAAAATGTTGTTCCATTCGTGCTGGGTCTCAGGGAGCGAGAGGCAGCTGGGAAGCCCAGGCAGCAGAATACTGACTCTGCTATTAGTGCAAAGCAGAGAGTCAGTGCAAGGAGAACATTTCCAGCCAGTCACATGCAGAGAGACCAGCAGCTGTGAAGGAGATGACAAAAGACCCCTACAGCAAATTCCTGGGAGTCTCCAAATTGAGGAACACATTCAGATTCCAAGGGGAGAGCAGTGGAAGGACTATCTCAGATGCTGTACTTAAAGAAGAACGCATCTTTATGCTTGCAGAAGAGGAGAAGAATCTTGAGGAAGGAATAGTGAAAATATATATGGCAAAGATGGATAGTGGACCAAAAGCCAGAGAAGTGATGTAAACCCAGAGAACTACAACCTAGCTTGGACAGGCTTATCAACCCTGGTGAAGTCTCAGTAGAAAAGGCAGAGTGCCTCTGATAGATATTGAGGAAAATAAGGATGGAAATTCCTGGTGTATCAGCATGGCCCAGTACAGCCAATTGTGAGCAGATTCATAAAGGCATAGGCAAGGCCTATGATTATCTGTAAAGATCCTCAGTAAATAAGGAAGTTGATTCCAGTGACAATATCCCAAAAGATATTACAGGAATTTCAGAAATATCTTGCCTGTGCCAAAATTTTATTTTTCTTGGGAAGATTCAGAATACAGAAGGAGAACATTTCTATTCTGCTCTTCAAAGAGAGAGAGAGATGCTGTAATAAATCCTGTGCCTGAGGCTAACCACAGACAACTCCAAGGCTGACAAGAAGATTTTGTGATGACTGCTGCTCCTGGTATTTGAGGACAGGCCTGATTTCAGGAAACAATCAGGCTGGGATGCACTCTGGGCTTTCCACACGACTAACTCCGTCAAAAAGCAATTACAAAGAGGTGAAATCCCAGTCAATGGTGAGCTAATGAGAACTGCAGAACAGCCCTCATCAGCAGTGAGGATCTGAAGGATCTGAAGCTGGTATGAACTCTCACAGGACACAAAACACTCAGGCTCCTCAATGTGAATGTTTGCCATCATTTTGATCACGGTAATTTTAACATCAGCCCCAGTTCTCTAAAGAAGGCCTCTGGCAGAAATCTGCTACTCTTGGAATCAGGGTGCTGGTGGTAAATTGCCATGACCAGGTCAGATGCAGATGATGACAAAACGTAACCAGGTGAAAGACGATGTGACTCAGGAGAGGACTCAGCTGATCCAGGCACTCAGATCCCAACCAGCCACGGGCAGAACACTGCTGCTCTCCTCTGGATAGGGGCAAGTCCATCCGAGGCAGAACAGAAGGGGCAGCTGCCCCCCAGGAGCTCCACTCAGCCAGGCAGAGCACCACACATGGTTACACAGCTGCAGTGCAGCCCTTCCCTCGATTCCTGAACAGAAAAACCACTAGGACTGGAAACAAGGTCCTTACCTGGCCTGGAAGGAGTGCAAAACCTGAATTAGGTTCCTCTCCATCTGATACTAAATAATGAGAATACACGACCAAAACTCTCCAACCAGAATATGTGTACGAAAAAGTACCTGTGGTGACCTCGAGAGTGTGAAGAAATGAATCATTTTTCTTTATGTGGAACTTGAAATACTGTAAGTACGCAATATTAATACTACCTATAGTACTCCTTGTCTTTTCCTCTGGATTCTGAGCATAGGTGCTGCCACAGAAAACATCTGAAAGCAGACTCTTCTTTTTAATAACAGCACAGAAATAGTAAGCTGAAAAATAGACTAAGGAGGGCGGCAGTGCAAACAGTGAGTGCTAGGAAAAAAGGGGAACCACCAAGTGGTTTACATTATAAATACTAATTGGATTTTTCAAGAATAAATTACTTTTGCACTTCAACTTTAGGTTTCAATTTATTCTGAGATGTAGAGAGACTATGAAAGGTCAAGTGATTTACAGAACACATATACCCAGAATGTAGAGAAGTGAGAATATGTGATGAGTTATGGAGGTGTGCTTTGTAAAGACCACCATAAAGTCACAGCTTTCACACCAGGAGAGTGCTGTACAATCCAATTCAAACCTCTTACTTTATCCAAACTTAAATCGACTCCTTGTTCCAGAGGCAAAGCTAAAGAGGGAAGGAGGGAGGGTTTGCTGAAGGGAGCTGTTAGCTGGGATTGCCACTCAGCAGGCCACAAACTCACGTGAGGAACAACACCACCGAGGGACTGAAAAAGGCCCCTTCTGGAAAAGGAGGAACAGGGTAAGTGACCACCAAGGACCAGCCATTCTAATGGCACTACTAACACTGTAAGGACTATAGGGTCAGGGAGATCCAGTGACAGGAAATATAAAGTTACCTGGGGCTTGGGAAGGGGAATCCTGCTGTTTGATTTGTTACTTAATGAAAAGCATTACTGGGAGGAGGGATAACCATTTTTATTTATATACAAGTCATCAATTTTTTAAGTGTTGCTGTACCTACCTGTTAGATTTTTTTATCTTCCAGTAAAACCATTACTATAATTGCCTATTACTTTTCATAAGGTGTATTTTTATGCAAGACATCATGATTTATTTTAGAGCCATGCAGAGTTACAAATTTCAGTTTCATCTAGAAAAATATGTATCTGATCATTATCATGATCAGCTTGATTTTAATTACCTTATTCAAATCAATTTCTCTTCAATAATCACTAGAACATACTGTATGCAAAAGCCAAAGCTTCCCCAGCATCCATTTCAGAAGCTTGGTATAACTTGTGGGACTTGGATTACAGCTACTGAAAAAGTTCTGGAACACATTTAAAATAAAATTACATATCCAGGCAGAGGCAAAATGGATCCTGTGATCTAACAATTCCCTCCCACACAGATGCAGGAAGTAACAATTACAGGGACAGATTTGATTTTAGACCATATCAGACATTTCTAATACATATTGTTTAAAGGTTCCTCAGTTACTGAGAGCTCAGTGTCTTACTGGGCAAAGGTTTTTAAAGCTGCCTTTGAAATGAGCACCATTCTCTCAGCAGCTCAGAGAACCCCGAGTACCTGTGTCTGCTGTGTGACACACATCAGTGTTTCCTAAGCCTAACACCAATGTTAAGAGGGTTGTTTTATACTCCATTTTTAAAAAATTACTATTTTTTCAAGTAGATATTTCATTTTATAAAAACATGAGGCATTTTATATATGACAGATCCTTCTACATATGGAAGTTTATAAATATTCTTCTCAGATTTGCTGTTTTCTCTAACTTTTTCCCCAAGGAGTAAGAAAGACACCAGTTAAAAATTGTCCACTGCAATCCCACTTATTAGCTTAGAAGAAACAAATATTTAAGATTAATTTACCATCCTGAATTAGGGAAAGATTCCCTTTATTAGGACACTGTCTGATCCACTATAGACAGTTAGTGCCAACCACCCTAAAATTCTGTTATTTTGCATAAACATGACACTCAACTGCAGGTTACGCGAGTTGCTCAATTTTTTGCTTTTGTTGCATCCAGTTTTGAATGTGAACATCGGTTTAATACATTATTTGGAATGAAAATAACAGATAGGAGGAAACGACTTTAACAGCCGCTATGAAGGAAGTCTCAGATCATTCATTGGGTATATAGAAGACCAAACCTGCCCAGAACCTGTGGCAGCAATGGAGATCCTTGCACACACATTGGATGCATGGGGTAGATCCTCTCCAGGAAAGAGAATCACCAAGCCAAACTGTAAGGGAATTCTGCAGCTGGTCTGCACTGTTTGATTCAAGGTTCATACCATTAGTTTCAGATTTATTGTTTTGGCTGCTTTGGAGGCAAAAGAATGCCTTACTAGAGTAGAGAAAAGCCAGTGCTAAAAACTAAATAGCCTCTAGGTGGTAGGATTAGAAGCAAACTGTGCAGGAAAGAGCTATGTGCTCAATGCTAGCTATGGTCATGCTCTACATTTTAACATCAACCTCTGGTGAAGTATTCCAAGTCACCCAAAAGGTATCCAAAACTGCTCCCAAAGTTATTGACAGTCATGAGATGATGGCAGAGACCTTCACATAAAAGCAGAGGATGATACCAAAGGCACTAGGGATATAATCACTAATAGTTAATTACTGCCCCAGAAGGAATGTGACCATGGAAGTGGCTTAAGAGACAGCGATGTGAAGGAAGAGCACAGACAATGAGCTGTGCATGAGGTGAGCCTGTGAACTCACTAAGAAACAAACAGCAAGTGACCTTCATCCTTCATGAATATTGCAAAGTAAGAGCACTACTCTGCTGCTTCTTTGCCTCCTTGAGAAAAGGAAGAAAAAAATGATTAAGAATGTAAAACATCAGCTAGACTGTCTTACATTGTCTCAGATTTTTCATTTCTCAGATCAACTGAACCTGAGACATGTTAAATTTCAATGTGAATTTTTTGGAATTCAGAATTCAGTGAACAAACTAATGCCATTCAATAGAATCCAACAAACAGCTGCCTGGACAGTAATTAAAGTTAAAGCAGTGATTTACAATGGCTACCAGAGGAGATTTAAAACAAATCTTTGTAATCGATATACAAAACAGGCCTTGAGAGCAATAGCCTATGCTGGCAATACACAGCCCCTGAAGGCTACAAGAGGTTTAATTTTGGGCTATCCATATGCCCTGTCCTTATTCCCAGCAGCTGTTACCCTCCCTGGCAGGTCCCTGGGCAGTGCCCCGGCCCCAACAACGTAAACGTGTCCAGCTCCCTTTGGCAGGCTCAGGCTGATGCTACACCTCAAAGCTGCCAACCTTGCACCAACATCACCCTGGGGAAGAGAATAAAATCCTAGGAGATTGAGAAATGCAATAAAAATGTTGAAGTGGTGACAAACATTTGATTCTGCAAAGCTCTCCATTTTATGATGGCATCACTTTTCCAAGTCCCTTTCAGTTCCTGCTCATCTGCACTGGATTTGATAACTTTTAAAGTTTTCTGCACCCTCAATATTCTTTGCTTAACAAACCTTCAAAGTTCATCTGTGTAAAAAAATACATCACTGCAGTTTGTACTGGCTCATCCCTGAATAAATGACCATTTCCTTTCATAAGAACTGTCCTAATTCCTGAGCCAAGGCCATTTTGTTATCAGTTATATTGCTGCTGATGCCATTCAAAGAACAGAAAGAAGAAAATCTGTCTCAATTCCTACACAATTAAGACAGATCAGGGAGAACAAGGAAGTATAATCCCTAAAAATGACATTTCCATTTCACTCGTCTACTCTAAATGGAGCCAAAAGCAATGAGGAACAAAGCTTTGGCAAAGTCAGGAGCTTCAGATACTAATGAACTCTGAACTCATTTCTAACTGCTGAAGTGAATGCATGACGTGGGGGGAAACAATTTCTCCACGTGAATGTTGTTTCCTTTTACCCTAGAGAGATGAAAACAGGAGGCTGTTTTCAGCCACAATTCAGTCAGTGAGCAAGAATTCCAAATAACCCCTAAGTATAACTTTTAGAGTACCCAATCTCCAGCCAAAGGGTAGGATAATTTTCAAAACCTGCTGGATTTGGCATCCTAAAAAAAAGCCGTTCTCTCAGATTCACATGTCATACCTGAATAGTTCTAATCTTCTTTTAAGCAAACAAAGAGACTGTTTCCAGTATAGAGCCAACTGTGCAGATTCAAGTCATGTCTAAAGCTTTTTTAGAAAATTTTGCACATCTTCATCGGTTGCTTTTCTCTAGTTTTTAGCCAGGAGTAATTCCATTTCCAGGGAACCACACTCAATAATCTACCAGAAGGACAACATTTTAATTTTACAGAAACAGCGCATTATGAGTTACAAAAATCTAAGGCACACAGGAAGCCAAGCAGGATTGCTACTAATTCTAGGACCATGGTCATCTTATCAAGGAGGAACCTCAACACCCCAGTGATCTGGTTGAAGACAGTCCTCTCTAGAGCAGCAAATATTTTTTCCAGCCTGCAGAATCTGGACGGTTTTCCGGAGCAATAAACAATTTTTGCACTATTTTCATTTTATAGGCTCAGCTTCGTTCCATCATAAAAGATTAAACTTGCCCATGACATGCACAAGTGACAAGTGCATTTTCATTGCTCCTGACATGCCCAAAGATCACAAAGAGCATTAAATGTGAGTAACTGTTTGAACATAGAGGCACACTGCTGAAAAACATTCATAGAGGAAGATATACATTTATTAACAACCAAATGTAAAAAAGGCTGAATTGATCACTACAAGATTAGACATGGTGGGGGTTCTGCTAAGTATCTGTCAAATTGTCACAAACTATAGATTGGATGCAGATTTCATGAACAGCTGCACAGCTTACAGTATCAGATAATGATGTATATGAACGAACATTAATTTAATATTAAGCTGATATAACTTGATTTCCTGATGTTCAACACAGTTACTGAAGCAGCAGAGCTTCAGTTCAGAGCAAAGCACAACAATTTTAGCATCATTAGGCTGTGGAACTTCTAGCTTTGGTCTTAAGTTGTAAGTTTAAACTGTAACAGTGAGAAGCCCTTAGCACTGCACTACTTAACTTACCAGTTCTTTGGTATTTTCAAAGGTTCATCAAGGCTATCTATGTGCAGTGGCAGCAGCATGCCTCCATAAATCATACAGACACACTTCTTTTTCATCAAAACCCCTCATTTATGTAACGCAACAAAACCAGCCCCGTCCCCAACTTGCAAAGCCAACCTTGTGTTTCTCTTAAACAATGGCTGAACACACCTTTGTGCTTACTGGTAACAGCACTCTTTCCATTTTAGGAACGGATCGATATATACCTACTCAATATTAAGTTGGCATTATTCTTAAAAGCACCCGTGTGGGAATCAAAAAATCATTTTTATCAGCCTGGTTTTAATTTCTCAAGTACAAAATATCTTGTGAACCTATCGCATTACAGTGGTAATTCTGAGTCCATTCATCAGCTTGACATATTCCAGAGAAACAATGTGGATAAATTCCTCAGCTGACACAGGTGCAATGAAACACATGAAGCTTCATGGATTTACAACAAAGGAGAGTTTGATCCAGAGACAGTTACGTCACTTGCCCACAAAAGTGAGTTCAGTCATCAGTGAATATGACACAGAACTCAACATCTTGAAGGTCCCTTCCAACCCAAACCATTCCATGATTCCGTGATTAAGAATATGCAGAGTTTTGATGCTCATAATTAAGGTAACTACATTTAAGCATTAATGTGCAGTGGAAGACAGCTGGGGAAGAGAAAGGCACTGCCAGCAGGGCATTCTATCACAGATATCCCAGAACACTCTGAGCTGGAAGGGACTCACAGGGATCACCAAGTCCAGCTCTTAACTGAATGGCCACAGAGGGGCTGAACCTGCAGCTGCAGCATTTTTAGCACCATGCTCTGACCCACCGAACTCATCTCACTCTAGCTACTGTTCATCACCAGTTTAGCAAGACTCTGACTTAAGCAAGTACTTCTACCCCTAAACACACTGCAGTGAGCATGAGGGAGGGAAAGCACTGCTGCCCCTGAGCAGAGAACACCACCACCAAGGACAAATGCGTGTGAATTGATCATGCACACATCAGGGCCACACCGGCAGAGATGTTTTTAGCTATTCCAACGTTACATTCCCAGGGCATGTTTTCGAGAGAGATGGTGGAACATTGAAATTTACTTTCATTTACAGTTGTGTAGAGTAAGTTCACAAGAGCAACTGCACACTGTTGTCCTGGAAGCAGGGGATCATAATTAACCACACATTTTCCAATTTTCCAATCCCCTGTTCTTATCTTTTTATGATACAGCTGCAGAGAACATAAGGATGAGAGAAGTCGTTAAAAAAGTGAAGAATATATGGGGATGCTCATGTCCACCACCAAGTCCACTTACTGTTCATAACATCACCCAAACAAGATCCCTCATTCCAATCCTGCATCAGCAGCAATACCATGCACTTTTCCAACCTCAGACCGTGAGAGATTTTGAGCTAGAGACCTGACAGCAGTAACCCTTCAGCTGATTTGAAACTGCAGAGAATGGGAAGTGTCAGTACAGACTGACCCCTTGGTGTCCTCAGGATTTGTTACAATCCAGCACATTCAACACCTGCATGGGAGGCTTTTTGAATCTTAGTTCTCTGTGTGGAACTAGAATATAACTGGAAAGGAGGTGGGGAGACATGAAACACTTTCTGGTGATGCAGAACATTCAACTTTCATTTGATGCTATAGCCTGTATAATTTAAATTGTTTGTTGATGCTGCACTATAAAATTTTACAGCTGCAGTTATTTATTCAGCTAACTTCCATGATATTTCTGATATGAACTACTATAGTTTTTAAGCAAAAGGTATTTTGAAATTTATGCTGTTCTGTAAAAAGATGAGCAGATATAATTTTTATACCCAAAACTTTCTGTGAAAAGGAACAGGTTAATAAACCTACGTTAAAAAGCAGCTTGTTCAACAGCATCTGGCTAGCATTTAGACAGATGTATGATGAATTATGTTTTGAGAATATCTGAAGATAGATGACTAGTTAAAACAACATCTGAAAAGCAAATATTTATTAAAAATATAATAACTATGTGGGCTTTCAGACATATACTGAATATTCATAGTCAGTCTTAATGAATACTTCCTGCAAAAGTTCTCTGTCCCTTCACAGTGGCATATTTATCATAGTTTCCCAAAGACAGAAACATTTTGCCATTGAAATTTGATTGCTTCACTTGCAAGTTATAAAGATTTATAGCATCTCTCAGGTGGTTTGAGAAGCATCACTAACACAGGTTGCTCTCAGGGACAATTAGGACACTTTCAGATTTTTTTTTTTAAGATTAGAAAAACATTTGCAGGGACCAGTTTTGGTTTTAGCCTTCGCTAAAAACCCCTAGATCTGCCATTGCAATTGGTCTGCACAGGCAGCCCTTCCTTTGCAAGAATCCTGTGTATTGAAGAAAAAATTGTTCAGCCCAGATACAGCAAAACTGCTGTATAATAATGATCCCACAAAACAGCTTGGAGGGATTGGTCCCTCCCTTCAAACCCGGCTGTTTAGACCAGGGACCTGATTTTCAGAACCAACTGATACTGTGATTTCCACGGGAGTCATCAGGAACACTCTGCTCTTCAAAACATCAGACACCCCTCTGCACTGTGCGTTCCAAGAAAGCTCCCTTAATGCACACCCACGGGAAGCTGCTGCAGCTGCTACTCAGTCCTGGAGAAGCCTGAAGTCTCGAGGGGCTTTCTGACTGTGAAGTGTTGCCAGGGCTGCTTCAGCTCTGGCTGGAGCTGGGTTTGCTGCTCCCCTAGTCATAGGAAATCCAATATTCCTTGTCCAAGAGGAGCTTCTTACCTGGCCAGGGCTGGGTTTCTCTGGAACCGCCATACCAACTTCTCTTTCTAAACCTGGGTCACTGAGAATTGGAAACGAGAGGAGGACCATCAAGGTATCATTTAGGAAGGAGAGATACTCTGGAGGAAGGCTGGCTTTGCCTTCCTAGCCTTGTGTAGCTGTCAAGGGCAAGATTGTGTATATAAATCAATGCCACAGGGTGATTTTCCCTGTATAATTATGGCTTGTACCCACATCTCATTTATCTCCTCCCCAAAGAGACAACAAAAGAGACAGTATCTGGATATGGAAGGAAAATAAAGATACCAAATGCAGGATTTAAACAAATGAAGATAAAATGATAATAGGATTTACAGAGCAAATTAACCTGCACACCATCAGAACTTTAATGCCACCAGTACCTGCTGATGGCACCTCAGGGGACTCTCCCAGGAATGCAGTCACTGTTGTTTGCTTCAGGTAATGCTTCCTGTAGTCAAAATTTGCCACTTGCTCTGAGTAACTGGGTGTAAAGAGATCACTTCTCTGTCTTAATTTGATGATGTGAGTTTCTTAAGGAGGAAAACCAGTTTTCACATTTTGTCATTATTTTACTGCCAATTTTCCTAATGAATTACAAAGACCAAGAACTATGCTGAAAGCCAATTCTCACATAGTAAGGGTGGGAGAAAAAAAAAAAGCTCAGTAAAATCTGATTTTCCTCATCACTGGCTCTTTCATATCCCAATAATCTGTTTTTGGGACAGATTCTAATCTCAGGCACAGTCTGGGCATCCCAGCATACCTAGGAAAAATCTGTTACTGTGCATGATGCGTGATATTAGAATCTGGCCCTTCCACTGTAGATGGAACATTTCCATAAAGTTCTTATGACTTTTTATAATAGCCATATTTTCTAATATTTGCAACTGTGCACATTTTAGCCTGGACTGCCTTTCATTCCACAGATGGCAATTATGAAAAGCCCTCACATATGGCAACTACAAAAATACATTTGTCTGAGACTGCAAATGTACAAATTCCCCACAGAGCTCAGCCCCTCGAACATGGCCCCTTTCCTGAGAACCTGGGCCAGCCTTAGGCCCTGCTCCCACAGTGAAGTCAACCAGCAACACCAGAAAGTCACTCAGACCTGAGAGATGTCAATTTTGTGTGATTTTACCCTGATTTCTCTCTCCAGCTTGAGCGTGAACGAACTTTCTGAATATATTCAGGAAACCCTCTAGGCATATATTTAACTTCACACACGGAATTAGCCCTGGGGAGATCAGTCACATCTCTACTTGGACAGATTATCAACTTTTTGTTCAGATTTTTCTCCTCTCCCCCTCCCCCAGCCAAGTCTGTACTTGAGTTCATTAGGCACAATAGGGGCTGCAGGCAGTGGCCTTTCTGAGCAGCTTTCACTGCTCTCCCAGGAATGCTGAGGAGGGGGACCAAGTTCTGCCCTGTCCCTGGGCTGGCACAAGGGCCCTGGCAGGAGGGGGCTGGTAGGCAAACACACAATGGGTATCTTAGGATGTTGCGTGCTCTTTACTAGTGGAGCTCTTTAAATGTCTTTCAAACAATTTTCAATAGCACAGTTAATTTTTCTTCAGAAAGACATAATCTGTTGTTTGCCAGTTTATTCTCTTAAAACATTCCAGTCAACTCCACTGCAGTCTCAAACACCAGTTACTTTGTTTTCCAAGGGCTGCTCAACTTAACTCCCAAGTATGTGTTATTTTTTATTATAGAAAGCACTCATTCTCTTACTTCTTTTGAAATTACCTCTAATTCCTTAGTCACAGCCCTCCAGTCTAACATCAACTTGTTTGTAGCTACAGAGGCTCTAGAAATACGGCACAGCCTTTCTTTTCATGCATCTGAGATCAGTGCAACGTTCTGCTTGCTTTAATGGCCATACAATCTGGAAATGTTAAGTGCTAGATAAATGTATATTATTATTTTGCCTCACTGAGATGTTCATAGCACTTTCATTTTGATTTTTTTCACCTGTCATTGACTAAACTGTCACCCAATACTGGCCTCAAGAGTCACACTTATGTTTGCACAATAATTTTCAGAGCTTCAGATCAAGCTCCACAACATCTCTGATTTTTGGTAGGAATCCAGCTCCCGGTTTTGTGGAGCCTGTTGTTTTTTTAATAATACAGTAGTAACTTCACCTCTTCCCGAATCTCTCTGAGAGGCAAAATACAAATCATTCTTACAAGGGCATTAATATCCTGGTGTGTTTTCCTGACTTATCTTTCCAAGTCTGTTGTCTAACTACATACTATGAATTTGACAGAAATATATAGAGAAAAGGTTGAGTTCCAGGGCCACACTGGTGTAAATCTGCACCATTTCCTTGGAAGCAGAGACATTCTGCTCATCTCAATTACATCTACAGCAGGTGATTATTTGGCCTGAACGTGTTAACCCTTGTGCCTGCCTTCAGCACACACCACATAAAAAGAATAAAAGCTGAAGTCTTCTCTAGTTTATCAGTAGACACTTGAACCCTTCAAACAACCATCAGCAAACTGCAACCGTCTCCTGTTTCTGGCTCTAGTAACTCCTGACTTGAGGAAGGCCTTATTTGCTTTCATCCAGCCATTGCAACAGGTTCCCAACATTGAGCTTTTGGACTGCACTATTTCTGTCCTGTAACTCAACATCGCCTCTGCCCCTTCACGTCACCTCTAGTCCTGCTCGAGGTTGTCAGCCTCCTTTGCAGTTGCTGTTCTTACCAAGGACAGTAAAAGCCTTCAAATCTCAAACAAAACTAACTTGTCTTGGTAACATCAGGACATGGTATTTGGTCTAATTTACACCCACTGAAATCCCAGTAAGGTGCACAGGACACAAATCAATCCACAGTGTAGCTCACTATCAAGTTTTTATTACATGCCAATGAAACCAGCTTTTCCCCAACAACCAAACTCTGCAACTCTTTCCTTCTGATAGTACTTATCTTTTTCTGAAGAAAAGTCTTCAGTTGTTCAGTTCCTCTAGCTCCTCAGCATTTTTCCTCTGAAAATAAAGCTTTTGTTCGGAACAATGATACTGCAAATCACTGTTACCCAGCACCCTTCTCAACTTCTTTCCCCTTATCTCTCCAATAATTTTCATGCTATTGAAAGCTAACAGCTTTGTTTGCCATCCTGCCTTCTTGTGCTATTATACATCAGAGCCTTCTCAACAGCTACTTTGATACATTGTACATCTAAGCCACTTTGCTCATTAAAGAAACAATAATTAAGAGCAGTTTGTTCGTTTTCAAGTGAACAAAAAATTCAACACTAAAAATTCAGCTGAGAGACTCATCTGGCTCTATGCATTCATCTCACCTGGCTTCCTTGAAACAAAACAATCCATATACAGCAGCTGTTCCAAAAGGATAGGTGTCTCTTATAAACCCGACCCAAATACAACCTCGCAATGGCTGTGCTTTAGGTACTGCAGGAGTTAACCAGGAGAGAGTGCTCAGTCAGAATTGCATTCTCTGTCTCCCCAAGGTTTTCCACACATCCAGGCAGCAGCTCCCAGCTCACGTGCACTGGGGAGAACTTAAATCAGGAGCCTTTGCAGACAAGGCTGTGCAGGGTGGCAGCAGTGTTTTACAGCACTGCTCTGTACAATGTTTAAATCAGACTGGGAGCACTCACGGGAACGGACCGTATTTTACTCTGGTCCTGGGAGACGGGTAGGAACAACACAGTTTGATTCCTAGACTGGGTGTGTAGTGCAAATAACATTGATAAATGTTCTTCTAACGCTCTGCTTTAAATAATTGTCACCTGAAAGAGTAAAGAGCTCCTGTCTAGACAGAAACTCTAATTTTTCTGTCTGGGCAGGAAACCAAATCATATAACAGTGAAGATTACAAATAGAAATGAAGGAATAGGAAAAAAGGAGAGAGGGTTAGCAAACTTACTAATTTACTTTTTCCCATGACCAGGGAAAGATAAAGATCTTTCTCAACACATTTAGAGCCTCAAGTGCAGGAAAATCAGATCCTGTTGTAACCACAAGGCAGCATCCATGTTTGTGTTCATCACTACCTGTATGTGTGAACCAAAATCTGTTCCCTGCAGTATCCACCTTTCCTCTCATGACACCAGAAAAAGAAACTTTCAGGACAAAGTCATTGTATGCTTGCAAGCTCCAAGTCCATGTGCCCACTGCTCTGAAACACTTCATTCATCTATTTGTAATAAGGAGTGAGCTCACATTCATGTTAGAGGAATTTAATGACTGAGGAGTGACAGAAACACATTTCTTGTCAAGTGACCTACTGCAGTTGTTCCAGCAATGCTGCTAGGGTTGTGTTCACACAGCTTCCTCTGCACCCGATACCAGGCAGGAGGCTGTCCCAAGTCATTCACATCATGAGCTGTTCTATTTGGATTCCTCAGCAGATTCTTCTGGCTGCAATAACTTTTGGGACTGTATAAAATAAACACTGCTAAAACAGTCCTGTCATTGTGCAGTTCCCAGCTGAAGTTGCCAGGACTGTGCATGGATATGGCACAATTCTTCCCTAAAGGACGTGTGCCGTGTATCTTGCTGCTCATTTCATCTACCAGCAAAATGAGCAGAGTATTACAGAAGAGCACAGTTGAAACCAGGTCAGGAGGTCACCTTTCTCCAGGATGCTGCAGTGAAATGGACTGTAAAAAGCTCCTGCTGTGTGTGAGAGTGGGAAGAAAGGATATTGTAACAGCCATGCTCAATACAAGGCAGAACCAGAATTTTAAACACAGGCTGATGATTGCATTTCTGTATTGGAATTCACTATAACTGCAACTTAACATGCATAGCAAAACAATTCCTAGGGCCTTTTTCCTGACCTGTAAAGAGTGAATATGTTGCCAAAGAGTCTCCCTCCAGAAGTCAAGAAGATGAAGGTGTGCATATAAATGCAGCACCCTCAGAACTGTGAAGAGCTGAGCAGTTCAGAGGGGGAAGGGGGCAGCAGTTCAAGCCCCAGCATCTCCATGTCTCCATTTTGCAGTTGTGTGATGCCCTCCCAGTGCAATTTTGTCTCAAAGTAGGAGAGGCTGCTAGTACAGCCCTACACCATATTAGCACTTCTGTATGAACAGGGAACTTGCCCTCTCTCCTGTGCCTCCACTAACACACAACTGTGTCACACATTTCAGTGGCTGTGCAAGAGCCACATCAGCAAAGAGTAACTCTGCAGTACCCAGGGCAGCTGGGATGTGGGGGACAAAGACTCTGACTAACTAAGATGATAGATTTCAATCCTCGGCTTTTTTTTGAGTATGCTCTCACGCCAGCTAGCTCTGTATCCTTAAGAAACACATCGTCCACACTCAACTCTGATATTACTCTTTAATTCCATGTCAGAGGCTTTATCTCCTTCAAACTCTTGAAGAACAAATACTTGACCCTAAACAAAAAGTTCCAACAGGTTGGGTGGTATTTTCTGTGCTAAAAATAGATTTGGAGAAATTCCCGAACTAGGCCTTTTGCCTATCAACTAAGCTCTTATTTTGAGTGAAGGTATTTTTGTACACGGTGTAACAGAATTCTTCACAGTCCTTCCAAGACAGATCAGCATCTAATAGTTCCAGTCTGATAAGCAGCAATATGTGGCCAATAGATTAATAATTTGTCCTTTAGAAATTCTGCTAAAATTGGAAATTTGTTTCCTCTTTGGGTGGGAGGGGCAGATAGCAGACTTCCAGACAAACAGGAAACATTTGCTCAAACCTTAGGTCTTTGCTCTCTCCTCATTACAGAGTAGGCTCCTTTGGCTGGCTGTACTGGCAGGAGCCCAGCTACACTAGCACAACATTGAAAAGACAGAAATGATGGTATTTAGACAGGGAGGGGTATTTCAAAAGCACTTCCATGACATCTCCATCTGTGTAGGACACCTGCAAGATGATCAGGATGAGCTGGAGTTCTGGACTCCAGCTGGACTCTTTGAGGCTAGTGGCTGTCCAAAGAGGAAGATCTGTACAAACAGAAAATCCACTCAACACCTCAATAGCCACACTTGCCTACAGCACCTGGTCACAGTAAATTGTCTGTTTGTGAGCTCCAGCCTCAAAGCCGAGGGATTCATACTTGGGAATGAAGCCACAGCTGACTGAAGTAGTCCAATTAGTAGGAGAAGCAGCAGCCCATCTGCTCACTAGCAGGGGCCATGGAAACATAACCCTTTGCACACCTCACTGCTCCCAGGGAAATCAACAGCTCTGGCCTGAGCCCCAGAGCACCGCAACCTGCTGGAGTGCTGGGGAAAGGAAAGAGCACACCAGAGGCAGCAAGCTCATTGCAGCACTGCCACAGAACTAAAAGGTGCTCCATGGAGAGGGTAATTTTTACATTTCCATTCCAGGGAGAAAGGTCTCTGCTAGAGCAGCACAGCTCCTGCAGAGGCAGAGGAGCTGGAGTGAGGGCAGGAGCTGTTTAGCCACGTTGTGCAGGCTGCCAAGTGCAGGTCACGCAGCTTTCCACAGCTCAGCAGACTGAAGACAGAAGCGAGTCCATTGCTCTGTACAGAGGGCCTTGCAAGCCCAGGTCTCCAGGGGAACCTGAACTCTGAGTTCACAGGCCACTGGGCTTTAGAGAAAGGCAGTGCAATAATCTTACACCTCCAAATGAGAAACACAGATACAGCTCAGACAAGTCAGGCAGTTCAGAACAGCACTGCTGCTCTCATCAGCCAAACACTCCCGTTATGTAAAGGGCTAAAGCACAAATATAATCCTGATTTTCATCTGTGTACAGTAGGAGAGTTTGGTTTTTTTCAGCCACTGATGTCATGTATCACTGATAACATATTCTGCTGTCTTGGTCAGCCCAAAGGTCCTGCAGCTCAGCACACAATTTCTGACAATGATCGTTTAGGAGAAGAATATAAAACCACTGCAAGCCTACTTCATCTTTCCTGTAGCAAACCCTTCAAACTACCGGAGCCAGATGCAGTATCTTCATATTTTACAGCCTCTTACAGGATTTCCTTTCGTGAACCTGCCTTCATAATACTGTATGTAACCCAGCTATATTTTTGGTATCCGCAACATTTTTGAGCAGCAATTCACACAATTTAATAATGGGTCTGGGGAAAAAAAACCAGTTTCTGTTTTAAAACCCAATTGCTGGTATTATCCCCACTATAGAAAACATTTACTAATACTTCCCTTCTCACTATTTTCTACTTATTTTACAGGCTCTCTATCTCATACCACTTCAGTTTTCTCTTCTCCAAGATGAAAACTTGTCTACTTTGTGATTCCTTGTATGGAACAGCTTCAAAAATGCTGTAAGCCTTGCTGGGCTCCTCATCTATCTTTCTGAGAGGGGAGAGGTGGCAGAACTGTATCTGAGATGTGGACACTGAGCACTGGAGTGACGCAGTCACACAATTACCCAAAACTGCCTGAAGTAATAACCACCACTTCAGTGCCCTTCGTGTTACAGGAACAGATCAGGACTGGCTTCTTCAATGTACAGTAATTTCCATTTTCAACACTGAGCTTCATTTATCATTTGACCCCTTTATCACTTGTTATTTCAAGATGCCACTATACCTCTTCACAGCCACTTTAACTTTTATTACCACAAATAATGTCATGAATTAAGCAAATACCTCCTCATTCCTGATACAATTGCCTGGGACTATGAGTAGGTGATGAGATCTCCCTGGGACATGCCAGAGATCTCCGCCCTCAGTGAAAATTAACTCTTTAGTCCTTTTACGTTGTTTTGTATATTTTATCAGACTTCAAGTCATGTTTTCTTTGTATCCTTTGACTTTTTTGTTCTTGCAAAAGCACTCAGAGAGGAGACCTCATTTGAACTTTGTGGAAATCCAAACAGTTCCATACCTTAAGGCATTTTCCAACATTTTGTACATTTAGGCCCCAGATTTTCTCGTAGATAATCGCACATTAGACTTATGTATAAGCTACAGGTTGAAAACACTGACTGTGGACGTACTTTAAGCAAAGAAGAAGTACTAAGCCTAATTTTCATCAATTACAACACTAATATGATACATCTACACAAGGTAGAAAAAGAAATCAGCTACTTGTCTAGTAACCTTGAGAAAAAATACAGCTATTTTTATTGAAAAATACTCTGTGGTGCACATTAATAATGTCAGGGGTTGCAACTGTTCTTGCAAAGAGAAGCACGACTAGGCTTCCTTAGTGTGACATGTATCTACCTATAATGTCAATTAAGACCTGATGAGATTCCTGAACAGAAATTAATTTACTTCCTTGAATGCTCACAGCAAAACCCTCCCCCAAGTGAAATCAGTTTTCCTTCCTTTTTTTTCCCCTCCCTTACAACAAATACTATTGAAAACCTCCCACAACAGCACAGACAACACAAATTAATTGGCAGCCATAGCTTCTGAGAACTCTTGAGGTAGTACCTTCTTTCACAAAAAAGGAAAATTACACAATAATACAGAAAAATATGAAAAGAGATATCCTCCAACTCTCCAGAAAAGCAAAATATTTTCCACTTAAAAAGCAAGGGAGACTTAATAGGCACAGTCTCAAGAGAAAGCAAAAAACCTGCAGGAGCAAAGCATGTTAAGACCTGGCAGTCTGCCAAGGAATCATGGACAGCAAGATAAGATGGAAATACTATCTAAAACATCCCATGGCCAGTGTGAGCCGGTTTCCAGACACAGATAAGAGAGCTGGAGTATAACTCTGGCAACACTCCCCTGCTTGGTCATGCCAACAGTGTATTGGAAAAGGAACACTGATGGGTGGAACAGCACATGACTTGCCATGAGATATGAATCGTATATTAGAGGATCATGAACAGCTTCTCAGTAGCTCTGCTTTGTAACCAGCCAGAGTTCCATTCTGAACCACTCAGAGCTGCAGTGTGCAGATGCAAGTGGCTCCACAGCCCTGCTTTGCTTTACTTTGTGCTTCAGACACTGCTGTGCCATGGCACAATGTGTATCCAGGGCACTGCAAACAACCCAGTGACATTCTCATGCAATAAAGTCCACCTTCGGCTTTAGTTGTGTAAATGGCACATTCCACTCTGCAGGCAATCCCCACAGGCAGGCAGATTTTACTGAGCTGGGCTCAGTGGAGCCACAGTCAGGGCCCAGTAAAATGTTGTAGGTCCTTATTCAGCTACCATGAGTGGCGTCCTTGAGCATCCCTTGGAATTACAGGAGAGCTCTTTCCCTGGACAAAAACGGCAGTCACTTTGACACTTGCTGCCAAGGTTGTAAAAGGCAGCAAGCAATTGCTGCTAAAATGCCCAGATCCTGAGAAGTGTGCAGAGTAACAGTGCTGCCTAAAGCCACTGACCGTGTGCAACCTCCCTGGTATTCGCCAAGATTACCAAGTGAGTTGGCAGATACCAGCACATTTTTGATATTAAAGTGATGGGAAACTACTTAAATACCGATGCGTTCATTACAAAAACATCTTTTTGGCATTTGCTTCCAATTAACGCTTGTGCCTTAGCACAGCCAGTTTTCCTCATTATATTCAAACGTTATGGCTGTGTGAACGACCAAACATGATTATGGAAATGTTGGCTCCCATTCCCTGAAATGGGTATTTGTAAGGAGGCTGTCAGTTGGAAATATTTGGAAATCTATCAGGAGTTTAAGCACATTTTAAAAGGCCATCTGTGTACAAGAGGCAATCTCACCGACAGCGCTCTCGTGCTGGGCACGGCAGCAGAGGTGCAGCTGGTGACTGCTGCAATCAGAGCATCTCCTTCAGCTGTGCTGTGCCACTGCCAGGCCTCGCTGTGCAGGCAGCAAGGACATGGACAGCCAGGGACAACTACAAACCCAAAGCTAAATCATCAGGCTGCATCACCATCAGCTGCATATCAAGAAGGGAGTAATTTGCTTTCAGAAGCCAAAAGGCTAAATACAAGCCCTGTTATTAAAAAGTGTTCACAGTACAAAACCAAAGGCTTTCCTGGCACTGACACAACAGGAATCACAGCCACGTCTATCATCCAAGTGGTTTGCTTTAGAAATGAATTCCATCAATTTTCAAACAGCTGCACAGGACTTAGCTTCAAAAATCTATTAAGGTATATAAAGCATGAACCCTGCCTGTCTCCTCATCTAGCTGGCCTTCATTGTTTTAAGCTATCTGCTGGATTTATTTGTACTGCTGGATTTGACTTTTAGTGTGAGGGAATTATTCCCACTAACCATGTGGGTTACAAACACTTCACTGTCAGAGCCAGCAGGCTGGGTTCAAGCTTTCTGATGCGTTTTAGGCAGCACTTAGCTCTGCTCCGTGCTACAGGGCTGAGCTGGTGAGCAGAGAGGTCTTCCTGCGCCAAAACAGGAGCATTTCCCCACGAGGCTGCTGACTTCAGGAGAACTCCTTGCTACTCCAGCCACAGTAAATTTCTACATGGAATTAAGCAGCACTAGAAAAATGTTGAGACCTGAGCATTTGGGTTCTTTCTTATGGGATTTGTTCTGTGCTCAACCTCTAACAGGCGAAACGTTGCCTGTGAGGCTGTGAATAACAACAACAAGAGAAAAACAAATAGGGAGAAAACAAATACATTTTAGGTTTGCTGAGTGCTTTTTTTGGTGACTTTTTAAACGTTATTTGTAACTATCTTCAAAGTCTGCTTATTTGCAATACACAACAGCATTAGCTTGCAAAAATAATACCTGAAATCTAACTCTAAAAGGTTAGAAGATGTGTGACTATCAGACAAAAATCTAACCACTCAAATTTTAAAGCCATTTTTGCAATATTGAAAACTGCAACTATTTTAAACACTCATTTCAAATAGATGAAGTATTGCCATTTTCAAATGTGCAATTACTGCAGTCAAAATCGAAGTATAAAATCCAAGAAATACTCACAGAGTAGCCAGTTTGGTACACAATGGTTGATACTTTTCATTATTTTGCAATAATTTTACATTCATAGTTTAGTTTCAAATAGTAATGTCTGTGAGAGCAGACATTTTTCTGAAATGCCCAAAAAAAGCATAAAAAATTTTAAATTCAAAAGAACAGAAGTAGGAAATCAGACTGATTTGTATATCCAACCAAACTCTAAGACTTGAAACACGTGAGAGGAACAGAGGGATTCCTTCCAGGTGTTCATAGAGCAGCTGTTAATTCAGAAACACATATACAGCTGTTTGTGACTGTACATGCCCTGGCCAGCTGCTTCCTGCTTAACAAAAACAAACACAAAACTCCAATGTGATCTACGACAGATTGGCAGAAACAAGCAAGAGGCAACTGTGAACACAGAGGCCATGTTTGTAAGAGCTCATTAATGCCAAATTAGAGTGAGGAACATGAGAAGGCCTGTACTTGTTCCAGCCAGAAACAAAAGTGAGGATTTACCACCCAACTGTATTCTGTGTGAATCCAACTGATTCCCTTCCACTCACAAACTCCTACTGAACCAACCACCAGGCTGTTCTCAGGATATTTTTGGTTGACTGAGTGGCAGAAATGATTTTTTAATGGGACAGTGACTGATTACAAGCAGCAGATGTTCAGCCTTGCATATGAAAACCCACATCACTGTAAGCTGTTTCCTGATGTACTCAGACGACCCACGATCCACTTAGGCAAGCAGGAGGGCACACAGGTGGCAAACCTCACCAGTGACCCCAGGCTGAACTGTACTTTAATGAACCATGTTCTGCAGGATTTTATTATTTCTCATCAAGACCAAAGTTACTTCTGAAAAGAGAAAGTTGCTGCTTTCTGTCTGATAGTGCAAACCTCCTGTTACAGACAATGACTTTGGGACTCTGGAATTATTCCCTCTGCCATGATTTACTTCCAGGGAGTGACCCTCAATACAAATACACCAAATGCAGGCAATAAGCACTATTCAGTGCACTCAGGTGCTGGTCTGTCACATCAGGGAGCCATACCCAGAATCACATGGCTGATGCAATCTGAAGGGTTTCTCAAAGAAGCTGTTTAACACCACAACGTACTTAAGAGAAGACACAGGAGAGCCACCTGCTGAGGAGCCCCTCTGTGTAAAAGGCAAATTACCAGAGACATTATGAATGTCAAGAACATATCAAGAATCAGTGTGTGTGAAGAGGTCTGCCTGGGATTCTTCAGCCCCGATTCTGCCATAAAAATTAGCCTTGTTTTTTGGAAAGTGAATCTAGCAGATAGATGCTTTCAGCCTGCAAAGCAACTGCTAGAAATAGGAGGAACAGTTTGCTGCCTTGGTCAATCTGAGCTCCAATAAGGAAACAAGAAGCAGCCCACTAGCCAGCACCGACAGGATGAACTTAGAAAGGCTGCCCATCCAACTGGGAAACTAAAAACTCCAGTGTGTGAAGAATATCCTGCACTGGACAACTGGTGCAGCAACAGCAAGTCCCTGGGGGCTGACACTGCCAGCACAATGCCCAGCAGCCCACACTTCCAGGTCAGCAGCCCCTCTTGGGCAGAAGGAGGGTCCTGACCCCAGCTGGAAATGGTGTTGAAGAGAACTCCTCCTCACAAGAGGTAACTGCACTCTTAGTGTACACAGTAGTTACAAGTTGCAGCCTACAGTGCTGGGTAATTCACCTCCCAGGAACAGGGCCAGCTTTGTGCAAAGTTGCTGAAACTGAGAAGTGGAAGAATGCTGATAGGTGCAGAAAAACTTTCTGGGGAAGTTAAAAGAATTTATATAAAAGATAGGGTGGAAGCTAGAAATAATCAAATAGGAAACAGCAAAGAAAAGCAACAGTTCTACATGAAAGAAACAGCTCTACAGAGATTAAAAATAACTTAAACATGTTTTTCTGCAGCCATGTAAGCAGTAATATGAGGAGCCTGCCTGCCTTGCTGTCCTACACACTTTGAACTGACAATATGAAATATGGACATAATAAACATACAGGATGCCTAGTGGAGAAGAAAACAATCAGAGCCCCTGGAACACGAAAATCAAAGAATATATCAAAGGTGGAGTAAGCTCTACCAATCAGTAAGTGGAATCGTATGTTAAAGAGTAGTTTAAAACCAACTGGCCAAGCCCTCTAGTCAGTTTAATAAGCTGTGATCTCATGAAACTGATATTCTGGGCAAGAAGAAAAAAAAATGCTATTACTGTCATATTTCAACTGTGCAACAACACAGTGATGGCATGGCTTCAGTTATGCCTAGTGCAGAGGGCAAACATACTGGGACATATTACCTGGAACCTGTATTTCATGGACAGCCAGGAAACTCAGAGGGGAAGAAGCAATTCTTGGCTTTGCTAGAAGCAGTGCTCGGACCAAGTTTTCCTTTTCTGGTTTTTAAACAATAAGTAAAATTCTTAAAGGCTGCAGGAAAGATGTTCAGAGACAGCTTTGTTCACAAATAAATCTCACAAACTAGAAACTTCAGAGAACCCTGAAGAACCCAGTGTTGCTGAACAGCAAAGTATGTGTTTCCATGTCCAGCTGAATAAACCAGAAGGAACCATAAGCTCAGGCAGGTACAATATAAATGACAAAAAAATAAAAAAACATTTGAGGAACAGCTTTCAAAAGACACAAAAATCACAGATGAAAGAATTCTGCTGAGAATCTGTAGGGTCATAAAATGATGAAGATATAGAACTTAGTGACAATAAAGCCACAGATGGAAAAAAATCCTGCATGCATTTTTGGTAGAGGAGACCAGAAAGACTCCTGCTCTGGAATCTCCTCTCTCTACAGCAGTATACAAGAGAGTCTATCTCAAATCAAACTTAATGACAGAAGACACTCAAAAAGAATTCTCTGATGAGCAAATGTGCAGCAGTGAGTCATCAGCACCATATATGATAACTGCCTGCAGCAGAAGAAACTGAAGACATAACTACCAGTGGTGCTGTTAAACTTCTGGCTTAAATTTGCTTTGATCCCAAAGGAGTTCTGGGCAAACATAGACCAGAAAGCCAAGTAAATTGTGGAAACTGTTTTAAAGAACAGAATGAATCCCTTTATAGACAAATATATTTATTGGCATTGATAGAAACAGATTTTGCGAAGGAAGTTTTGCCTCATTATCTATCAAAATATTTTCTAGAGGCATCAAAAGGTATACCAACAACAGAAATCCAGGCTATATTTGTATACTCAAAGGCATCTGACAAATCCTTAGCCAAAAGAACTTAGAAAAAAACCAGCTGGTACAGAGCAAGAAAGTCTTCAAACGAATAAAGAAATGTTTAAAAGCAGTAAAGAGAAGTACATCTTTAAAGAGCAGGGAGGTGATGAAGGTGACGGATATGATTTATTAGGCAAAATGTAGGAGCAGAGAAAGAGAGAGGGGTGTGGTTTGCTGTTTGCACCTTCGGGGTCCCAGGCAGAGTGACCTCTGCACTCCCCTGTCCAGAACCAGCACACAGGGCCCGCTCTCAGCAGGGAATACATGACACCCCTACAGAGGGTCCCCCCATCTGCCAAGGCAGAACCTGTTACATGGAAGATGGCATTTATCAAAGGAGCTTTCCTGACAAAAGGCAAAGATTTAAATACATGGTAACTAGCGGCAAAAGAACCTATGGAAATTTATTTTTTCAGCATGAAGACTTGTCAGGTATTCCTGTTAAAAGATTTGGATGAAGAACCTGAAACACTAAAGAAAGAGTGGGTTTGTATTTCACTTCAACGGCGATCTCAATTTTATCTTACACACTTTTACTAAAATCAAGTAGAGAGGCACTCCATCCACAGAGAGATGCTCTCGATTTAGGCCTAAAGGACCTTTCAGTTCTTCCACAGCTAATATTCACAGCAGCTTTTAGAGAAGTGAAAGAGGGGAAAACCATCCCTTTTTGACTCCTCTTATCGAGTCTGCACATCCTTCTCCCGCCCAGTTAGCGTTTCCTTCCTTAGCCAGGCTGAGCTTTGTGCACTTTGTGCATTTCTGCAGTGGCTGCAGGGAGGGGACAGGACGGGAGCCTCGCCTGCTCGCTGCCCTGTGCTGCCACCAGGCTGGGACACAGAGCACAGGAAGGGCTGCTGCGGTCCTGGGGCTGTCCCCGCTGGAAAACCCACCTCTGCAGCTGACAGCACCGGGAACGGGAGCTTCCAGACCCCCCTTCCCAGACTGGAAACATCCTTAGAACCCCTTTAGCTGAAAAGCCTCAAAGCTGCCTGTTCTGAAAAATCTTCATGGAAACTGCATCAAATACAGCAGGCCCTGAAAGGAGAAAGGAGCTTCCCAATGCCACTGCTGGAAAAGCAGGAACTGCTGGAACTGCCCCAGCTCTCGGTGGGGGTTTAACTGCTCCGACTGTGCACAGGAGCCTCGCTGGAGAACTGGGGCACAGCTCTGTTACCTTCCACTGGAATTTCGTGAAAAATTATCCACAACAATAGGGTGGGGTCCTCACAAAAGGTAATGTATTTCCTACTATGGAAATAATACGAGAAAACCCCCAAAACATCTAGTTTACATGAAAAATGTTAAAAGACTTTAAATACTGAATATAGGATAGCAAAATTAACTGAGTTCAGTTCTCTTTCAAAAAGAATTTTTATCCTGCATAAAAAAAGCTATATTCCCCTCTGAAACACTCTCTAAATGTGAGAACAAAATAAAAAATATTTTCCTGTATTCTGAGAGCCAGTAGAGTGAGATCTCTCTACTGCTATTTGTAGAGGTATCCTAGGTATTCAGATCATTTATTTTTATAGTGTTCCTTGATCCTCAAAGTGTTACTAAAGTTTAGAAAATATGCTGAGAATTAAAAGCAGATTTATCCCAGTCAATATTTCACACACCTTATGGAATTTGCTTGCCTGAAACTCTGCTCATGCAAGTCCATCAGTGGGTCCAACCCACTCACCAAACACAAAGCTGAAGAAAGAAACTGAAATCCTCAGGAACTGTTTTCAAGAAATTTGCTTTCCAAGACTACTCAGAAGATACTGATGAACAATGAATAAAATTACATCTATTCCAAGGAGATTTCAGTGCAGTTCTCTTCTGTATGAAATGACAACAGAATTTAAAAAAAAAAGAAGAAAAAAAAAAAGAAAAACAGAATTCAAGAATTCCTGTATTAGTAAAGGAAATAGATAAGGAAGTATCTAGCCTACAAACTAAGATAACACTGAATTTGCAGCATGCATTTTTTTCCACCCCACACTTCAGGACCATCAACATTTGTTTCACACAGGCAAATTCTATGAAGCACATTCCCATTTAATATAGCATAAACCCGCGTGTCTGCTCTTTCTTGTTATTCACACCACTTATGTTTTTACTGATATACAGTAAAAATCAGATAAATATTTTTATTTGGCAGTGGCTGGGAAGATGCTTAGTGATCAAGACCAAAAAAATTAAACAAAAAACCAGAAGTAATTTTAAGAAATATAAGATAAGCTCTTAAGATTAACACAGTGTTCTATCATTCTAGCATTAATATAGGTATGTTCCATCTCATTTCTTTAAGTTTGAAATGTAGTACGGTTAATTATGAGAAGGACTGTAGCAAAGTAACTACATTATCATATAATTATTTTTAGGGGAAATAAATCTTTATAAAAATCCTAGAGGCTAAGAAAGGTCTCAGGAGATGGGAGTGGACCTGTTAGGAGGCCTTAACTACTACGTCAATTTATTTGGTCCAGCTGCGCTCATTGAGCAATGATTAAAAAGGAAAATTGCCTACAAGGTATTTACTGGGTATGGAAATCAATACTTCTCACTACCAGGAAGCTGGCAGCCTGTTAGGCACGAAGCAGCAGCTCCAAGGCATCCTGAAGACAGTGGTGATGGCAACAGAGTTTCTGTGTTTAACCAGCTATTTTAGCACCCTGAGCAGTGTACCTGTAACAGTCATGGGAATTCTCCAGGGGCAGGGAGGGGAGGAGGTGCTGCAGTCTACAACTGCCAGGAAGAAACTAAGAATTCTCCAGTTTGGGCTAAAAATGCTGAAGAAGTGTAAAGACAGCAGACACCAGCCTGGAAAGGGGACGAAAGAAAGGTCCTACTAGGATTTCATTTATTTAAGTGCAGCAGCTAGCACCAGAAACAGAGGATGCCCCAATTCCAGCCCTGAGGCCCCTGGGGTGTGTGCCATACACAGGAGCTGTGCTCACAGCAGACTCTTTAAAAGCTTTATCTTAGCATCCTTCGGCCTCCTCACACCAGACTTCAGAACTGCTTTGGTTTTCAAATAATCCTTATTTCTGTGATATCCCATTTGGACACTGCAGTTTGGAGTGCAGTTTGCCCTGCTGTGGAATTTCTACAGCCAAAGTAGAAATCGCAGAACAAATCGCAGCTGGCCAGAGGTTTCATTCACATGTACCTTACAGTGACAGTAAGTCCTCCAGCAGCACTAAACTACACAACCTCACAAGGCATTTTCTCCAATACATTCTTGTAGCAGGCACCTGAAATAGCACCTCTAGGCTGTGTATCAGCAGTTCAGGAGCCTGGCTGCTGTAATGCTCCAAGGCTGCTTTATCCCAGGGAAACAAGCCTTGCAGCACACCATCCATGGCCCTCCGTGCACCTTCCAAGAGGGACAGAGTGGTAAGGACAGCCACCTCTCCCTGAAATGCTGTGTTTTGTTTGATTTAAAGCCTTTTATATGGCAATCCAGTCTGACTGAAGCACGTAATTAATTTAAGGTATTCATGATGTCACTTGAATCTGAGCTCTGAATGTAGGACTTTCAATGTCTCAAGCTTGTCCAAACTTGGAGCACCCATTTTAGGCACCCATGCTTTCAAGGACTTTGAAGGGAAAAAAAATGCTCTAAACTTTGCAGATCAGTGTGATATGTGTAGCTGGTTCACTCAGTGGTAGCAATCAAGTTCTTTAGGGGAATTCTTAAGCATTAGACTTCTTTTGTTTTTGTTTTTTTTTTCCACAATTCTCTTATGAGGAAGAAGTGCTTTGGAGAACAGCATTTGAAGATCCTAACTGCTGCAATCTTCATAAAGTTTAATTCAATCCAATACTGTTAACACTATTGGCACAAACAAAGGAGAGTACACAGCTACAGCTAAATATGCTGTTTGGGAGCCGTATGCTGTGAAAGAAAAGTTTCAGCCTGGCAAAATAGAAAGGCTGATCTCAGAGGCCCTAAAAGACATAAGAAACATTCCAGAGGGAGTTATGAGTTAATGACAGTTCTTACAAGATCACCTGAAATACCAGAACTTTTTTCTGTTGCCAGCCATATCCTACTGGATGAATCTACTGAAGCCTAAGAATTTCTCAACAGAATTAGCTAGAAACAATGACAACTGGGATAGCACTGCAACCTGGGTTTTTCCAAATGAAAGCACTGAATACAAAGAAATACTTTTTGCCTCACAAGACTATAAAAAGTAGTGGAAACCCCAAATCTAGAAGAGTTTACAAAATGGTAATGGATGGTAGCCACAACACATACCTAAGTAGAAAAGAAGTCAGGATATTAACTGACCAACTCTCAGACAAGAAGAGGGGCACACGTACAAGTAGGTGTGGTTTTATCAGAGGACTAAGGGAGGGGGTGTATAGCTATAAAACCAAAGTATAACACAGATGCAGTGCAATTTATATATTCTGTAGTAACAGTAATAACAGCTGTATCAATGGCTGATTTTTAGTTACTGCAGCTAAACTACTTCTATCACTCTCGGTTAGGAAAATTCTGCAAGTCTTTAAATTGCCTGACCATTAATTCTGCCTTCACTGCTGTGTTAAAACATCACAAATAACAACCCTGAGCAGAACTTTTTCATCCAAAGTTCTTATCACTGTAATTTCCATTTTACAGGTAGAAGGAACAGAGAAGTTATTTGTCTATTCCTATTTAATGAGCCAGGAATCAGCTACACTGAATCCAGTCTCCTAAAAGCCTTTAAGACATGGCCCAGTAGAGCACAGGGTCAGGATGCAGACGAGGCAGACTCAAACGAAGGTGCCATTCCCTGAGAGCAGGCAGCTGATCGTTCCCTTCTGCTGCCCTGGCAGGTTCTGTCTGGCCAGTGAGCACAGGTCCAGAGCAGAGCAGAGCATCAGCCCCAGCCCCACACTGCGGCACTGTGCCCTCAGCAGCCTTTGCAGCTTGTTTGTCCCACAGGAAAAGCAGGGGGGTAAAAAGGCACTGCATGGGATGAAGGCCAGCACAGAGGGAAGCACTGCAGAGCTGGTTTCTCTGAGAGAAGCAAGTGAACAACCACCAGCTGAATAGGTTCTACTGTGCATGCCTTGTTTCTAATTGACAGGATTCCTTAGGGAGTAAGAAAAAATTACCCTAACTCTGGTGCATAATCATTATTCCACTGCTATGCTTATACAATCTCTAAAATCTTTCAAATTTCTATAAAGATGATCCAGTTTATGACTGCATGTTTTGTATTTTGAGCCTGGTAAATTATTATTATTACATGACATTCAAATTTGGACTGTCTTTTTCTGTAACTGAGTCTGCACTCACTCACCAGCATGTTCACACTACTTATTTTTACTGGATAACTGAATTATTATGTTCTGAGATGTACAGGATGGCCACAGACCCTACAATGCTAGAGAGACAGACAAGGACAATGTAGAGAATGAACACATGCTACTATTATAAAAGCAAATACCATTTGCAGACTCTAAATTAGGTTTAAAAAAGATACATTAAGTGTTAGAGAGAAAGCAGATTTGGCAGTGTTCATTGTGCATTACTTTGGTATTGTAAAAAGAGTGGCTAATGCTAAGCGGTGTATGTAGCAGCTGCTAAGCCTTGAGGTCATTATGGAATTTCTCGGCACAACTGGATTATTTATGTGATGAAATTTCACTAAGACAGTTTTTTCTCCAGAACTCATCATCATGTCACTCAGGAAAAAATGCTGACATTAAGTAGTGTTTAGATAACATTCAAAAATTCATTGCTTCAGTGACAAACGCATTCCTTGTAGGAACATGAAAAACAACAATATTGTTCCATCTCTGACTTCCCAATATGAGCTGTCTGATGAGTATTTTACATAGAAGGAAGCAAACTAAAAAAAACAAGCAAGCAATTAGTGGTTAAGCTCTAATTGTATAAATAAGGCTAATTATACAGACGGGAAATCTTTTCAGTTCAGAAAATCAGATGCTAAACATTCCTCCCATTGACAGAAAAAGCCTTCATAGAAGCAAACAAGTGCATGAAAACCAGTGAGCTAATCATGCTGATCCTTCTATAAACAACTGCCTTGCTCTGCAAAGGAAGAAAAAACCTTAATTCTGTCTCTGTACTGGAGACCCACACAGATGCTACTACACCGAGGGCCTGTGCTTTGCAATGAAGGACACGGCAGAAGCAGAAAAGACAATAAATTGCAAATTGCTGTTGTACTCAGGATGTTGCATGCAGAGGCAGCAAAAACAACCAGACGATGATTCAGGTCATGCTGGCTGCATAGAACAGGGTATTTCAGCAAGACTGGGCAAGTTACTTCTACTGAAAGCCCTAGAATCACAGAATGCTAAAATGGTTTGACTTGGCTTGGAAAGGATCTTGAAGCTCGTTTAGTTCAAATCCCCCACCCATGGGCAGGGACACCTCCCACCATCCCAGGGTGCTCCGAGCCTCATCCAACCTGGCCTTGGACATTTCCAGGGATGGGGACAGCAACAGCTTCTCTGGGCACCCTGTGCCAGGGCCTCAGCACCCTCACAGGGAAGCATTTCTTTCTATTATCTAAACTAAACCTACCCTCTTTCACTTTAAAGTCATTAATCCTGGTCCTATCACTACATGACCTTGTAAAAAATCCCTCTCCAGCTCTCTGTTTTGTAGGCCCCTTTTGGTACTGCTAGGCTGATGAAGTAAAATATTTTTATGTTATTATTTTATACTTAATGCAAGTTCCATTATACACAGGACTTGGATTACAGGAAGGGTTCAGCCCTGAGCTCTCCAGTGGCTGACTGCTCTCAAGACCAATTCCCCACAGCATGGCACCATCCCCAGGCAGCCAACGACACCTTGAGTACTGCCATGGAACTCCAGCACACAGCTGAGAGAAAACCTGGCATCCTACAAGAGCCAGGGCCCTGCACCCAGCAGTGAGCTGAGACCCCACAGCACTGACACAGACACACAGGAGGCCAGCTTCAGCTCACGACCAGTGAAGGGACTCAAATTAAACAGTACTTCCTGCAGCATCATATCCAACATGTACTTTTCATTTGTTAACCTGAGGTGTGCATGTGTATATGAACTTTAACATTCACTTTATTTCACTGACTGAATGAGTGCAGAGGAAATACTGGATAATTAGAGAAGTTGAATAATAATACTATTCAACTATATAAAACTTTATTCAATAAAAATAATAATATTCCAATAATTACATTTGATTTCCTCAAATGCTACTGAAACATATAATACTTGCATTCTAAGTGGTAAGTGCAGGATACAGCCAGTATTTCTGTTGTTATATATAATAACCTAGAAATGTTAGTAACATTCTCGTAAGAGCATTAAAAAAATATATATATTACTTGAATACTACATTTCTACTATTTGCGTTTAGTAAGAAAAGCAGACCACATCTCAGTACTGAGGCAACCTCTTGACTTTGAAAATTCCAATTCCAAAACTCCACCAAGTTTCAAGGCTGGCTTCAGGCTGTACCTTCTGACTCTGGCAGCAGTGCTGTAAGGCAGCATGAATGCCATCATTTTTCTAGGGAGGACTGCCAGCTGCTGGAGTTCCTGGGAGCTGTGACAAGCTGGGGTGCCACAGGAGGTTTGCAAAGGCACACAGCAACTCAGACATCCAGCATAGAAAAGAGCTCTTAAAAAGAGAGGCCATGTGCACAGTCCAGTCACTGGCAAAATTCTGTTCTCATCAGTCAGCCAAATGAACAGAGGACACACTTTGTACCCTCATTTCCTAGATTTCACCAGCACATTGTCCCAAACACACTCTGTGTGGACCAAGTGTTCCTATACACTTGGTGCTTCACCAGCTGGACTGAGGCAGACAAGAACCAGTGTGTTTGTTTTCCATAACACTGTTTCTTTGTCCACAGTCCGACTGATGGACCAGACAGATTCCACAGGGTACATGAAGCCTTGAAAATTGCTTTGAAAATGGACATCTGTTCCTGGATGCTGGTCTGACAATATAAACATGTACCAATATGACATATGACTGGCTATCCAAGTGTCTGAGAGCAGGAACCTGTGAAAACAGCAACATGCTTTCTCGGAGTGCTGATGAGCACAGCTGCTCCCAGTGTGTCATCCTGGCAAATTCTCCTTTCCTACTGCACCATGTGCATCAGGAAGAAACCAGAACTATCATCCTCCACCCTCGTTCCTTCTCATTGCACATTCCATATCCCCTTTTCCTTCTCTAAGCAACTGCAGGACTTGTACTTCAGTCAGGTCTTGGTAACTCGCAACAAAGAAAAAAGTATTGTTTGCAGATGCCAGACAACTTGGTTTTTTTTACTAAGCCTGAAACACACTGGGGGGATACCCCAAGGCTGCCTTTCAGAGACTCATGGTTTAACCCCAGCCAGCAGCTCAGACCCACACTGCCACTAACTCATTTGCCCCTGGTGGGATGGGGGACAGAATTGTAGGAGTAACAGTGAGAAAACTCAGGGGCTGAGATAAAGACAGTTTAATAGGTAAAGCAACAGCTGCAGGTACAAGGAAAGCAGAGTAAGGAATTCATCCCCTACTGCCCATGGACAGGCAGGTGTCCAAATGTCCCCATTTCCTTCTCCTCCCCCAGCTCTGTGTGCTGAGCATGGCCCCACATGGTCTGGGATATCCCTTGGGTCACTTGGGCTCAGCTGTCCTGGCTGTGTCCCCTCCCAGCCCCTCGCTGGTAGGGTCGGGTGAGGGCCAGAAGAGGCCTTGGCTCCGTGTGAGCTCTGCTCAGCAATGACCAAAACATCCCTGTGGTACCAACACTGCTTCCAGCACAAATACAAAACACAGCCCATAATAACTGCTATGAAGAAAACTAACTCTACACCAGCCCAAACCAGCACAGAGGCACAACCTGAACACCAACAGCAGAACAGTGCAGATATCCCTTTACTCCCTGACTAAAACTAAAGAGCAGATTTCTTCCCCCTGGCTTAAGTCTGGCAGAAATCACTGCCTGACCTGTTAGATAGATTCAGATTTCCAGGGAAATCCATCATGCACTGCTCAGTGTGACCACAAATGACCAAACTGTTACTGCTCTCTCTGTACAGACTCATCCTCCATTGCTTATGGAGCTGAACAGAGTAATTATAAAGGTTATCTAGCACACAATAGTCAAGACTAATTTAGAAAACCTTCCACTTGACATAGCAGCACTTTTTCAAACTACTTTACCCAAACGATGCCTGAAAACTATAAATAAACCAGCTTTAGATCTCCTAAATCAGGTGAAAAACATGGAAAACACTTCGTAAGTCAAAATACTGATTCAGTATAAATTTGCACAGCAATTCAAATGTGATAGTCTACTTTTTTCTTTGCCCTAAAGAGTTAGCTTTGTACCACAGTTTCTCTCAGTGCCTCATCCAACTTTCCCATTATGCTTGATCCAGCATCAGTTGCAGTTCTACATTTGGTGTGAAAACTTAAAACCCCTGAGACTTGCTCCAGCATACAATGAGTGGTTTCAAAGAACTGGATCCCATGCTGCATGTCAGATGAGCTTGGTGTGTCAAGCTGCATGCGCCTAGAAAAATCATGGAAGCAAAGCCTGCTTCCAGCTGCTCCTGCTGCTCTTCTGTGTTGGTTTAGTGCTGTAATAGAGGGCTGTGTTTTTAGTTACTGACACTCATCTGCTGAGTACATACAGAGCCTTGAACTTGTCTGTATTCTGCACTGCAGGACTGAGAGCAAGAGTTTCACTTAAATGTACTCAGAATTTAGCAGATATATTGCAGAGGTGACTAATGATTTCTTGCAAACTGCTGATGCTTCCTTTGCCTCACAATTAGGTCACCCAGCTGCTTTCAGAGAAAATGAGGGGATCCTTAACTGGGCACCTGCGAGGAGCTGGCAGCTCGTCTGTTCTGTTACATACTGTCCTTGAGCATCTTAATTTATGGGGCTGGTTTAGCTCAGGGCCACTTCAGAGACACAGAGGAAACTGTCAACAGCTTTTACCTGGGACTTCACAAGAACCTACTTTCTCTTAGGAGATTTGTTTCTATTGGTGACAATGACTTCCTCAGCCAAGCCTCTCTCTGCTACTTGCTTATGATGGTAAACATTCACAAAGCTGGGAACACGAAGGGACTGAGTTTTTATTAGATTGCAACCTGCACACAAACTATATCCTTGCTCATCTTTTTCTGCTGGCATCTCTGAGTGCACTTCTTCTAACAGGTATGTAAACTCCTTCTTGACAACCAGGTAATTTAAAGACTGCAGGGAGGTATACAACACATTACGCAAAACAAGCCCACCAACAAAACTACCGAACAAAAAACCTGGACATTTTCAGAGCCTGTTGAAAAGAAAGATTTCTGCAGGTGAGTTTTACTTGAAAGTTTCTAAGAGGTTAACTGCCAGTGTAAGCTGTTAACAAGACAAGGGAGAGAAGATGTTCATGTAGCCAACATCTGATTTATTTACAATAAAGGAAAATCCAGCTAAAACCATCTTCCTTCTTTGATAAACTTGGAAAACACTTTCAAGAAGGCTGGGATTTGGGTTTTTGGGTTTGTCTGCATTTTTTTTGGAATGGAAACATTTGAAAACCCTTTTGAAAAAAAAGAGATACCAAACCAAGCTGGTAGAAACAGCTGGTAGGGTGTCCTGGCAAGACACTGAGACCACATCTGAGAGAAGAGCCTGGCAGAAGCTCGACTGTGCCTCTCCTTTTCCCAGAAGAACCCTACAGCCCGTAAGGTGAACCAGCTGCTGTGGGCTTGCTATTGCACACACACAGACCTTATCCACTCTACTCGATCAAGAGTGATAGTACAGCTGAGCCAGCTTCTAAAACCTGAATGTAATTATGCCACTGTGCTGGTCCCAGAAGGGGAAGGAAGGGAGGGGCAGAAGTAAGGATTAAATGTTTTCAGAACTCTTTAGTGAAAGGGGAGTGTGCATGCATGTAAATCTCAGCAGTACACATAGGTTTGCATTCACAACAAGCTGCTGCACCCAACACTTCCTCCTGAACACACACCTGGGGTTGAGCCCTGCACATCAGCGCAAAGTACCTGATCAAGCATGTCCGTTCTCTTGTAATGCAATCAGGAAGGCTGAGTCTGACCTCAGGAATAAAAGTGGAAATAGCTCTATGCTCTATGCTAATAGCCTGTTCCTTTACTCCTCAGAAGAGTCCTCACAAGCTGAATCCCAGCACAACAACATTGGCAGGAGATAAATCTGTCTCGTGTGGTCTGGCAAAGAAGGGGAAGAAATAATCTCTGCATCTACAGCAACAGGGCAGGTAGTTCTGGCAAAGCTGGCCACCAGGCCCAGGCCCTCAGAGGCTGCTGTGCACAGCCCCGTCACTAATACGACACATGGTCAAGAGACAAGAGAGAGAGTTGTTGTGTGCTATACAGCACAGAGCTGAATGAAGATTGGCCATCTGTTTGTGCTGGGTATTCCCCACTGGTTTAGAGACAAGCTACCCCCTGGCAATACATTCAGCAATTCAAGAAGTCCCATAAATGCTCTTCCTTTATTCTATTTGAGTCTGTTGAAGAGAGCAAGTAGCACCGTTTCCTACCCCAGAAAAGCAAAGGGCCTGAAATGCTGATGGCAGTGGACAAATATTTCTGGATTGAAAGCTCCTAAAGAAGCTTTGCCATTCTTCAGTGTAAGCAAGAGCACATGAGATGGTTCACTGGAGTCCCTGTAAGTTACAAATCCAACACCAAAACATAAAAAGAGAGCATGCCATTTGTGAAGAAGGAAAATAATGCTGCTTCGTTGATCTAAAATAGTTTCAGCTTTCTGTGAGTCTTCCACCCTCTTGTAACTCTTGCACTACTGCTAAAGAACAATGGTGGGACCAGAATAAATCCTGCTCTGTGCAGTATCTGTTCCACACAGCCAGGAAGTGCCTCTGTCTGTAGAATACATAGTAATAAACTACAGGGATTACCTAGCAGCAGTTTGGCTTGGAATATGCTTAGTTCACTGGACATCTTGAACTTCATTCTGTTTCAAGCTACCTTCTGGAACTTGCAGAACTTTTACAGCCTATGGGGTTGAAACCTAATTTTTTTTCTGAACCTATATGGTATCTACAACAGCAGTCTGAACAGTTGCCTCAACAGTGATATACAAACAGTATCAGTCTCCATTTTCTGAGAGCAAAGATGTGAGCATTGCCTACAAGGTGAGTTTCTACAGTGGGTCTTAATTTTCATTTGTAGCTCAAAAGAGAGGAAAGCTGGCTGCATTTTGGGCCTGTTCTAACACCATGATCAAAAAGGGACTGAGAGCTTATTTAAGGTCCTTCTCACTCAGTGAAACGGAACCAAATGTGCTGACTTCAGAATTGCAGCTGTCCAAAAGTTCAATTTCTCTTATACATCAGCTTCTTAGGCAGAAATAAGAAGGTAAAAGAGGCCAGTGAAAGCATCTGTTGAAAATTTTCCCTGGAGACAATAATAAAGTTATAGCAAAGACTAGTGTTTTTTATTTCTAATGTTGCTTTAGGAAGATTTTTTCTGTCTGGTAGATAGGCAGAGCAGAATTTCTAAAAGAAATTTCATCCTCCTGCTCTTTTGAAGCAGCTTCTGGTACCACACTTGAGATGTGGATGAGGATGTAAAAAGTGCATTTGGTCAGCACTAACTGCTGCTATGACCTTATTTGATCAGAGAGTTTCTAGGGATTTAAACTTCCTACAGTCCCCACAAAGAGATTTCTGAAGCAGTGACATACTCCGTATCATAACAAACATATCAAAAGAATTTGAGGGGGAAAATAGCTACAGAAAGAGGTAAAATCATAGTATTGCCTAATTAGTAAAGTATATTCCAAGGCAATTTACTAAAGATGGAGATATGATATACATTCCATAGAATCATTGAATACACAGAATGGGAAGGGATGCATCAAGACCCTTGAGTCCAAACCCCAGCCCTGCAGAGGACAGTCCAGGAATCCCAGTCAGTGCCTGAAAGCATTGTCCGAATGCTCCTTGAGCTCTGGCAGCCTTGGCGCCGTGAGCACAGCCCTGGGGAGTCTGGTCAGTGCCCCACCATCCTCTCGGGGAAGAACCTTCTGCTATCCAGCCTCAGCTTCCCTGACACGGCTTCAAGGATGTTTCCTTGGTTCCTGTCCCTTTCACAGGTGTAGTTTATCAGGGGAAAGAAAAGCTACTTCACCTTTCTTTGGAGGGAATAGGTGGCCTTGGCATTTCAAGTATCTTGATTACTTGTTCTTCCTTAAATTATAGAAAGCTTTTTGGATGCCCTAGCATTACTCTATCTGGAACAACCAGCTACAAGTAGGAAGCTAGATCTTGAGCAGCCTAACAGTATTTCTTATAATACAGTTTTGTTTAAACAAAAGCCATTGCAAAAACCAAAAGCAGGTTCAGGCCTAATTGCATGAGAATTTTCTAGTGCTCACCACCAAAAAGAGACTTGAGTTTGCCTTGATTTTCCTGAATTTTTATTCCTCAAACTTCCCTTGCCTGAGCATTGATAAACATACTCTACACATGGAGCTAGCTGGAAATCCAGATGAACATTGCTCCTCCTCACTGTGAGTGATAAAATTTCATAGAAAAGGCTCAGTTGGAAGCTTTTTCCTTGGCTTTCCAGAGAGCACCTCAGGATTCCTGCTCTCCAGAAACAGCAGGATGAAGTGAAATTAGGAGACCACGAAGTGTTTACACACCAGGTTCTCAGTCCCCACGGGGCTGCAGCCCCGTTTGTATCTCAGCGCACACATCCTGCAGTCTGGTTCTGCCTCACACCCAGAGCCTCGCCACAACCAGCTTGGAATCTGCATCCCACTAGAACAACTCTCAGCCCAGCCCCAGCAAGAGCTCAGGATACTGTCACAAGTACATTGATACCTCTTTGCAAAACCACATGGGCAGGTACCTCCACAACTCAAAATTGAAAAGAAATGTAGGCGATGAAAGAAATTTGTATCTAAAGGCATTTTCAACTAAACCAGATGCTCTGCAGCTTGTAATGCCAAATAACTGCAAGAAGAGTGTCACTTGAAAGATGTTCCTTTTTTCCTATCATTTTTGCTATTCAGAAATACATATTTGGATGAGTTATTTCAGTAGACTTCTCCTCTAAACTCTGCATCAAGAATTAACAGATGCTCATTGCCAAGTTCTGTGCAGTATATCTGGAATACTAGATACACCCAGGTCAATCTGAGAGCATTATAATTAGCAGGCACATTTTATCCACAAATTTAGAATACCTCTTTGCTACAGAAATCTGAGGGCTTTCATAATTTCCTTTTCTCCCCCTCCAAGCACTATCCAGAGTGGTCTTCAAAAAACACAGATTCATAGGCAACTGAATACGACTTGATAAGCTGGACAGAGCTGCAGGTTTTTCATTAGTCCATGAAAATGTTACTCGAGCTTATGAACTCATTTCACACATTTCTGCATGTTCCCACAGCAGAAATAGAGATGCTTTAAAAGCACCATTTCCCTGAAGTTTTAGATGCTCTTTAATAGCCTATTCATTCTTTTACCGTTCTGGGGCTTTTCTTCCTGAGCCTATCTGTGACCAAACATCCCTCTATCAAATGGGGGAGGGTTTGGTTTGGTTTTTTGCTATGTTTGTTGTTTTGGGTATTTTGTTCATTTGGGGTTTTTTTGAGAGGATTGTGTTTGGTTTGGTTTTTTGGTTTTGGCTTTTTTATTCTTTCCTATTTTTTTATAAAGATCTAGCATTAAACTGTAATAATGACCTACACCTAATCATCTCTACAGTATCTCAAGACCCCCTTCAGACATTCTGCTCCTCCTCGTCTATTTTTCACCCTACCTCCCCGAATGCTGCGAATTCAAACATTACACCATTTTTCAGCTTCATCACTGGTTCAAGTGTTTTATATCTTTTATGATCTGTGTCTGTTGTTTTATTATCTCATCTTTTTCTGTTGGAAGCTTTGTTTGAGGACCAAGCTTCTATCTATCAATAGTTACTTGATTAGTGCTTATATATGTATGTCTTAAACATTTCCATTACCTCTGAAAAGAATGTGCAGTACTATAAAACCTGTGCATTTTACAAATCGTATAGATTGTATTTTGTTCTACCTCTGAATTTTCATGTTTTTATGTGGTGGATATTTACATATAATACATCCTTCTCAGGCAGAAACAGCTGGTTCTTCTAACACGTACCTTTATACCCACTGCAACTCTCATCCAATGTGCTGTTGTTTTTTAGTAACCCACTAGCACGCCACCACAGACAAGAAGAAAATCAGTGCTACTGATACTGAAACCCTGCATTTCTCATACTGGCAAGATATTTCAGCTTGTTCTGCACATTTATCAACAGTTTTCTAATTGTCATTACTTGGAAGGAACATACGGTGATGAGTGGTTCTATTTTATGATTTCTAACCATCCCTTTATGTTATAAAGTCTTATAACACTTATAAATGCAGTTAAATGCTCTATAAATTTGATATTGCACTTCTATAATTAACTACAATATTGCTGTTGACTTCAGTCAGCAAGATGTGAGGCTCCAGGGAGGAAGATCCCTGCTCATGAGCACTTCAAGCACAGGTCTCAGTCCACAGTGTTTTCCCTTCAGTATAAAAGCTGATCATACCCCACGTGCACGGTCATCATTACTGTCTCTACTGTGTATATTTTAGAACATGCACAGAAGTCTCCTGAATTCCCATCTTCAACAACATTTACAGTTTAAAGCACTTTACTACCACCTGAGTGAACATTTTCATCCACAAAAACAGGAGAACACTGGCTAGTTAAATTAGCTCAATCACAACTGGAAACGCATACTGGCTTCCTCTTTGGCTGGGATATTTTTGCCCATGCCCCTCAAAACAAATTTGCATAACCTCAGAGAAAATGTAACAGAATGCTAGAAATACAGTAAAATATTAACTGTTTTTTCTGTTTTTTGCTTATGTATCTCAAAACATCTCCAGCAGAGCAGCCTATGGAACAGCCCCAATGCACAGGCAGGAAAGGTTCTGGTTTTCTCCATGCCGAGGAACAGGAAGGCTCCACCACAGCAGAGCCCATGTCTTGCCAAGCCACAATGGCCATCTTGTATCAGCCTTGAATATTTATGAGTAAACACAGCTGAACTGAATTTCCCTCTCTCAGATTTCATCATGTTCAGGTCCTGGTCTCACTTGTCTCTGAATCTTTCTATGGTGTCTTCCTCTGTCTTTTCCTGAAGGTTACAGACCAGTGAAAAGTTCCCATAGATATCACATTATTTATCCTCCCCACTGCATCATCTCTTTGGAGATGATTATTTGCTCTTTAATTTCTGGAAGAACTACCATGTAGTGTTAATTTCTGGGATAAACCACCTGTTTCTATGAATCAGTGCCACAAAATAACCTTACAACCTTCATTCCAGGGCCATTCCTTCTGCAGGAAGACTCATCCCAGTGCCTATAATATTTGTACCATATGCCTGACACGTCATGGTGGAAATGAGGATGCAGAAAAAGCAGACAAAAGAAAAAACAACCAAACAACAACAACAAAAAACTCCAAAACAAAACGAAAAAAACCACCACCACAGCAAAAAAAACCCAACAATCAAGCCAAACTCAATGTGAATTACCTTAAAACATCTGAGAATCTTCTGTAATAGTACTATTTAACTGCACATCTCTCTGCATTTAAGAGATTTGTTACTGAGGTAGCCTAGTTCTTTACAACGAGCCAGTTTCATTGCTGTGTTAGCATTTAGAAAAGGAAGCATTGCCTCCATTAGGCTTTTGAGTAGTTTACTTTCCAGTCCATTTGACCATCAATTAAAATTACACTGTCAGGCTGAATTTCTCTGTGGTAAAAAGCCCTTTCAAAAGCTAACTCCAGTTTTCCCTGCGATTCTCAAACATGTATGGTAAAGAGAAAATCACTGAAGCATTTGCAAATCAGATTATAGCCTGAAAATCTGAAAAGCAATATATGCTGCTGTCTACAAGGATGGAGAAACAGTAAAACTGATACAATTCCAGAATTAATTTTAATTTCAAGAATTAAATGAATCAAAGAGAACTCATTAATTTTTCATTTATATAAAGATGAAGCTGAACAACAAAGGAAAAATGCTAAAAGGAAACGTGAAGTGGGATAGAGAAGGGACGAGTCAAACCCAGAAAGTTTTGCATAATAATCACAGAAATAGAGAATTAGGAAAACAGTAGATTTGTTGGCTTTTTCATGTTTTCTTTTTTGAGTGGGAGATGAAGAAATCTTTTTTCAAGTGTAATGTTTGTTAATAATACATTGAACACTGTAGGAGAACAAAGAGAACATTCGATTCCAGTGAGCAAGGAAGCTAGATTTCCTGAAAAGAATGACTAAATGGAAAATCATAGCAAGAAGAAAGCGAAGACAGACCCTGTTTTCCTCTGCAAGCCCTTGCATTTTCCGTAGGCTCGAGGCCAGGTCCCAGGTGCAGCACTGTACAGATCGCCTCCAGGTGAGACAGCAGCTCCAAGGAAGTACCCTGAGGTCCAGCCCTAGAGCTCCATGTGTTTCCAACACAACAGCAATCCTTACACAGCATTAGGAAAGGAAGAAATAAATATGTACACCCCTCAACAGTTGAAAGGTTCACAGAAACTCTGGCTCAGATTCTTATCTCGAGTCACATAAAGCACAGTAACTCAGGGAGTCTCCCGGGTGTCAGCAGATGAGGCTCCAGGCATTCAGACAGGATGTATGTGAGGGATGTTCCCAGTGCCAGCTGCATCTCAGGCTGGGTAACGGGGTGCAACTCCCACTAGCTTCGGTGATAACTTAGCCCTGGTGAGACGAAATAACAGCTGTGGGCTTGGGCACAGTTCTTTGCACTTCCCCAGCCCTGACAGGAGGAATGCAGGCCCCACTGAGATACCACCTCCCTACCTGTCAACCCAGCTATCAAATCTCTCTCTTTGCCACTGGCCATGCACTGCATTTACCAACATCTGCGCCAAAGCTGAAAGTGTGGGAGCAAATGTAAAAATATTAAACGTACAAGAACAAAACCTGAGATTGAAGCTGCACAAACGTGCTTTCATATCACAACCAACAGAGGAGAATCAGTGACATGGCATTTTATTGAAAGTGTAGAGCTGCACAGTATTTGTTCTGTTGCACATTTCAAGACCTTCTCCTCTTACTACAGATTAGCTGTGATACTCCCACCATTAATAACTCCCAACTGGCTATAGTTAGAAGTATAGATCCAAACCTCCTTTTTGTCATAGAAATATCAGAAATATTACTTTCAGCTCCAAATATCCCAGGCACCGTAAGAAGCAACTAAAATCAATTAGCATTATCATAAAACAGCACAATTATTCTTTTCCTGATCCTAACAGAGACAGATCTGTTATGCCATGCAAAAACGCCTGGCAGTAGTTCCTCGGGTTTAGAAAGCAGCCAGGTAACATGTACATCTCTCCCCCTCCACAACACAGCCTCTTTTATAGTCAAAACTGAAAACATGCCTTGCACTATGGGCACCACTCTGCATCCCCAAGTTAAATTTACTCATAAATGGAAAGGAAAACCAAGAGCCTCCATCCCAGCCTGATGGGGGCAATGGGCACAGAAACCTGGCTGATCTTGCAGTCACATGCCTCTCCTGGAGGCACGTTCCAAGCTGCAAGGGTAACATGTACACTTACTGTTTGCATTGTTCCTAAAATGTGGATGTCTGCATTATACAGGAAATGTGAATAGACTGTTAGAGCACTTCAGCTTGAGAATAAATTAACAGCTCTGCACCCTTCATTCTCAGTCTCCAAGGTTACCATTCGTGCTTTTCATGAATGCTACTGTTTACCTCCTTCCTTCCCTTCTTGTTTACTGTTTAGAGCACAGAAAAATAGAGACACTAAAAGCCCCTGCCTTACAGACAGGTGCCATTTCCAGATGAGGACACAAGGTCAGGTGCCAGCGACAAATCTGCCAGCTATGTTCCATCTCAGCACAATCTGTGAGAAGGGCTCAGAGAAAGCTACCTGGCTCAGGGCAGCTGATGTTTATGGCTCCAATACAGTCCCGGATCACAAACCCTGCCTACGCCAGCTTTTCACACACAACCTGGAGGAACAAGCAGCCAGAGATGTTTGGGGAAAGCAGAAAGGGAAACAGAACTCCCATGCTTTGAAAAATGTAAGATCCACAATTAAAACTATGCCCCAGATAACATTTAGCTTCAAGTGAGCTATAGGGCAGCCCTCACTTCGGAAGCTCCATGGGGCCAAGCCTGTCTTTCCAATGGGCTTGTGAAATACCTTGCAGAAAGGATCTTAGTCTAGGACTGTTGTTGTATGTGTACATTACAAAGAATTAAGGATTGCTGTAAGAACTTAAAATATTATTAAAAATGCTTGTATTTACACTGACAGTATTAAATGAGGCTTCCAAAACTTTCCTAGTGCTGGAGGAAAATACTATTTTGGAAATAAAAATCCATTATATTCTTGAAGTTCTTTTGCAGTAATGGCTTTAATATTTTTGAATCACAGGAACATGCATTTACTCTACCTGTGCTTTGGGCCAGAAGTACAACTAACAAGACCTTTAACTGAACAACAGTTTTACCAACATACCTGCTGAGCTATCTAGCATGTGGAACCCAACCCAAACCTCACAAAGGAGATGTGTTTCAAACCTCAAGATACACTCAAGCATTCTAGAGAACATCTTGTAGGACAGCACAAGCATTTGAAATAGTTGAAGCTAGATTCAATTCTGGAAAATTAAATGAAAAATGGAGAAAAACCAAGCATTTGACCAGAATCCCTGAGATGTACCTAATGCCTCTCACATTGATTTTATCATATTGTTTTGGCACTTTCATGAGCTCTGTGAATCTTAGTATTGACAGAATGGCTCCTTTACCACAGAAAGTTTACAAAAATGGATCAGGACGCTTCACATCATTCCAGAAGGCAGAAATTATCATGAGCATTTGTATAAAATGCTTTCAGTGTGAAAACTGGTGTATTACAGGATACTTGGACATCATGAAAAAAAAGAATAACCAGAGTTTTCTCTGAGTCATGTCTTGGTTCAGGAAAAGGATCTGAGTTTTTTAGGATTCTCATCAACATGGTGGTGTCTATCTCAGCTACAAGAAATTCTCGTAATTGTCTCCTCATGGATTTCTCCCCTTCCAAAGGCAACCTCAATAATCCATGACTGACTCTCTAAGATCTAACTCACCATAATTATTGGTTTTTCTATGTTTGATGTTAGCAGAGGCTGAAAAAATAAGCTGTAATGGAATGATACCACAGAGCAGAATCTATATTTTATGTTGTTGGCATGTTTAGAATTTAGCAGGACATGTATCACTTCTTCTGTTTATTCACTTATCCTGAATTCACGTTATGCTGAATGTAATTTCTGCTTATCCTCAACTGCATTCAATACTGCACTGTTTTATTAAAAATTGCATATTGTTACAATGAGTGCAGAAGGTAAGTTACTTTCACTCAGTATGCCTGACTCTCTTAAACACGCTCTTAAAATTCCAGTTATCCAGAGCTAAGCTTTACTCACAGTACACTCTAAAAACAAAGACTGTAGAGACAGATTTTTCACTCTTAGGAAAGCCCATTTCAAATGAGAATCACAAATACAGAACAAATAATTCTGAACAGCAAAATGACCCCTCACACAAAGCAAAGCTGCTTCACAGCATCCTTACTATGTTTAGATACCTGGAGATACCCATTCAACTTTATGACCCTCAGAAATGTTCATAATGCATGAGATTGACTTTACACAGGTTCACATATACAGGGAGCCACTGCCTGTGTGAGTGGCTGATCTTTGAAGAGTTGTTTAATAATTTAGGCCTTAACTTTTGCAGTCACACAGCTCATAATTCACTTCAAAATTTTATGCATAAAAATTTCTTCTCGCCCCTTGCTCAGCTCCAAACCAGTGTCCTTGCATGCCAGAATAGGGTGCTCTACCACATCACTCTGGGACACATTTACAGCTGAGGGAAATCAATCTTTCAATACAGGCAACGTGTATCACTGCCACTGCTGCTCCTACAGATCTTCTGTGCACATTCTAAAATGCAGGGGTAGGAAATTCTCCCCAGCTCACTCTGCCAAGCCTCAGACTCACCTCAAACTCAAAAGGCTGGGCTTCCATTTTCCCTTTTTTTTTTAATGCCACGAAATTACATCTGGCAGTACTGGTTTCTCATAGAGGTAACGCCTGTAATTATCTAAAGCATGTTAGGTAATAACTGCACGGAATTACAAGAAAGTAATTCAAGATGAGAAAGAAACTGGAACCACTATTTTCATTACATATAGAATTAATTTTAAAACATGTAAACCTTATTAAAATTTTAACTAGCATAAAGAATGTAATTTTTCTTTTACAGTGCTTGGCATAAATCTATTAAATCTCAAACTACGCCAAAAAACTGTTGATGTTATTAAGCTAAATAATTCAGTGTCAGGAAACAGAGTAAAATGAAAAACCAAACATCAACCTCTGAAAATCACATATCCATGCAAATTATAGGTGGTTTAAGTTTTTGATGAAACTAAAAAGCAAAATAAAGTCAATGTTTTTGTTATGTTTTACTGAGAAAAACAAAAACTATTTGATTCTTTCTAAGCCATACAAAACATCTTGAGTAACAGGAGCTTTATTAGGCACAAATTGTCCCATAGCTCAGAGAAACAAACTTGACACAGTTCATAATTCACTAACACGATTATAATTCATTATTTTCAAATATTATACCTTTACAGCCACATTATTTTTCATATTTTTAAAGCCCTCATGTTTCGGTCTTTGTATGGATGGCTAAAATTTTAATATATGTAAAATAAAACAGAACTTCTTAAGTCGGCAAACTGCTACAAGTTGCTTTGCTACAATTAATAAATCTGTATTCGACCAACTGCAAGGGTTAATTCTGCAGAGGTACACTTCTGATAAGGTATCAGGACTCGCCTCCATTCAGGACAGACTGAAGACATCAGAACTCCCAGTAAGGCCACTGCTCAAAGAAGTGAGGGGCATCCCTCGGGAAGCAGCCCACACACTGCCTGGGCTCCTCCCAGTTCACATTCACAACCCCAAGAGCAAAGGCACTGCCCAAGTGATAGAGGAGTTTCTCAGGATGCTCTGAGCCCTCTTCAGGTTAGAGAGGAAGGCAGAACACCAAAACTAACTCTGACTCGACACACAGCTACTTACTGGTAACCTAAGCAGAGAGAAAATCCGCACCCCGCTGGCCACGTCCAGCCCTCAGCCCCACAGCTCTCACCCCACACAGGGCTCCTGCACTCCCAGTTCTCTCTGGGAGAGCCAGCACCACGTCCAAATGTCTGCGCACTGGCAGGAGGCCATGCCTGCAGAACCTCGGCAGAGCATAGCAGAGCCCAGAGAGGGTATGGAGCCCTCAGCCCTGGCAGTGTCCAAGACAAGGCTGGATGGGGTTCTGAGCAACCTGGGCTAATGGAAGGAGTCCCTGTCAATGGAACAGGGGCCAGAAAAGGATAATCTTTAAAATCCCTTCCAACCCAAACCATTCCACGACTCTTATTCTGCTGAAGACTTGTACAGCCTCTCCCAACCTTTGAGGCTACGCAGTAGTAGAAAAGAACCTGGAATTTGATAGGCAGCAGGAGGCTGAATGAGGTAAATCCAGGCCTGTGGGTTGACAAGGCAGGGGACAAAGGGCAGACAAATGGAGTCAGCTATTCAACACCACCTTTGCCTTGGCCTTCTCCAAACACACCTCTGTACTTAGTTTCAAGAGGTTCAAAGAGAAGCTGAACTATCAGTAACATACAAGAAACTGAGATTGAGCCTTACAAATCACTGGAATCTGACAAATCACATTTGAGTGTGTTGAGAAAACTGGGTGTGTCCCTTAAAGGCCATTCTCTGTCACTGTTAGAGATCCATGGAGACCAGAAAAAACACAACTGGAGAAAGCATCTTCAAAAATGGCAAAATGCCTGTGTGGGGAACTACAGGTCAGACAACCCAAGTCACTCAGAGAACCATAGCATGAGCCCTCTTGGAACACATTTTTAGGCATACAGTGGACAAGGTGACTGGGAACAGCCAGCATAGATTTAATGAAGGTAAATCAAACCTAACCAACCTGAAGATCTTCTATGACAAAACAACCACATCTGTGGATGAGGAAAGAGCATCAAATATCCCTGCTTTTGACAAGTTTCAACACCATCTCCCACATGATTCTTGTTAGGTCATTACAGCCTGGGAAGATGGATTGAAAAGATCAGGATCAGAGGGTGATGGCAATTAGGCTGCACTCTATCTCGATGCCTGTGACAAGTAAAGCACTGCACAGATCAATCCTGAGAGTTGTTTTCCTTAAGACCTTTATCGATGCCATGGAAGAGGTGGCACACACCTTTTCAAATCTGCCAAACACCAAAATGAGGGCAGCTGTCAATACACACGAGTGCCAGGCTGTATAATCTGTATAGGCTTGAGGAACAGGCAGACAAAAGACCTTTCCCTCCATGAGAAAGCCCACCAGGTTTCCCAGAGAGGTGGTTCTGCCTCCCTCCTTGCAGCTTCCAAGCTGTGACTGAATAAAGCCTCGAGCAGCCTGGTCTGACCCCAGAGCCAACTCCTCAAGCAGGGAGTTGGACTCCAGCCCTCCCAAGGTCTCTTCCAAGCCCAACCATGCTGAGATCCTATCCCTGCCTACAATGGTGAGAGTATTTCAGGAGCTGCCTTCACACACAGGAGAGAAAGCTTTAGGCAAGATTTTAAATAAGCAGAGTTAGCCTGGCTAGATTTCTGATAAGGGTTCTACATCTCAAAATTAAAGGTGTCTGAGCCACTTCCACCCTCCTGTACTCCTGAAAAATGGTTTGGCTTTGGTAGTCGACTGCACCAGGCAGCTGTCTTTTGCCAATGCCCACAAATATGTCTGCACCCAGCAAAACTGTTCTCTGGAGTCTCTGTCTTGCTTTAGAAAAAAACCAACAAAATCCCAAATCAAAACCATGTGCCATCAACAAGCAACAACACTGACAATTCTAGATGTAGTAACACTGGATTTCCCTGCCCATGAGGTACAGGCCAATACCCCTTTCCGTACTGTAACAAAGCTTTCCTCTGGGGGGAAAAGAAAACCTGAACAAACCCCTAATTAAATGAGAGCTATATGAAACTGGAAGCTGTAATTTTTTCAAACTCAGATGAGCTACAGACCTTCTCCCCCACACAGATGTCCTTTGTCTGCCAGTTACCACTTTGTGACTTAAATTTAATAGGCACCTTACAGGGAGCAAGTTGCACAGCATAAATCAGCACATAAAAAGCATATGCTTTTCTCCTCTTATTCCATAGTAATATTCTCTTTTACCTAATCTTCCTCTAATATTAGTCTCCTCTCACCACTATCTCCTATTTCACTCCCCTTCCTCAAACCTTTTGTTGCACATATAAGAAACTGAATCCCGCTGAAGTCTCTCTTCCTTTCTTTTTTAACAGTATGATGAGCCAAGAGCCCTAATGTCACACAGCTTTCACGTGACTGTAATGTTCCAAATCGGTCTCTGCACACTGACATTTCCTGAGTAGCAAAATGTTATTTGAAAGTTTGGTCCAAGTCTTTTTGGATTTATCAAAATTACATAAGACTGATAAGAAAAAAACAAATACCTTATATGTGGTGGGTAAAGAAAAACTTTTTTTTTTTTTTGGTGCTGCAAAGAATAGACTCTTGCCTTTTCATATGAAAAATAAAAAGAGCTCACAACATATCCTTGTGGGAAAGGAGACAGTAAATTGACAGTCACATCTAACAAGTGTCATTGAAAATTTAGGCATAAGGCAATAAACTTAAAATAGCTGAAGTACTTCAATAATTGTCTGGTAAATTATGAAAATGTGATATAAACTTGCAAAGATTTTATAGGAATTAAATCTATTTTCTATCATTTATGACCGGGGGAAATACTACAAAAGGGAAAGTATTTTTAGTAAAAACAGGGCAGCAAAGAAAAATAGCCAGTGTTCATTTTCTGGGTTTTGTTTGGTTGTTTTGGGGTTTTGTTCTGGAATTTAAATAATAGTTTGAATAAAATCAGAAAAATATTGAAAAGCAACTGCAAATGTAAGGGCTGTGACCGAAATACCCACCATAAATTAATTAAACAACTGAAATCATCTACATGTCACTAGACAACTTTTAAACTATCTAAAATGATGCTCCTTTACATTTGAAAAGAGTATTAAAATTAGGCAATTTTAAAATAGAGAAAATGAGGACAACATTAAAACTTCATGAAAACTGCAGACAACCAATAATACCAAAGTTCTGTCCCCCTTTCCAGAAGAAATAAAGCCAGTGCTCTGAACAGTGCATGGTTAGTTCCAAGCTACTTGAGCATTTAAAATCACAGAGTCATTAAGGTTGGAAGAGCTCTAAGATGATCAAGTCCAACCATCAAGCCAGCACTACCACCACATTCACCACTGAACCATGTCCTCAAGTGCCACAGCAACACAAATTTTGTGGGTATTTCCAGGGGTGGTGACTCTCCAGCTTCCCTGTGCAGTCTGTTCCAATGCTTGACATGAAGAATTTTTTCCTGATACCCAATCTAAACCTCTCCTGGTGCAACCTGAGGCCATTTTGGCTCATCCTGTCACTTGCTACCTGGCAGAAGGGACTGACACTCACCTCACTACAACCTCCCCTAAAACACTTGACCATGACTGGAGTCCACTGTTGTACTGTACTCCTTTACTGCCACCTGGAGAACTCCCTGTGGGGTTAGGAATGCACCTTACTGCTGAAAGGGGACTATGGCTTGACGGACTCTTGCTCTCAGTAACAAGGACAGCAATGGAGTCTCTTGCAGCAAGAGCTTTGTGTATATGTGAGCGGTGTTCACACCTAATTTCAATTTTTCTCCTGCCCTAGTGAGGGCCAGTGAACAACCCCTGGTTACAGTCACTTGTTTTTTGTGTACTGCACTCAGGCCTGCCTACTCAGAGGCTGAATAGAAGGACAGAAATTTTCTGTCTTGCACTTAACTATGTCTCAACACTATTTTATCAAGTCCTTAAAATATGGTAATGATTTTTGAATTAGAATCTTGAAATACTATTCATGTATGTGGAATGTAAGCTTTTACTGATTTGTTACTTTTTTTGAACCAACATTAACAACACAGCCAGCAACAAAACATCAGGGATCTATTTCCTATATACGGCACAAATCAGCAAAGCACTTTAGAACATATTTGAGTTCAAAACTCCAGCTATTTCATTTACTACTGAATCTAGTGTGGCAAGTTCAAATGAAAATGCGAAAGTTTGTCCTGAAAAGTTTAATGTCAGTTTTTAACTGACACCTTTCAGCAGCATCCCCAGCCGTTGAGCTCAGCGTTAGAAACCTGCAGCATCAGCCCCTCTGATTTTCCTCTATAAAACAGTGGGCAGCTGATGAGTCAACAGGACAATTAACAACAGATCAACTGCTTGTGTAGGTTCTGCAGGTGTTCAGCAGGCTTGGAGGACTGTGGCAAATAAGCAAGGCCATATTTTTTCATAAGGAAAAGTCAGCCGGGGCATACAGAGAGGGGGCTGTCAATGTTATTATACAGGCAAAGTATCTGCTCACTTTCACTGGGAATTCCCTTACTGGAATTACTGCACAAAAGCAAATAAACTGAAGGCCATGGAGAGATACAGGCTGTCTAGAAAAGGGTAAATGAAGAGAGACTGGAAGAACTGGAACAATTTCATTCCAATAGGGATACATGAAAGACAGCAAAATTTATATTGAAATATGGCTTTCTTACAAAAAGTTCACTTTTGTGCTTCATAATATTTTGCAGTCCTTTATTTAGCATAAATATTTGAATAAAGAAAATTAAAAGTAGGTATTTTAAAATTTCTAATTATATTATGAACATTTGTCCGTAATTTATGTATGATCTCAAATGGAATGTGCTCTAAATAGTATAATTCTGACTTACTATAATTTCTTGAAGCCTAAGTGACAGATTTTTATCAACTCTGTGCATCATTATTCCTTTCCAAAAAAGCTGTCTATGCACGCTTTAAAAGGAAAACAAGAAAATTATATTCCTCTCGCCCTATACAATTCTGATTTTTTTTAGTAGAAGAAAATAATCCTTCTCCCTTTTTGCCATGTAAAACTCCCATTTTGACACTTTATGTTATTGAACCAATTTCAATACAGAACAAGAATTACATGAAGGAAAGATGAAACCTCTCTGAAGCTGAATGCAGCTTATCTGACGTACAGAAAATGGGCAGAGACAATTGAATCATGCCATTACTGAAGTCATCACCAGCAGCCAAAGACTGGATTGTCCAATCAAAACGTCTGTAAAGATACTGATTGCATCTGGGACTGGAATATCTCCTTGGTCCAGCTCACTGCAAAAGTAACATACCAAAAGGAATGCTTGGGCCTAAGGAGCCATTGAACTGTTTAAGACTATGAAATTCCCTACTTGCTCAGCAGTACTTCTACACTTCAGGATTCACCAACATATTGGCAGCTAATGAATGTATTTGTCTTCCCTCATTGATTCAGACAACTATTTATTTCTTACAAGTGAGGTTTTTGAGTCATCTGAGAGAAACACTAAATTCAGAGCCCCTTCTGGACAACCAAAAAAATATAAACTCTTACTGTTAAATCTTCAGGATATAACTCCAACTCTAAAAATCAGGAAAGCTAAAGCAACACTCCTACCTCCCTGAGAGCAAGATGACACCATCAAAATAAGAAGAGATTCCACCTGACCACCAGCTGTAAAAGATGATATTTTTTGTATCTCCATAAAGATCTGGTGAAATGGAAAAAAACCCCATTCAACAGAGAAACCTCCTTGTTTATTTAAAATGTAATTCACAGTTTGGTCTACAAGTTAAGGGTTTGTTAGAATACTGAGTACATTAAGATTTCATAAATTCAGATTTCTGTGCCAAAAGCATTTAATGGCTGGGAAGACACAAACTGGGAAATTAAACCTACTCTAAATAGCTCTGAGATGTCAATTCCTGGTAATAATAATAACAGGGTTCATTAATGTAAGAGCTACCTAGGCAAAGCAGGTTTCAGATTATTAAGCTTGCTCGGAAGTCCAGGACATGGAACGAGCTCTGGAATCCTCATGGGGCAGTAACCGCTGGCTGGGAGCTGCCCTCACCGGGCCCAGGCGCGGCCCCTCACCGGACACAGCCCGGCCCAGGCGCGGCCCCCATCGGACACAGCCCGGCCCCTCACCGGGCCCAGGCGCGGCCCCTCACCGGGCCCAGCCCGGTCCAAGCGCGGCCCCCACCCGACACAACCCGGTCCAAGCGCGGCCCTCACCGGGCCCAGGCGCGGCCCTCACCGGACACAGCCCAGCCCAAGCGCGGCCCCCACCGGACACAGCCCGGCCCATCACCGGGCCTGGCCCAGGCGCGCCCACTCCCGCCGCTCCCAAAGCATCTGCAGGGCCCAGGGATACACCAGGGCTCCCCGGCCATGCTGGGTTTCAGGACTGTGCTCCTCTCTGACGAGCCTCATGCCCCCAGGTGGCTGGGGATGTTCTGACGTTTCACCACTCCAGGCTCAGGCTGGGTTTACAGACACCCAGCTGATTTTGGCATCCAGCAGGATGCCTGAGGCCGAACAGCTTCACACTGCACCTACTCTTTGCATCAGCTGAGATGATAACTGCCTTGCTGAGCAGGGAGTATGAAGCTACAGAGTACATTACCACATACTTCCGAGTACCTGTGCTCATCTCAGAAAACGGGAAAGACACTTTGAAACTCATACATATGCTTCTGAGTCATGGATAAGCACTAAAATGAATAGCAGTTCTGTGCCTTACTTTATTCTGCACTATCCTGTATGTTTCCTATAAACTTCAGAATACTTTGCATGTGCTGCATATCTTTGCTTACACAAATACCCTATCTATGAGTCAATGCCATATACTTTCAAGCACCATCTTTAAATTTTTAATTTACCATTGGTCATAGCAAACCAATAAAAACTACAATTAGTCTTAATACTCAGCACATCTAATTGCTAGGAGAAAATTCAGAAGTCCAGCTCAAGCAAAACAGTTCTCAGTGCTCCTTGCACATCCGTAAGGGTTACGGCATAATAATGCTCTATTCTTTTTCAGAGATTTCATCACTAGTTAAGGCATGAGCTTTTTGGGATAGTAAATACAGTTCACAAGCAAGTCAGTCCATACAACATCAGAAAAAATCGGAATCAGATTTTAAAACCTAAAAGTGCTGCCCTTTACATGTGGCTATCTAGACAACGAAGAGGAAAAACTATTCCCTTCTTCCCAAGCTGAATTGTTTCACCGAGCTACAGCCCACAGTGACACAGCAATTGGTTTCTCAAATGACACTCAGCCATGTGCTGGTTGGCACTAACAATCTTGACACATATACACACACACACACTTTACTTTCTCTACTCCAAAACTATTAAAATTCAGCTAGAATTCATTTTATCCCATTCAGTATTCTGTGTGGTAGTTTATACATGGGATCTAGTATAATCACCAGCCTTTGCAGATAGCTGATGGTTGTCAGCCAGGCACATTGAAACAACTCTGAATTCTCTAGCAGTGGTACAACAAAGCTTCCATCTTCTCTGGAAACGTTTCTGTCACAGGAATCCAGCTGATGCTGCAGAAGAGCAAGAGGGATCACATCTATACTCACGCTGCTTCCTACTGTCTGCCCCCTTCTCCAGATGCTGGTACAACCAGATTGACACGGGCTTGAGTCTGTCAGAATATATCCTGGATCAGACAGTTGTGCCACATTTTGAAGATAAACATTTTGGTAAACAGCACAGATCATGCCCAATCCTCCTGGCATTTTCTCTACTCCTCAAAGTATAGCAAGATTTATGAGGGTAATAAGGCCGGCTCAACATAAATAGTAGGTAAAGACAAAATCCAATATTGATACTGGTTTACTATAGTTATTCTAATAATAACTTGGCAATGACATCTAATTTCATGTTTCCCAGGTGGGATTCATAGATTTTTATCCATTTCCACCACCCAAATAACCACAAGTACAGTTTGCTCAGTGGCAGCTGTTTCATACACAGGTATGTACAGGGCAGAAGACAACAGTTCCTAAAAAACCCCTCCTAGTGCAAGTATGTTTCAGCTGCGTGTGGTTTCACTATTTACTATTAAAGGATTTTCATGAATTTCCATGTTTGTGTTCATGACAGATAGATGTCTGTGCTCAGTTAAAGTTCCTGAAGCTTGCTGGCTGGCATGCTGGTTTTGCTCCAATCTTTTCTTAACGTCCTTACTGGTATGAGCACCCTGCCCAGCAGGTGCTATGCAAAGACTAAACCTCCCATCAATATCCAGGCTTTGATCTGTGAAGGATGTGAGAGGTAGGGCAGCAGAAGGAACAGACCAACAGGGCAGTGCAGTCTGACATTGATGCCCAGTGCTGAGACAACAGTCCCAGAGCTTCAGCAGCCTCAGTATGGTCAGGTTGTTTTCGTGACTTTCATCAAGTAGAAAAGCCTGAAGAGCAGCTCCTCCTAAAAGCAAGGAGTAGCAGGGCAGAAGGAACAAAGGTCCATCCTCAAAACACAACACATAGGTGAGGGCCTGGCGTGAAAGGTTTTATCCCACTTAGGGACCATCATTTTGTATGTGAGAAAATGGTATCATTTAAGAAGGCAAAAACTGTACCTGACACACTAAAGTCACCAGGAGAAGTGGTTTGACCAATGCAGATAGCAAAAAATAAGCTAAGCAGCAGTAACCTACGTGGGCATTAGACAGACATGTCCAAATTGGTTAAAATCTTAGAGAGAAAGCCTAAAAATTTCTTTCCCTAACAGAAGCAGGAATTTAGCTGTGAAAACTCTATGTCTATATGTACTGCACAGCTGGGATTTCTGCACACCAGGAATGTGCTTTGCTTCAAGGACATAAAAAGAATGACATGAACAGGTGACAGCTTTCTTTCCTTCCCATGGCGGCAACATGAACTTGCTGGTTTAGTGCATCTCAGCTGTAGCCATGTTCTTCACCATTCCTCTTCAAGGAGAAATCGAACCACACAAGAGGCACTCAGGCACCCCAAAGCACAAAAGGTCGTTGCTTCCTTTAAATGTCAGGGAAGTCAGGCTTACATCTCTGCTATGAAAAGAAAAAGCTTCATACTGAGAAAGGAAAATTCATACATTTTCCCCCTAAACTTCATTTTCAACTTTAGTAGGCACAGGAAGGCAGAGCACAAAACCATTTTATTCAGCTCTTTTGTTACTGGGTTGAACCTACCTTTTCACTACACAAAAAGGCAGCAGAATCAGAGACACACCAACACTCATGCTCTGAGGGGAAACCTGTCTCTTCCCCCTGTGGGACTTCAAAACAAGACTGCATGTAATCAGGGATACTCTTGGGCAAACAGATGAGGCTTTGCTTGTGCAAATCGAATTTAATCTATCTTCAGTGCCCTTCAATCATTCGTAAAATTCCATTTCTTTTAAAAAGAACTGGCACAGTTGCTCCAGACTGCCAGTTCCTTAAGCCTACAGCGCCACTTCACACCCCACAGCACTTGCCTGGGGTAGTACAAGGAGAAGGGCTAATCCCAAGCACCCAAAGCACATTGATTTCCTCTTTTGTTCGTTTCTAAAGACGTGCACATTTTGCAAGTGCTCCAGGTATACAGATGTATCTTCCTGCTGATCATTTCAAACAACTAAAAAAATTGTTCATCAAAGTCTGGAGACATTTTTCACTTGTGCACTCTTAGACCACTACTCTCTTCTTTCTACTTGTGACACTTCTCTACCTGCCCTCAGCCTGTAACAACACTTTGCAAAGCTCCGACTCAAAGGTAACACAGAACAGGGTGGGCAGGTTTCCTGCTATCCCCTCTCCCTCAGTCCAGAGTTGTAGGTACAGTCTCCGACAAGTTCAGCAATCACCTGAGGGACAGGACTTTCCTACTACATCTCAACCCACTTATCAGCTACAAAACAAACTCTTCTCCAGGCTGAGTCAATTTAGTAATTTCCTGTATTAATTATACTCCATCTTTGACCATGCTTGCTACTTGCAGCTGTACTGCCTCATTTTACTACATCTTTCTGACTCTTAAGTTTCATCAAAACTCTGCATGTTAGGCCATGGATGTCTATCCTAAGTAAATGTAAGGATGCAATGATGTCCTTTTTTTCTGTTTTCTATTCCCACCATAATAATCTTTAATACTGCTCTTTATTATGATCATTACTGAGCAAAATTCCAGTATTTTTCTGAACTGCCAATTATAAACTTCCTTGCTAGTGTTTGTGTTCAGATCAGAACCAAGCACTTTTAAGGAGTTATTCTCTCCTGTATTATTTTGCATTTTATTTACATTCAATTTCATTTGACATTTTATCACCCAGTCACTCAGTATCATGAAAGATTTCATCTCATTCACAACCAGGTCCACTTTCACTTCTGTCTTCCTGAATAACTTTATTTCACATGCAAGTTTCGTTATCACACTGGTTTATCTCCTGACCATTTCTTTAGATGCCTGACTGTTTAGTCCTTCAACAAATACAGTGTGGCTAAGTTTCTTTAAAATTACTGGAAAGGTACCATGTCAATTGCCTTTTTAAAAGTCTAAGCTGATTTCATATCATCAGACTTGATTTTATCTATCTGCTTAGCTACTCCTTCAGGGAACTACCATGGTTTTGTAGGGCTTGACTTGTCTTCTGAACTATGCTGATTTTTCACCAAAATATTGTATTCATCTCTGTGTCCATTCATTCTATTTCTTATTATGGTTTCTATCTTTTTTCCCCACATCAGACATTGGTGTTAATTTCTAACATCCTAACCTACCCTATCAATTGGGAAGGCTGACTTCTCTTGGATTTTCCTGGGGGTTTTTTTGTCTGGTGCCAGACCTTTGCTCTACCCACCATCCATACAGTGACTAGAGCCGTACAAGACATGACATCCACGGTGTGAGCAGATTCTAACAGCCTCACATCAAGGAGATCACCTGTCTCAACCCGCTGCCCTCATTCCTGGGCTTTCCTTGGTGGAACACCACGTGCCTCTGATACCTCTGATCTCTCCTTTGTGGACAGGGTATTATTGCCTTTTGGCAGCACCATTATTCTTCATTACTGCATGTATTTGGCAAGTCAACCTTGTAAGCCTGCAGGGCCATCTTAGGGGACCTCAGTATTGAGTTTTTCAGCAACAGACTACACAAGGATGGGCAATTCCTGCCACTTCTACTCTCATATGCAATGTTTTGTTTTGTACAGCCTTTTTACTTCTGCAGAACCCTGGCTAAATTTCCAGCACTGTAGGCATCCTGGTTCTCCGTTTTCTGCTAAATGAAATATTGTCTGATGAAAAACTGCATTTCACTACTGCTATACTGTAATTAAGAAAGCTAGACATAGATCAGATACTGTTTCTCAAGGGTTTTTGTTCACTGGATGCTTTATTATTCTGACCTCGTTTTCCATTAGCATATTGAACAGAGTAATGGATACGTATTGCCACCTATTTAAATCCAAACTACCCTGTAATCTGCTTTAACTTAAGTTCATAAGTAAGTAATTGCTTTTGGATTTGTAATCAATTCTGAAGTCAATATGTTATTGGAAGAGTAACTCTTTTCTTGGAGAATGGCTGTATTTTCTGGTCAGCTTAGCATTTCTTGTGTGTTTCAAGCAATGGTGTCCACAACAGATAGAGACAAATCCCTGAAACTAGGACAAGAAAATCTTCTTCTAGTTCAGGATATTGATGTTTCGTTTCTATGAGAAGTTGCAGCCTTTTAAACTACTTTGTATCATACCCGTGGGGGGCTGTGGTAATGCCCTTAATGAAGGGCAGTATAAAAACTTCAGTTTCATGGTAATTGCCTTGGTGGCACAAGCTTTTTTAAAAAAGGAAAGAATACCATCCTATGTTGATTTCACAACTTGTATTAAATGACTTTGTAATACACCTTGCTGTATACTAGGGCATTATGAAGAAGCTGTACACTTCCTCCTCATGTAAACTCAGCATTACAAGCGTTTGATAACAGCTCCCAATGGAATCAAAAGAAAAATTCTTAGCAGTTCTAGAGGCAGCAAGATAATAAAGTTGTTCCTGGTGCAAGCAATGATGTTCACTTATACACGATCGGAGCCGGTAATTAAATAATGGCTGCAAACCAAACCTTTCATTTCACTCCAGTGACCCAGTTTAGCAAACATGCCCCAGTATTACATAATGTCCTTTGTTCCTACTCTCCTCTATGTGTTTCAGTATGCTTCATACCATAAGGGAAGCCTTTCAATGTGACTCTGAAACAGCACCAACATACGTAACAACCTCCTCAGGAAGGTTAGGGGAGTGCTTTTGGAGCCTCCACATGAAGCTCCAAGCACCTTAAGTAGTACAACGAGGCTGGTATAGGCACAGAAATCAGATCTGAATGAAGTTAGTCTGAAAAAAGTCTCCAAAACCTACACTGTTCACTGATTCAGGTGGATATTTCAATCCCCCCAGAAAGGAGGGAAATATGAAATAGTGAACAGATTTTGATTATTCAAAACCCAAAATATTTCTTTCAGAAGCACTAACTTGTCTTGTTCAGAGAAAAGTGAGCTTAAAAATCCCAAATTATTACAGAATTTATATCAGATTAACAAGTAGGTCTGATTAGTGCAATCTCCAAGCTGAGATCTGGCATTGGGTCAATATGTCAGGGAACACAGAAGGCTGTCCCTGCCTGTGCCCCTCTCCAGCACACAGCAGGAGCAGTCTGAGTCCTGGGACAGCCACCGCCCACAGCATCGACCGCCCCCTTTGCACAGGGATTCCCACAAACAGGTGTCCACCTCCCCCAAGAGCGAGACCCTTCAGATGAGCAAAAACCCACCAAACAGCCAAGAAGGCCATCTCCATCTCCTGAGCCAAGGATGTAGAGCTGGCAGGCCATCCACACAGAGACTGACAGTGTGTGAGGGCCACACTGCGAAGAGGCACCAGGCTGACTGAGGCTCACACAGCTAAAATGTATGTGCACACACACGGGCACACTGAGGATTTTTAAAAAGTGCTTGCAAAAGACTGTGGCAAAGACATGCTCCCTCATTCAAAAGCAGGGACAAGCACCTTCTCCCACCCATAAATACGACAGGGAGCCCTGTGCCAGTAGAATAGAACTGTTTCATCAAAGCTACCTACGGGCTTTAGGGGCTTTTACTCATTTTGCTCTTTTTAGTCTCACAGCAAGCACTGAAAACATGAGTGCAAATGGGAAAAAAAGTATTTCCTATATAAGCATAAGTCTTAGAACCTTAGCAACTGCTGTTAAAAAGCCAGGAGAACCAGAGCTGTGCTGTTCCTGCAGCCTCCTGGAGCTGTGCCCCCGGTGTGAAACGGGGACAGAGGCAGGGCCAGGCTGAGCCCAGAGCTCCCAGGCTCTCCCAGCCAGGAAAGCCTCACTCCCCGTTGCTCTTCTCTCTGGGAAACACAGGCTCCCTGAAGGTCACTGTGGAAAGCATTCTGCCTTTGTAGGGCTGTCTTAATGACTAGTTTTCCCCAATTCAAACTGCTCCACCAGCAAAACAGTATTTCATCTTCACTGGAAAAATATTTCTTTGTAATTTTCTCAGTAAACCATAAGGATTAAGAATGTATTTCCATATAAAATGGATAATTTGGCCTGAAAGAAGTTGTTTCACCTTATTTAAAAAGTACTAAGCCTTTTAAATAGTTTTGAATAGATTTTCATAATATTCAAAATTAACACTCAAACTGGAGAAGACTTGAGAAACTCTCCCACAAAGTAAATAGTAAAAATATATTTCGAAGTTCCAAATTATGCATTTAGTTTAATAATCAAACATTTTTTAAAATCCCCTACACCTGTAACAATAGATTTTCAAACATCTTCTGGTATATATCCCACAATTGTTATTAGGTGAACATGAAAGACACAGGGCTTATTCAGAAGTTAGGAAGAGGTGGTGGCTTTTAAAAACACAGTGGGAGTTGGGAATATGATTTTTTTTGTACAGGGTCTGATCCAGTGTCTCCAAAATGAGGAGATAAAATAGGATATAATTTTTTAAATTACGTAAATTTCAGTGTTATTTTATTCTTTTTCAACTATTTTTTGATTTGTACTATACGTAATCATGAGTACAGCAGTATAATAAATACATAAATGTATTGAGGGGGTATGCTCAAACATATTTTTAACTAATAGGGATGTGCAATCAAGAATTTTGGAAAGCACTGATCTAAATGTGAAATTAAATCACTAAATCTGATCTCATAATGATGACTGCCCTCTGCATTATGCAGTTCCCCCAGAAAACATCCAATGAGTGAAGACTTGAAGTGCTGGAAGACAAAAGTGGAAGAAGTGTGAGCTGTTTGCTGTGCTCTTGTTTGCACAGACAGCACACTACCACAAAGGGGAGAGTATCTGCAGCAGGAATCCCTGGCACCTGTGTGCTGCCACTACACCCTGCAGAAAGCCCTTTACAAAACACAGCAAGTCACATTCCTTTGTCCCTTGCAGGCACATTTCCCTGAGCAACAACTTGAAGTGCTGCAATTTGACTTCTCTAAATGTCAAAAATAATAATGGTGTTTTTCCGCCACTAGGTGCCTTAATGAATTGCTCCTAGAGTTACTGAAGGTATGAACAGAAGGAGCACAGCTGAAGAGTACGCTCACCCCAGAGTGCAAATGTAAATCTACTGGTGACTACCCTTGCTCTGCAGCTTCTGTCATTGATCTGTATTCCATTTTTACTCAACTTTTGCTGAAGACAGAAGAAATTCCAAGCTTTACAGTGATTTGCTTGAACAAGACCTACAATTCTGACTTCATTTTAATACAATAAACTTCAATATTCACTGGCTCCACAACAATTCTTTCAGTCAATCTTGAATGTTAACAGTGAAAACACAGGCTTTTCTTCTTAGAAACAATAGTACACTCAGCAAAGAACAAAGGTAAAACAGAATTATATCATTTCTAGGGGGAGTAATATACATTTCAGGTTCTTCTCAAACACATTAGTCATGTCCAGCCACTTCCAGTTATGCTACTGAGTGCAGTAGCTGCATGTCACAGCACCTAAATGGCAACTTTGAAATCAGGCAGAACATTTAATTGTTATCCTTGAAAGCATCCATAAGGAGGTTCTGGTAGTTGGTGCTGTACTGTCAACTAAAGACCATCTTGGGGAATTGTTTTGGAACCTTAACTTCCCAGCCCTGTAGAGGATAAGGAGATGATAAAAACAGGTTATAAAGTAAAGCTCTTCTCCTGTTGCCTTCTGTTTGTTTTAAACTGAACATATTTTATACACACTGTCATTATACTCATTTTCTAAAGGGCAATTATAAAAATTCTTTTAAAGAAAATCAATTTCTTGGACTCCTGTACGGGTACTGCTGATATCTGATGTGATTTGACTTTCTGTTTGTCACATGGTGTAATTTCTCCCACTAGGCCCTTGAATAAATTTTTCTGGAGATGCCTTCAAGATATAATTCGTATCTTAGTACCTTGATCATTAGCTCCTGTTTCTAGAAAAAGCCTAGTAGGGGCCATTATGAAACATATTTGCAATCATCCAGTGCCCCATGAAGAAATTCAGGTGAGCAATCTGAATATACTGCTTGAGTGCAAACCCCTGATTTATGTTTTCATTATATAGAAATCAGCCTTTCAGTTACTAGAAGGGCTTTCATCTATGCATCCCAGGCCTGCTAAAATGTGTATAAACCTACCAAGCAGCATTTTTGTATGAAATCATGACAAATGAAATCCTATCTACGTGAGGTAATGATTGACTTGATGGGACATTCAAGACTAATGACCTATTACAGCAATCAATAACTTTAGCAATTATCAAGCTGCTGGATCCGCTCTGTACATAGGAGGGCTATAAACTTGTAAACACACTTTTATCACCCAAGCCTTAAATACGGGAAACCCACCCACCTCTACCCTGGATTCGTACAGAAGCAGTAGGAACTGCTGCTAAAATGCCCCAGCCGGCTGCACACACACAGCTGGGGGAACCTCCCGTTGCCGATCCCCGCAGAGGACGCGGGTTTGTAGAGAGGTCCATTTCTGTAACCAGCACACTGTGTGACATGGGCGCTGGCCAGGGCACTGCAGAGCCACACCCTGAGACCTGCCAGACCCCTCCTATTTCAGAAAGGTAAAGCAAAACAACCCTTTCCCTATTCAAACGTTGGCTGGTTCAAGAATAAAGTCTTTCCTCCTATATTTCTCTCCCAGAGGATCACCTGCTTTACATTAAGTGCCTTAGAGCCTGCACAGCCCCAGGCATTCGGGCAAATTCTAGTTTCCAGATGATTTTTTAAATTTGAATGTGGCATTATTAGCACGCAGAGACACAGCTTTTTCTTAGCACTATTGACCTAATAGGGTCCACATAGACAGAAAAATTATGGCCTCATGTCACATCCAGGTGGCAGTCACATGCCTGAGCATGACCTAAGGAACAATGACCCTGAAAAACCCAATTGCTCAAGATCCCCAGGAACTGGTAAGGAGTAGAAGGAATATTGCAGGACCTCTGACACAGTCTATGGTCAAGTAAATGGTTGATCCTTTGAGATGTCGAGGTTTTTGTCAGCTCTTGATCACAAATACTGTTTTCCTTGCCTTTTCTCCTCTGGTGGTATGTAGATTACATGCAAGAATAACAGTCTGCATTAAGCTCCTGTGACCGACTCTTACAAGGCCATTTTAGCTATAAAAAAGGGTGGTCCCCTAAGCCCACACCTTTCTCTGGCAGGAATTTATGAACTAGCTTTAAGCACCACTGACAGCCTGATACATGGGTCACTTGCAAATCAGTTTTTCTTGCTGAATTATTACACTATTAACTCTACAGCTTTCTCAACTTTACAAAGTGCACTTCTGCAACGTGTGTGAAGGATGAATAGCCTCAATAAATTCCACTACAGAAAGGAACAATGAGGAGAGCATATTGCTGACTTTAGGATAATGAAAGCAACACTGGATTTCAGACTGTTTTGATGTGATTAACATTGTGTTCTCATAGGTGAATGATTTTTAAGGTTTTCATTTTCTAGAAGCACATCTGAGAAGTGGATTCAGGAGATGAGACAGGATTTTGTTGTTATTTATCCCAGGATTATTGTTCCAGGAGCATCCCTATGAACCACCCGACCAAAGGGCTCGCAATGTTTTCTATCTGGTGTCTGTGGAACAAGATACAAGGTCCCCGTGCCCGAGAGCCAGGTTAGAGCACAGACAGAGCAGGCAGGAGGAGGGGTCACAGCCCCAGCTGGGACACTGGGAACCGAGTCACACAGCCCATCTTTGCCAAACTTCAGCCACTTGCCTGAGCGGCCACAAGATGTGGCAAGACCAAGAACGTCTCTGAAGCCACATTTCTTGGCTGCAGTCTACTCCAGACTGCATGGGCCAATCTCAGACCTAGATATCATTAATGATACCCCAAAGATTGGCTGTTTGAGAAATCACTGCTGTGACATTCTCTAGATATAGGTACAGGACTTCACAACAGCTACGCAAGTAGCCAGATCACTGCTATCACACAGAGCCCGGATAAGTAAATGCTCAAAGGTTAGCCCTTCATTTCCCTAAGTACCTACTTCAGATTGCTTCTCACGGTGTCATATGTTAGGTGTTAACATTTATTGGTTATAACAAGTGTTGGGGGGGGAAAAAAACCAGCAGAAATTTAAGAAACTGAGAATACAACACCTGGAAAACCTCAGGGACTGTGTAACAGCATTCACACACTGCAAAGTACCAAAAGTGAAGAAAAATTAAGTCCCCAAGGAAAAAGACCTTGAAATATAGAAGTCGTTTTCTTTGCAAACCTCTCATGTCAAGATCTGTCCTGTGATTAACTGGCCATAATCATCATGTGGGCATCTAAGCTAAATTAGAAAACAAGGACATAATGTCTTGTAAGAGATTTTAAGGTTTCCTACGAAATAAGGTAGTTAGTACCAAAGCATGTGACAGAAAAACGAAGAAAACCAGTATCTTTTCACTTATCCCTGCTAATAGCCAAAGGAGCTGCACAAGCAGGGAGAGCAATGCTGGAAGTCAGTTTGTGGTGCTGCAGTTCCACGTTGTCCCGTTCTCTGTCTCACTGTTGTATCCTCTGTTCAGCACACACAGTAACTGGATACTAACAAGTGTTACGGAGAAACAAAAGTCATTTTAAGAGAAGAAAGGGTTACTCTCACCTTCACTCTCAGAGATTAATGGCCTCAGAGAGCTTGCAGCACATCCCAATGACAGGCTGTACTGGCTTTCAAAGCAGAGAATGGATCCACTCACAGCCACATTAAAAATTACCATCCATTTCTAGCAGAAACTAAAGAGAACAGGACCTTGAATTTTCAATACTCATTTAAGCAGCCAACACATATGTAATGATTTTACCTAAAATACCGTCTCTACAAAAGCACATGGAAATTCACTTACTTTGTTTATCAACTTACTAAAACACCCTTTTGTTACACTGAAAGACAATTAAGAATTCTTCCCAGCAGAAGAAAGCAGATCCTCCCCTTTCCCCAGTATTCTTAACTTACTAACTACCTTATGTACAGATCAACACTTGAGATACCATGAACTATCAATTATACACTTTTGTTTGTTTGGAAAAAATAATCTACAAGCTCCATTTCTAACCATTTTGTTTTACATAAGAATAAATCATTTTAGTAAGTCTACCTATAATGGTTCACTCAGAATTAGGTGGAAAAGTTCTACATCCGTATCTCCCAAGCACACTACCCGCTATGGCAACAGTATCTGAGAATTCCCCCTCTCCCATTGTGGCTCAGGGCTCCCCAGCCCGCTGAGTTCGGTCTGCAGGGGCAGGGAGTTCCATGCTCGGTGTCATTCCTGGGCACAGGGCACACACGCAGGAAGTGTTCCCTGACAGGAGCCCGTCTGTGGAGAATTTGTTTCACGCGGTATTTTGGACAGCACACAACACCAAAGGGATCTCAGCTGGGGATTCTAGATGTTATTTAATATGGATACAGAATAATACCGGCGTTTATCAAAGCATTGAGGCTTTCAGATGAAATGCACTACATCAATGCAATCTCTTACAAGATTTGAGTCTTGTCTATGGGCAAACTTGCAAGCCACCACTTAAGAATATCTGACAAATGATGCAGCTCCTGCAGATGGAGTGCATCTTGCTTACCATGAAAGCATCCTATTATTTGAAAACATTAACAGCCATATGATAATTAGTCTCTAACAAGTATTCCTCAGAACTAAGCTTCTTAATCCATTTGGTATATGAATAGAAAAAATAATTACTTGTGGAATATTTATGAAAATCCTTAAACTGGGCATAAATAGCACAGAAATTATTACACTTAGAAATACATCAAATTATAAGAAGGCAGCAGAATGCTTAGTAGAATACACAGTCAAATACTTTAAACTACATTAACACAGCGGCACATGACACACAACTTCAATACTAATCAATCAAAGCATTAAAGGGGGTCATGTTGTGTAGTGTGTTTGAATTTTTGTAATGCAAAACAAAGGGCATTCCCCTGCTTCCCCACCCCCACCAAAACTCCTGTTTGGGGTTGATTACATAACCAAGCCTAAAGTAATTGTTTCTCTAGTCCTTCCTGAACATCAGCAAAAGCATCTCGTGGAGAAATTCAACCCACCTTCCATGTCCAAAACATTTCAAGCTCCATTTGCTGCAGAATGCTGATACCCACCATTACCTGACCTAATTGAGAATCATTATGTGCATTTGGAACTAAAGGTCCCCTGTGATCTCTAAAGCTCCTCTAACACCTCCAGGAGAAGCAGCACCCTGAGAGAGTGAGTGGTGTACAGACCTCTCTACTAAAATGCAGGCCCAGCAAAGATTCCAATGTCTTGTTTTCAAAGAGTGGGAACGGACATTTAATGACTCTGCTTTGAACATATTCACGGATTACTGATACAAAAGTGGATAAGAAATTTTTTCTGTGAATATTTATAATTGACATTTAAACACTTTACCTTTTATGCTATTTTAGGTTGATTACTCATACAGTAATTTGAGCTGTCTTGAATTTAATGCCCAAGAACAAGTTTTCTTAGTTGAAACGTACAGAATGCATGAGGCTGAGCTTTATTGTTACAATTTTAGGCGAAAACCTGCAGGAAAATGTAAAATAATGATCTCTAATTTCAATACGAAGTCCATTAATAAACAAAATTTCAGAGGAATAAACAGTAATACAGTACATTACAGCCCTACTTAAAATATAAACTGAGTTGAGAGAACTATGAGCAAGAAATAGCAAGTTTTTCTATCAATTCTATCAGGTATTACAGATTGAAACAAAAGGCATTTTAACAGCATTTAACAGAAAGAAAAACTTTCTGCTTTTCATAGGCTCTAGACAGAACCTGGTATTCAAATTCAGTTACAGTCAAACAAGGTTGAAAACATTGGATTTAAGTAATAAAGAGACAATAGCACTAAGGCCCTTAAAAGACAAAGATACCTAAACAAATCATCTGTTTCACAGGCAGCCAGCAGAAAGATTTAAGTTGTGCATATCGTGCCCTTTTCACAACGCACTAATATCAACTGAAAGACTCCCCCTGACAAAAGAGGTCCAATCAGCCAGCAATCATGGTACTTCACTCAGCATTAACAGCAAATAACAGAGTAGCCCAACTGAGATAAAGACATAATAACTAACTCCATTTTCAACTAAATCAAACATATTGAGGCACTGAAAGAAAAGATTAGTCAAAAAGCAGTGCTGATATTTGCAGTTTCATTCAACACATCAAAACTAATCCCCTCCCTTCAGTAAGGGAACACAGAGAGGGCTTCCATCAGCCCCCCAGACTTTTCACGCTCAGCTTAAGGTTTCATTCAGGGCCAGTGAAAATCAACCAATCTTTTGTTTTTCCTCCCAAATAGAGTGAAATGGATGGGGTTGTGATCAGTAGTGCTCCAGCCTGGGGTACAAAGCCACCTCAAATCCTACAGTCCCTTTAACCGCACGGTGGTGAAACAGCAGTGCCAGCCCATGGCTCAGCCAGCAGCACTGCAGAGCCCCAGTGCCACTGGGCTGGTGGCTGTGCTTGGTGGCCTCCAGGCTGGAGATGGCACAGGCACTGCCCCAGTGCCATGCCTGGCACGAGGCAGAGCTCTGCACACCCAGCACAGCAAGCAGCCCTACCCTGCCAAGAGACCTTTCCCCCTCAGCAAGAGCTGTGGTTCCTGCTATGATTTGCTTGGTTTTTTCACAGCAGATTAAGAGTACTAGATCTGCATCTCCATTGTTCATGCTATAAACATAGAGTAGAACCAGGACAACAACAGTGAACCACTGACAACAGAAACACACGAATATCTGTACTGGAGACAAAATTAAGAGTTTCTTGTTGTCAAAGGGAAAAAGCACAGAACACCAGAAAAAAAACATCACAAGTTTATCACTTTACAGGATGACTATGCTATTTTTGCTTCTTATTTTTCCATAAATTTTAAAACAAAGAAAATTGAAAAAAACACCACCATATACCCAACTATAGAAATGGTACAGGGAAAAATTTACTTTTTCTAACGGGTTTTGACCCCTACAATTTTCAGTTTGTTTATGACCTGTTCTTCTACCTTCATGAAAGCAAAGCCATGTGACTCAGCACATTACACTCCTCTACAACCTTCAGTTCACCTAGTCTATTGGGACACAATTTGCAGTTCCATTAGATGAAAGTGGAGTTCAGAACAAAAAGGATGGAGTTGTTAGCAAAAACTGCTAAGCTAATTTTTGCCTGCAGCAACGTTCATAAATCTGCTGCAGGCAAAGTCTTAACTCTTTCACCTGCAAAACTAAGGCAAGAAAACTGTTTTCCAATCCCAGTCAAAACAAATGAATCATGTTCACTTTCAAGTTTCTCAGAAGTGCAACTCATGAGAAGTGTCCAGCACCAAACTAAATTTAGCAAAGGTCCTACATAAATGCACATCTCTATACTTTTACCTAACATGACAACGCTTCTGCAAAATACAAGAAAAGGAATTGTTAAAATATAAAGTAACTCATAATCAAATTACTTGTTTCTCCACTACAGTGAACATGCTATATTTAATAAAAAGTAAAATGCTAAGTGAAAAGCAATTCACTAGAACTCTTGGTCTTTACTGATAGGCAGACAGCCTGTGGGTTGTTTGATACAGTTCTTTTCATCCCACACAGAATCATATCAAGGCACAGCCTTTTTTCCAATGCTCATTCATCCCTAAAATTTGTTGCTTTGCTTCACTGTTCTTTTGGCTAAAAAGGAATTGGCAAGAACCACCTCAACCACACACTGTAAAATACTTTCAGTGAGACCTTTCAGTCTTTCCTTTTGAGAAAGGTTCCATTTTGATAATTAGCTCAAGCAATTCAGTGGGGATTCCACACCAGTACCTGCCCAGAAGTACTGACAAATACAAAACTGCTGCTCTCAGAGAAGGCTCAATAACGGGCTTGTGTGGGTTTGATGGTGCACGCATCCTGAACAAAGGATCCCATAGCTTTGAAAAGCACTTGATATTCTGGGGATGTTCCACTTTAAAGGTATTATTTTTATAATCCATATCCTCAGAAAAGTCTGAAATCTTGAGAAAGCAACCAGGCTTTGTTAAGATTATGAAGATTTCATTAGAGAGGCCCTCTGAAAGGAAACCACTGCATCCCAGTTTTGTCTATGTGACAGTACTGGGAACAGGCAGGTTTCTATGTAGTTACTCCTCACTCTTGGAAGAGTAAAGGCCAAGGAGTAAAGCTCTTTAGAAGAACAGGAATTTGACTACAGATTTTCACACCTGAATCCATTTCTAGTTACCTTCATTATCTGAAGAAAAAGGAAAAGAGAAACAACAACTTTATCAGAACAGCAACTTCACAGGTGCTTCTACTGGCATGGAGGGAAACACCCCAGTTCCTCTTCCCTGGGCTCCTACTGTTCTACAGCAGAGAAAACCAGAGGTGGTTCTGTTCTCACAGCCAATACTGACCCAACAGCCTACCAGGAAACAGCACTGTCTGCTCAGATTTCTGTGACAAGCTTTATGCACTTCCCTCTGTGTTTCTTGGAATCCTAATTTCCAAAATAAGACTGTCAAAATGCAGCAAGAACAGACAAGCATTTCCTTCCTGGGAGGAGCAGCAGAGCTCAACAGGAGGCAATGGAAGCCAGCACACCCTAGCAGAGCTGCAGATAAATCTCGTGTTTCTGTTCCCTAGTTACACCACCAAATGAATGTGTTTTGGTGCTCACTGCTGAGACAAAGCCCTTGGCTAACTCTCAGTGCCTGTGGAGCAGTTCTAGGGATTGATGCAGACTGCAGAAAACTACTACAAGAGAAAATAGTGGCAGAAGTAGCACTGATCTGTACATCTCTTTTGCTGGTTTTTACTATCTTAAGCTGTAGGTCCATCTGCAGAAACAGCACGGATCACTGGGCTGTTGCCACCTTGGCTTCAAGGTTGTCACTTCTTTTCTCCCAAGTACATCCTCCAAGAAGCACTACAATCTTTGTGCATAGACCCTTCCAGTTCTGGCAAAAACAACCCAAATTGCAGTTATAGCCAATCTCCTTGATGCAAACACAAAACTAAAAAGGTTGGGGAAAGAAAAACCAGAACACTGAGACAGAAGCCACAGAAGCAGCATTGCTTGTGCTCTTTTGCTCCAACTATACAGGAGATTATCCAAATTACAGAAAACTGAACTTTTAAGTCTTTCCCACTAACCTTTCTACCATCTGTTTCCTGAGTCTTCCTGTGTTTTACAGGTCACAAGTGTACTGGTTACTATCATCCATGGCAGTCTGACTGCTCTGAACTGTCTGACTGTCAAAATCACACAGGGGATCCAAAACAAGACCTTCCTCGAGGTATCCAGTATATTTTCCTCTAGTTCTCCCACTCTACAGTACTTCTTCCTGTATTCACCTGTACCACCTCAGTTGCTAACACATGAGTACTTCGAACAGGCTACAAAGAGCCCTCAAATTTTCCCTCATACAAGTGTAGGAGAAAGATTATGATCTCCACAACAGTACAGGATTTAGTTTATCCCTCAACAAAATACAAGCAAATCAAAACGAAGACCGACATTTTGAAGTTAACTTCACGAATTCTCAGTACACCTTATCCTTCTGTGCCAACCTTTCTTCCTATGCCCCCCTCTTTGCCAAGTATGAAAAGCTCTTTGGTCAGACCACCTCTTAGCACTGAATTGCCTTTTACTATCACCTACTCAGCAACAGTCTCAATAGTTATAAATGGCTTCACACTGTTCTAAGAAGCAAAGATGTAGCTTGCAGTTGGAGCCTTGAATTTTCTTTTCTTTCCAGTCTTAAGCAGAAAGACAAACTCATTTTCTGTGACCTGCCAAGACAACTTGGGATATGAAAACTGACCTTGATTCCCCCTCCTGTGCTATTTTCTTTAAAGTGAGCAGCATTTCTAAAACATCTGCTAGTGTGAGTGTTCTGAAGGAACAGGAGTGTGTTGTGTTCCAGTGGAGGGTGGGGTGGTGATGCTCAGCAGGGCCAGCAGCCCCAGCTGCCAGGAGCACGATGGAGCTGCCTTTGCTCCCTGTCCGTGGGCACACACAGCCCCCAAAACAAACAAATCTGAAACCACTGCCAGCCTCACTCAGCCATTAGCCACGTGGCATTGAACTGCCCTTGGCTTGGCCATTCACTCCAAGGGAAGGAATTTAGCTGCACTGGCTTTCTTGGCATTGAGCTACTTTGTCAGGAATAAAAAATTTACTGCTTGTTCTTGGTGGCAAACACAAAATTCCTGAAAGAATTACACCTATTGTTTGAAGTGCAGGAACAAAATGCATCTTATCAGTGTTCGCAGATTGAGTAGTTCCTAAGATTTTGATCTCTAGCTTAGTTTTAATTAATTTCTTTATTTACCTCAAAGCTACCCAGGTAGTACAACTTTCAGGTTGGCTGGATATAAGGAACTGCAATTACTAAATATATAAAGATTTTTTTGATCCATTTTATTTCCAATTATATTTTCATCCCCTAACTATAAATGAGGAGTGTGCAAAGAAATTGTTGGAGTCTACAGCTGGTATTGATACCTGCAGGCCAGATACACTGTAGTAAGAAATTGACCTAATTCCACTAATCTCAGAGGAAAGACCCTTATTAACCTTCATGGGCCTCCATCGGCACTTGAAACAATTGTATTTAGATGCACTGGGCAACGTTTTCCTTTTCATTCCAGTCTAAATCATGCTTTTCATAAACTATAAGTATATTTTGTGTTCAAAAGTAAGACAAGGCTGAAGGACAGGACAGTTTTCAGGAAAAATCTGAACAAGGCTTACCCACCTGTACCTTTGAAACCACTCGTTTCTGTGATTGCAGGTGACCATTACTCAGTGAAAAAATGGCATTCAAGTCAATTTCCATCTAGGTACCAAGTTCAGGATTCTGCATAAATACCTTGCAGGCATTTCTCCTCTTCCACTGAAATAAATTTCTTCTGACACCTAAAAAAGCCTACCATCTGCTGGGAGCCAGTGAACCCTTATTATTCCTTACCTGAGATGAGCAGGCAAGGCATTTAAAGTTCATTTTTCCCTGAACATTCTTCAGGCTCCTTTGGTTAACGAGTAAAGCAATGCCCATGTCACTGAGAAGGTCAAGAGTTGTCTAGTGAATACTCTTAATATTAGCGGAATAATTGGGCCTACAATATTATAAAAAGTCTGGCATAGACAAGAAAAAAACCAAAAAGCTAAGAAAATTTCACTCTACTTTACCACCTGTGGAAGTCTCATGACATGCAGAAAGATGACTCTACAACCCCTAAGTTGTAAAGTAGGTATGGTTATTCAGCGCTGGGTGCACAGGGGAATCTCTCCTCCGAAGGCCTCTCCAGTGTTCCGTTTGTTATATATGGAGTTACAAGTTACATATTCACTATGTTACCCCATAGGCCTATACCTATTCATAGCCCTTCCCCGAAATCATTTGCATACTCCTTAGTTAGCATAACATGAGCTTCACACATGCGCAGCGCCACCTGGTGGTTGCGGGCAGGGGTCGTCTTCCTCAGGATTGCACTTTCACCTCTCTTAGTTGCACATGCTCCCTGGCTTGTTGGTATTAGCCCAAACCTCAAGGCTAGTTAAAACCGGTTATCGGGAAAAGCAGGGACTAAGTCACAGTTGTTTCTTCCCATCAGTGGCCTTGTTCCTTCCCCTCTGCCTCAGTAAGCACATTCCACTCTGTCTCGGTAAGCAAGCAACTAATATGGTTAGTCAGCAATTAACCCTATATAGTCCCCATATCACTCAAAGGTGTCAGAAATCATGTAACTGAATACACCAGAAAGTCAGATTTTCAGCTTTCAACTTAGAGCTACCACTCACGGGCAAACAAACTGTTTGGCCTGGGTCTTGATCTCCTTAATGAGCCCAAACCTATCAAAGAAATTTTTATCTGAAAGTCTTTTCCTGTAAGGAGGAGTCTGTAGCTCCTGCCTTAGCAATGATTGAGTAGATGTAGTCTCTATCAGCCTCCACTTCCTTATTCTGAATATCCTCAGCTCCCATCAATAACGCAGTTCCATCTGCTTTTGGTTGCTCTGGCTTTATTTAGGACAGTGACATTCCTATTGTCTTACACAAGCTGTGTCCTGAGGAAATGTAATTTGTCATCAAGGAAAAAAAAAATAAAATCCCAAGTCAATCCTATATCAAAGCATCTCCAAATCTACACTGAGCTATGCTGCCTGTGCAGAAGTGACTCAGAGCAGAGAGCTGCAAAAGCATTACTGCTCTGCCACAGCACAGGCTCCATGAGGCAGCACACACATGGTGCTGAGCAAGGAACCTGAAGGGGAAGCACTAGCAAAAGCATGTGGGAGGGCCACGGAAATGTCTTCTCAGTTCTATTTAGGAAACATCAAAACATGGACCCTTTCTTCGGGGCTGCATGAAGGAGCCATATCCGAGTATTACTGTGAAGGGTTTGGTCCCTTCTGCAGTCATTGCTGAAAGCTGAAGTGTGGAGTGTTCTTTACGAAATTTAGCAACATTCTGCGTTGCTGAAACCAATTCCCTCAGAATTAGGGACCCTTGCCAATCTGAAAATGCATGAGGAAGTCTTCCCATTTAGATAACCTGAATCAATCTTGCTGTAGGTAAGATCTTTCCCACATTCTATTAAGGCAGGTAATATTTCCTAATTACTCGTGCTGATCTGAATAATTAGGACTTCATTCTTTTCACAAAAAGTTCCCTAATATGTGTCAGCAAAGTGAGTTAATGCCAATTAACCTGCCCTTGAAATGCCCTATTATCAAAGCACATGCTTCCAACACATCTTGAGATGCAGCCCCTGCCTTGGTACAGGTATTGACTTCAGTGCCATGAAAAGGTTCTGTTCCACAATAGGGAAGCTTAGACAGCATTAGCTGGCAGCAATCACTGAACGTTGTTCCAAACTGTATTTGGGTTTCTTATCTGCTACAGCGTCTCAGTGGTTTGGAATCCTCTCTAGGACTGTTTAACATGCAGGTGGAAAAGAATCTCTCCTTCTCCTGAGTGTAAAAGGCTCACTGTGGCACAGGCCCCCCCACATTCCAGCCATGTGCATTAGTTATCACTTTCTATTGAAGCACAACAGGGCAAGAACAGCCGTTATTAGCACATGGCAGTTCACCAGGCAGCACATGTGTGCTTGGTTACCAAGTGAGAATTTGTGGCAGGTCACCATGATTTAGCATCCCACACTCAAAAATTTTGGGAGGAGATAGTATACAAAGCCTGGCCATTCATTTTTCATGAAAATAGTTTCTCATTTTCTCGTACATATCTACCAAGAGTGAGAAAACACGTGACTCTCACAGCCCGTCCTGACCTCACACTACAGCTAAAGGAGCCTGTGACAGAGTTCTGCTGAGGAGAAGGGGTTCAGTATTCCTAGCAATAAAGCACCAGAAAGAAGTACATGAAAGGAGATATGAAAGGCTATAAAGAAGCCCTATGGATTTCCAGTAGTTTTCTTTTTCTGTTATGCTGATGATACTATGCAAGGAGTCACATTTTTTCACTAAAATGCCAGTTTTACCTCTCTCAGGCTACACATAAACTAGAAATCCCAAGGAGCTCTGCAACGTGAGGCCAAAAATCCTGTTTGTCACACTGAGACAGAAAATGCCCCACTTATATTTACCAGGCTCTGCCCTGCACCCATCTGAGCTATAGCCCCCAGAACCAGCTGTGTCCTTATATCTTTCTCTTCTAAAAAAATACTTCTGATGGAACTGGTGCTCTCAAAATATTTCAAAAGAGACAAGATAAATGCTCATGCCATTCTGAAGTCCCCAGAGCAGGATGCTGGCTGTAGACGGCACTACCAGGTGCTGAAAATGCTCTGCCAGTTTCTCCAGTTGTTTCTAGACCTACTCTGGATCATGTGCCATGTGCTGCCTTATACTGAATCCTCAGTTTTGACTTCCTGCCTAATTGCTCAATTCAGCATTCATTTGCTAGCAGAGTTTGCCCTTTGCCAGGCTACCATGTGTTTTTCCATCATTCTGCTTCACTGGTAGAACTAGTTGAACAAACAACAATCCATAACTCATTTCCATTTCCACATCTAAAATGCCCAGTTTGGTCCAGAGAAATACGTAAAGATCCTATAATACTAATTTTTGGTACATGTTTGTATTTGATTAAATACTCTTAAGTATCTTCTCTTGTGCACTTCTTTGAGAAGGTGCTTAATTACCATTCTCTAATGATCTCCAGTGTTTCTATCCAAATATGCAACAATGGGCATTAGAAGCTGAGTCTGAAGCTGCTGTGGCCATGAAAGGCCCAATGATTTGAAGTGGAAATACACACTTCTATTGAGGAAAATGCTTGGTTCAAGTTCAAGATCTTCTTCCTGAAATTAGATAACCTGCAAATAGCACCAAGTAAATACAGAAAAGGAATTCCCGTGTGCAGAGCAAGCAATTCAAGAATGAGTCTCAGGGAAAGCTCTTTCCCTCAGGCTGAACCATGATGCCACAGACAGAAGCAATCTACAGTTCAGATCACAAACTAACCCTTCCTACCCTAAATTCAGAGCCCTTCCAAAAGAAAATCTGCACATGTGCAGATGGACAAAGCCACACCAGAAGTGCCTACATACCTAGGCCAACTGAGGCACCAGGACTCCAGAGAGCCATGCTCAGTGTCCCTCCCAGTTAGGTTTCTGTGAGCCTATAAATAACCTGTTCCACAGTTTTATTAATTATGTCAGTCTTGAACCAAGCCTCTTAAATCATCTTTCTTGAGATGCCTAACCTCAGAGAAACTGCTTTGAATAGAAGTGTGTGTATTTGACCATTTACTGCTGGTAACCAGGCAGAATATTGTGAGAGAGGAAGTACAAACTGATATATATCTCAATTAATCTTGAGAATAAATAAGGAATTTGCATACATTCAGCCCTTCTCTTTGTATAATGAAATGAATGTAAACTCTCCCCTATATACTTTGAAGACAGAAAGAATTCTTACCTAGATAGTCTTTTACCCAGTATCACTATGAATACCTTAATGCATAAAATGCTATTTATTGTACTAAAAGAACGAACTACAACAATCATCAACCATTAATTTGCTATTTTGATGTCGGAAAACCCAGTTCATTCATTTTACCACTGTTTCCTCCATCTTCCTTATTCCGTAGCACCGAGGGAACTGGCTAAGACCATTGCAGGCCAGTCTGCATTACCTTTGAGAAAGGTGACGGTCACTGGGAGAAGAATGGAAGAAAAACATCGCTCCTTTCCTCAGGGCAAGAAGCAAGAGCCAGGAGCTGCAGGCTGACCTGCCTCACCTCACTCCACAGGGAAGGTGGTGCAGCAAACAATCCTGAAAACCACTTCCAAACAGAAAGGACAAGGAGGTGACTGGCAGCAGTTAGCATGGATTTGCAGAGGGGGAGTTGCGTTTGAACAGAGTGATGGCCTTCTGTGACAATCAGGGTGGCTGGTGGACAAGGGGGAGCCAGCAGACACTGAGACACAGGCAAACTTTTCAGCACAGCGCCTATAACATCCTCATGGAGAAAGCGACCAACCTCAGAGGGGAGAATGTGCTGGACTGGCTGAAGCGTCAGGCTCAAAGGGCTGTGACCAGTGGCAGGAAGGCCAGCTGGACACCAGTCACTAGCAGAGTGCCCCAGAGCACTGGGACCATTACGGTACCTCTGCAAGCCTGCGGGTGCTATGGGGGGAGAAATGGCCACGGGCCAGATGGACCTTGAGGGGATGGAGAAATGGACCCACCGAAACACAGTGAAAGTGAACCAAGTTCCCTGTACCTGAGGTGGAAGAAACCCAAGCCAGCACAGGCCAGGGCATCTGAATGGCTGGAATGCAGCTATGCAGAAACATGGGCATAGCAGAGAGAGTCCATGAAAGTGCCACAAATACTATTAAGAATCTCGAAAATCTGGAACACTGATCATATAAAAAGAGGCAAAGAGCTGAGATTGTTCAGTCCTGAGGAGTGAAAGCTTCAGAGGGACTTCATCAACACTTGAGGAGGGAGAAAGAAGATGGTCATAGATCCTCCTCAGGGACTAGGACAAGAAGCAGTTTCCATTGAAGTTTTCATTTAAAACATACAAAAAAGCTGTTTTATTGCAAGGGTGGTTGAACACTACAACAGGTTGCCCAGAGACAATTGCGGCGGCTTATCCTTAGAGATAATCAGAACCTAAATGCCCTGGTTGAACAGGGTGGTGGGACATTAATCTCCAGAGGTCTCTTCTCCCCCTATGACTCTGGAAGAACATGGCAATGGACAGCACATTCAGCTTTCTCCACTCAAAGAACAGGTGGTAAAGGAGACAGACCTGAACACAGCAACAGGAAAGTGATCTACAAAATAACATTTGTTCTGGCTGACACATCAAACCTAGCATAACTACACTGCAGCCTTGTAATAAAAGCACCAGCCAAGCCTCTCTCTCCTTCCGGCTGCTCTGTCAAAAGCAGAGAAGTTTCCAGCTAACTGAAAATACATCAGTGAACTGAAGTTCTTCCCTTCCAAACACAGAAGGTTGTTGTACAAAGAGGTGCTAAGTGAACGTTTTATCTTTATCAAACGTCTCTATTAGCTTTCAGTGAAATGTGTAAATAAACAAGAAGTCTCAAAGTACTTGTTCTCAGGGGCATCCTACATCACAAAAAACTAGCCTCTGGCACAAAACTTTCAGTGTGCCTTCATGGTCAGTTCACCTGCATTCAGTCTGATACTCCCCCTAAACTTCAGTGCTACTCAGCACTGATTGTTCAACTGTTCCTTAATTCTTTGCACACACATCTACTATATAAACAAAATATATTAAATAATAACAAACACAGCTGCCCTTACACAGAGTGCTGCTGAAGGTCAGGAGATTGATCCTTGCAGAAAGTTCTATCAAGAGCACAATCTGCAGCCTAGAACACTGGTTGCCGACAGGGAGAAGTTCATAACAAGACTTTAAAACTTCTTATCGAATATTAAAACTGCCCAAAAATCAAACGCCTAATTACAAGATATAACATCAAATATTCAATTATTTGATTTGATAAGGAAAAGGATATTTATATTACACAAAAAGAATTAGAAAGGTTAAAAAATATTTTGTCACTTTAATCTGAATTTGACGAGGAGGTGATTTTTTTCTCTCTTACAGGTCAGCTAAAAGCCTGCCAGGAAGGCCAGGAAAGAACAAAGTAAGGAGCAAATAAACTGAAGAAACTGTTGAAATATATCTGAAGAATTTTTTCCCCCCTTATTATTTCAATTAAGGTAACAACTTACTCTGTTGTTTGTTGGTTGGGTTTTTTTTTTTGTTCGCTGCTTTTTCTTTTTGTTCGCTGCTTTTAAGTACTAGTCCATTTCTTCATGTCAAAATATATCAAAATTATGAAATCTCCAGATTTAGATCTCCACATTTTGCTTTAAAATGTGTGAAGCAGTAGGCCACTGCAATTACTGTGAGTTTTCCAACCCAGAACAAGGAATTTGTGAATCTGCCTGGTGACAAGTGACAAGGCCAGAATGACAAAGCAACTGTTTTTCAGAAGAATTCATACATATGTGGCATGACATTGTATGACTATTCTGACAGATTTTTCTAAATTGGCATGTCATTTGGGACCATCCCTCAAGAAGATTTATGCTCCCAAATCTAACAAGACAGATTTTACATCCCACTTCTTTCCCACAGAAATAAGTTTGGGTGAAGTGGCAACCTTTAATGAAACAGCCATGTTTTCAAAAGTCATCACAGGAGTCAGTTAAATTTACAGTTGGCCCTGACTTAATCCTGACATTGCTAGCATGTCATTAAAATGGGGAGATCCTATTTACATATGGAGATTAACTCCAACAGGTGAAAGCAAATGACACAATTGACTGTGCATATGACAAGAGGCAGTGCCTTGGGATAAATGTCTCCGTGTCTTTGGAGACAGCCAGTGGGATAACTATCTATGGTGGCTGAGCACCGAGGGAGAACACAGCCAGCAGCCACCTACGCAGGTTACCCGAGGCTGAGGGGAGCAGCACTGCACACTCAGAGGTGCTGGGTGGGACACAGAACGGCCTCAGACCTCACATCTGCTCCAGCGGCCATGCTCAAGGGCTGTTTCACTCGCTGCTGTCTGCCTGTGCACTCCTGACTCCTCAGAGGGCAGAGGCCCTGCTTGCTCACAGCTGTCCTGGGCTCCGTTATGGTGCTCTGGACAGGCACAGCCCAAAAGCTACAGAAATGACTGGGAATTTTGCAGAGCACAGTGCACCTGCATGCCCAAGCTGGGAGTACCCTGGGCAATAAACCCTTATACGACTCTTGCTACAAGATTTGAAACCTGTACTACCTTAGGTTGTTGCAGTTCATCAAAATGTGCACATCTTCCCACACTTACACCACAGAACACCTCCAAAACCCCGAGAAGCAGCTGACCTAGTCCTGCGGCAGGCACAGCTCTCCACAGATGCCTAATACGATGCAAAACCAATGCCAAACAACACCAAACAAATTCGGCTGGTGTTCAGCTAATATAGTAAACATATTAAACTAAGATAGGTTAGTTCTTCATGTTTTAACTTCCTGAAGTATACTAACGACACTGCCTAGCTCTGATGGAAGCGGGTTTAATTCTGGCAGACTCCTTGGAGCAGCCTGCAATCCACGCACAAGTGAGTTCAATGCTTTCACCTGCCACACAAGCAGAGAGCAGGGTCACTGCTGCTGGGCGGCTGCGGTGCATTGGGCTGGCCCACCCCACCTAACGCAGCACTGAATCCCTCAGCTGCAGCAGGGGACCTGCATAGTCCACACAAACTCCTCCTGAGTGCACTGCCCAGAAGGACAGAGTGCTTTACCACAGGGAGCACACAGACTTCAGTGCTGTCCCAGCTGAATCCTGACAAGGGAAGGTCCCTGCTTTTCTGTAGTACAGCCTAGAAACGGTGATTTTCACAACTGCAAGATCTGCTCTGCTCAGGGCCTAACTTCCTTGTCACTCCTAAATCCTGTGAGGGTGTCACAAGCCTTCTGCACACACAAAGTAGTGCTGTGCTAAAGCTGCAGAAATGCTCACTGGCAAATAAAATGCTACACACACTTACACCATACTGCATTTTGTGATTTTGTCTTTGTAGCTCTGCCCACCCCCCTGCCCTTGCTCTCTCTGACCATCCAATCAGAGACAGTGTCAATACCAGCAGGTGAGTGTTTTACACTGGTTCCATCCATCCTACTCTGCCTGAGCTCCAGCATGTCCCAGCTCAGCAGTGCTATTACTCTAAGGATTGTTGTCTTCCTTCAGAGTTAACTATGATTTCAGAGCAGGAAAGCTCCCTGTACTTCTGACAAAAGACTGTATTTAGGATTGGCACTGGAAAGTGTAAACTGACATATTATAGAGGCTATTTATGAGATAATAAATACTAGAAATATAAAAAACCAAAATAAAACCCTCAAGAAATACCAGATTTTGACAGTTGTTTAACCTACAAAAATGTTTTGGTAGAGAGGACTCTCGCTGCCTATCCACTGAAGCATAAATTACTCCTTTTTTGAGTATCTTGACAAAAGTGGAATATAAAGACCATTATTTACATTATGAGGCCTGAAGCCTTATGCTTCATTGAATTTGAAGACAGAATTGCGCACCTGAATGATCTCCAGTAAAAAAGATCACTATAAAACTTTCCAGGAGATAAATAATGCTAAAGAACTCTGTTAATTTTCCAGTACTATTCAAGAAAAATATATTGGGTTCCAACCAGAAACTCCAAAAGCAAATCCTGACACATGAAAGGATGAGGGGAAGAAAGGTAGGTCTGCAGAATTCAAACATGCCATCACAAGACTCATTTTGCTCCTTGTAACAGAGGTGACAAGGATAGAGAAGTTTCAGAAATTCCCTCACCAAGACAGGTGCCTTGAAAACCACAAGCTATCAGTCCTGCAACTTCTGTGAGCTGCTGAAGATCCAATCCAGGTAATACTCCTACTCACTGTCATGCTTCGGCAGAGCCGTGAAAAGAATAAATTAAAGTCTACACATCCTCAACAAGTCACACAATAAAAGTCATCTCAAGTTTAATGGAGGACTTCAAGTATTATGTTGAGCTTGACCATACACAAACTCAAGAAGTCATCACCGCATAGTGCCATCCTAGCAGTCACAAATCTCATGGATTTGCAGAGTTCATTAAACACAAGGAACTCATCTATAGAATACTGACCTTATATTATGCAAGTAAACCAAAAGACAACAAGTATTTTAAATTTAAGTAAGTTGGAGCCAGGAAATACAGATTTGAAATATAGATATGACAAGCACTGGTCATATTCTAAAAAACATACCTTTTTACCACTTGGGAGATTCCCACACACACTCATCCTTATTTTCCTGGATTAATGGTTTAAAAGCAGGTTATCTCCTCAAACAGCTGAGGTATAACAACAAACAGCTGCCTACCCTACCACCCGCACATGGAGAGCAGGGAGGGCTCAGACACCTGAGAAGGGTCCCCCCGGAGGGACCAAGGAAATTAGCCAAGTTCTTGCCTTGCTGCAGACCAGCACCAGCCTTACCCAGAGCAAAGGGACTGCTCAGGTCCCAGGCATCACCTTTGTGCTTGTTGATCCCATGCAGTGCCCTGAGACCCCAGAGAGCCTAAGCAACAACCTCAGCATGCAGCCACCCCAAGTATTCCCAGTTCATTCTTTGGTTTGGTTTCCAGAGGCCTAATACTGGCTTTATTCCAAAAATGCCCAGTTGGGAGCATATGAGAAGCAGCACCTTAAAGCCAGCAAAAACAGCCTGATAGGCTAGAGAACACTAACCTCTTTCCCCAGATGAGAACAGTTTCTTGAAAAGACACTGCTGCATGTTCATAAACTCCCCTTCTCTTGCCCATTTTCCTGCCCCCTGAAAGTCATATTTAAACAAAAGAAAATTTTACTGGGATTTTTATGGTCTATGTTCCCATTACCATCAAGTTTATTAGATTTTCTAGAATAGCTTTTATTGCCACTCGTGAGAAGGCAACCCAGCTCACATTACTGGGCATTTTATAGTTCTCTGTTGGGAAAACACAACATTTCAGACAAAACTACTGTACTTATTTATGCAGAAACGTGATATTTTGGGCGAGGCCCTTTTTTCCTAATAACACATACAGGCCTTGGAAAGTTAAATTTATATAGAAAACTATCATTTTAAAAAACCTGTCTTTGTTGATGCAGTTGTGTATCACTGTTGTTCACAAACTTATGGAAATCACTAAGTGCCCTGATTATAGATTTCTATGAATTACCCTATGTAAATGATGTACCAAGACCTATCTTTAAAGCCATTTCTAAGTTGCTACTATATTTAAACATTGATCTAAAAGTTTCAATAATAAGCTGAGAGATTGGGATAAACAGGACAGAGAAAATATACAATAGAACAAATATCAATCAGAATTCTAGAGTATTTTGAAACTTCAAAGAATTGAAAACACTGTATCAAGAAACGGGGTTTTTATACTTTGATTCCTTTTAGATGGTTTTCTATAGTCTCTTAATTTTTTTTCTAGTATTCTCTAAAAATGAAATCAAGTCAAATATAATAGTTGTATTTAGCAGATTCACATTCTAGAAGAGCTACAAGTTAAGGATTAAAGTTCATTATAAATTGAATGCTCAGGTGTGATTGTCATCCTTTCATTCAAATATTCCACAGTACTGTGAAATTATACAGCCAACTACAGCTATGATAGTGTGGCACCCCTTTCTCCCTGCAGCCCAAATCCATGAGAGACATCCCCTCCCTAGTTCAAAGGCAAGGCTGGCAGCAGGGCCAGAACTCTTGAAAGCAACACTCTTGCTGAGTTTTACTTCCTTTACTTGGCTCTCAATTCCCCCAGGCTTCCCGATCCTCTCCCCAATAACCCATGTGGGCAACTACAACATCTTAATTCAACTCAGATAAAACACATCCTGCCCTACCAGTCACTCAAGCACAAACATTTAATATCCTTTAGATATATGGAGAGCAATTCCAATTCAATACTATAATCTCTGCAGAGAATCTCCAGTGCTAAGTACCTCAGGATTCTAACAGGGCCTGGTCAGACTGGCTGGAGGTCAGCCACCTCAATTAACTGTAAAAGTGAAGTACAAGCAGAGCAGTACTCACAGAACATACTGCAAGAAACCAGACACAAAGAGTTCTTTCAGGAAATCTGGAAGAACTGAAAAGGCCAAGTACAGTTTGCACCAGTCAAAAACCAACACTGAGCAACCTGATGTTTCCAAATATGTTTTTTTGGATGCTATCTGTAGCACTAAAATCCTATTCAAATGCTTTTATATAAACTAATCAGCAACACACAGACAACTCAGACATGGTATCTTATTAGTCAGCCTTATTGCAAATGCTTGACACAAATCCTTGACACCTGCAAAGAAGTGCAGCCATGATGTGGGAGGATTTCTACATCCCTTGCAGCAGCAGGTTGTCAGTTAGTGAGGTAAGGAAATTACATTTGCCATGGAAATTGGCATTGCAGAGCATGTAGTCCCTCAGAATACACGTGACAATCCCAGCACATCTCTGCTCATGAACAGAATGCTATTTGGGATTTTACATCCATTAAAGGATTCAAGAGAAAACGTAAACAGGAAGGACATTAGAGCTGATGATATGCTAATGCAGACAGTCAACATGAAAATTGTCAAGAGTCACAATGTCAAAGTGTACTGGTTGTGACACAGTAAGTCACAAAAGCACAGTCACATGACAAAATCTGTCCAAGAAGTGCTGTGAAATTCTCATACCATGACCATGCTCCTGTGAAATTCTTTGTCGTACAAGTGATGTCTGTGTTACACTAGCAACAGCATTTTCAAAACCCACCCATGAGCAAGCTTTCAAATACACTATGCCTGAAATGCCTAAGGAGGCAAGTTGAATGATTCTTAAAAATCACAGAATATCCTCAAGTTTTCTCCAAAGAAGCTACGAGGAAACCAGAAGACAGCATATAAACTGCACGGCCAGTGAAGGTTTTGCAAAGCTAAGTCTATTGTGTCATAAAAGGGTCCATACCCTCCATCATGCACATGGGCCAAGGCGATGACAAATGTCAGTACCTTCCCTTCCCCCCCCC